>QRDG01001970.1:152100-466578 GCA_012064385.1 Puccinellia tenuiflora
CTACCGCGGAGATGGAAGTCGCAAGCGCGAGTGGCGCAGACGCATACTCACGGATGAGGAAGAGCTAGAGCAACCCTGCAGGCACCATATGTTCAAGGACCCGGAAGGAACAGGCAAGTGGGGAATCCGACACCTGTTGAAGGACTGCAAGAAGGCGCAACGGCTGGCCAGGGCCTTCACGCGCGTACTTGCTACGGACGGGCAGCAGGTTCATCAAGCATCACCCGCGGGACAACCAGTCGCGGGACAGCTGGCAATCAACGCACCACAGCTCCTCCACTCGCCAACCCAGCGCAAGCAGCACTGGCTTACTACCCGCCGCAACAACCGCAGCAGCCGCAACAGCAGCAGCAGCAACCGCAGCAACAGGACCCTGCCAACGTGTTCCCAGCACCACGCGGGCAGATGAACATGATACAGAAGGGGCGTCCTTCCAACAGGAGCCAGAAGCTGATTACTCGCCAAGTCTTTCAGGCAATCACCAATCCACCCGCAGTACCCGAGTACCTGAGAGGATCAGAGACAGACATCACCTTCTCCAGGGCTGATCACCCGCCGGCAATACCACGGCCCGGGCACGCCGCTCTGGTAGTCGAAGCTCAGATCGGGGAGTACACCTTGAAAAAGGTGTTCATGGATGGAGGCAGCGGAATCAACATTCTTTTCGCTGACACCCTCAGGCGCATGAACAGGTCAACTTCCAACCTGACGCCGTCATCTAATACCTTTCACGGTATAGTACCAGGGCAAGCAGTTACGCCCATGGGAGTAATCACACTCGACGTGATCTTCGGCACACCCGACAACTTCCGGAGGGAGGCAATCGACTTCGAGGTGGTCGACTGGAAATCACAGTACCACGCCATCCTCAGGCGTCCAACTTTTGCAAGGTTCATGGCGGTACCCCACTACGCCTACCTCATGCTCAAGATGCCTGGACCCAAGGGTGTCATCACGGTGAGAGGCGACTTCGACCGGTCCGACAGCTGCGACCGCGAGTTCAGCAGGATCTCTGAGTTCTTTGGGATGGACGATCACCTGGAGATGCTGGCAGTCGACAACGACAAGACCCTCTTCCCCCAAAGAAGAATCATCCAAGGACTCGGCGTTCAACACCAGCGACGATACCAGGGCCCACCAGGTACACCCGACAGATGCTGACAAGGTGGTTCGGGTGTCATCAAGCTTGACCAGCGCATAGGAAAGCGCGCTCGTCGAGTTCCTGCGCGAAAACTGGAAGATATTCGCCTGGCAACCTTCTGATATGCCAGGCATACCAAGAGAACTCGCCGAGCACCGATTACACGTTCACAAGGACGCCAGACCTGTCAAGCAAACCATGAGGCGCTTTTCGGGTCCAAAGAGAGACGCGATCAGTTTGGAGATCGACCGGCTGCTCCATGCCGGTTTTATTAAAGAAATCAAGAAGTCAGAGTGGGTAGCAAACCCAGTACTGGTGGAAAAGAAGAAGACGAAGAAACTCCGCATGTGCGTCGACTTCACCGCCATCAACAAATGTTGCCCCAAGGATCACTTTCCGCTCCCGCGGATTGATCAGATCGTCGACTCGACTGCGGGCTGCGCACGCCTGTCCTTCCTGGATGCCTACTCAGGCTACCAGCAGATCAAGATGGCAGTCGAAGACCAAGAGAAGACGGCGTTTATCACACCACACGGTGTGTTCTGCTACACCATGATGCCCTTCGGGTTGAAAAACGCTGGGGCCACGTACCAGCGTACAATGCAAGCCTGCCTGAAGAAGCTTATCGGGAAGGTGGTCCAAGTCTACGTCGACGATATCGTTATCACCACCCGCAAAGAGGACACCCTCATCGACGACCTCCGCAAGGTCTTCGAGGCACTCGACAAGTACCAGATCAAGCTGAACCCAGACAAGTGCGTTTTCGGCGTCCCAGCCGGAGAGCTACTGGGGTACCTTGTCTCTGCGAGAGGAATCGAAGCAAATCCAGAAAAGGTGCAAAATATACTCGACATGCCTGCACCAACAAAACTCCATGACGTACAAAGTCTAGCCGGCAGAGTCGCAGCACTCAGTCGATTCATAAGTAAGCTGGGAGAAAAGGCCCTGCCCTTCTACCAGCTGATGAAAAAGGCGGACAAATTCGAGTGGACGGAGGAAGCACAGGATGCCTTTGACAGGCTGAAGAAGACCCTGACAACCCCTCCAGTACTGGTAGCACCCCAGGAGAATGAACCACTGTACCTTTACGTGGCAGCCACGAACAGAGTGGTCAGTACCGTTCTCGTAGTCGAACGGGAGGAAGAAGGAAGGGCTCATCCCGTCCAACGGCCCGTGTATTACCTCAGCGAGGTATTAACAGAGTCAAAGCAGAGGTACCCGCACTACCAGAAGCTGGCATACGCCGTCTTCATGACGTCAAGGAAGGTGGTACACTACTTCTCCGAGCACCCGATAACGGTGGTAAGCTCCTCCGCCCTATCAGACATCCTCACTAATCCATCCGCGACAGGGCGAGTCGCCAAGTGGGTTGTCGAGTTAGGGCCATGGGGGCTGAAGTACGTGCACCCGAAGGCAATCAAGGCTCAGGTCCTCCCGGAGTTCACCACAGAGTGGATAGAAGCGCAGCTACCAGACGAGCCTGATTTATCGACTGCATGGACCATGTACTTCGATGGATCCAAGAAATTCAAGTCAGCCGGAGCGGGAGTCGTGCTCATATCACCCAAAGGCGATAAGCTTAAGTACGTGCTGCAGATGAAATTTCCAACACCCTCCAACAACGAGGCGGAGTACGAGGCACTGATCCACGGCATGCGGATGGCCAAGAACTGCGGCGCCACTCGCCTCATGATCTATGGCGACTCCTACCTGGTGGTGCAGCAAACAATGAAGCAATGCGACGCCATCGCTGACAACATGATAGCATACAGGGAGCTGTACAACCAGCTGGAAGGCCAATTCGACGGCTGCGAACTGCGACACATTGGCCGCGAAAGCAATGAAGAAGCCGACATCCTCGCCAACCTCGGCTCAGATCGAGCTCCGGTTCCACCCGGAGTCTTCCTCGAGTGCATCACGCAGCGCTCTATCAGGGTCCGGCCCCCGCCAGAACCCCCTGCATCGACAACAACTACCGCCAACCCGCAAAGCACGGAGAAGGAGCCCATGGAGATCATGCTGGTCGAACCCACATGGACAAGCCCGTATCTGGCCTACATGCTGCATCAGCGGCTGCCAGAGAACCCAGTCGAAGCAAGGCGCATTGTCCGCCGCTCGAAGGGCTTCACCATCATCAAGGGCGAGCTTTACAAGCGAAGCATCTCAGGCGTACTCCAAAGGTGCATTGATCCATCTGACGGCCAAGCTATTCTACTCGACATCCACGCCGGAATCTGCGGGCATCATGCAAGCAGTCGAGCACTGGTTGCCAAGGCCTTGCGAGCAGGGTTCTACTGGCCCACTGCAATGCAAGACGCAGTCGAGCTCGTAAAAAGGTGCGTCGGCTGCCAAGAGTTCGCCAACAAACCTCACGCACCTGCATCAGCATTGAAAACCATCCCACTTGCATGGCCGTTCGCGCAGTGGGGACTCGACATGGTAGGTCCCTTCAAGAAGTCCTCCCCGGGTGGGCACACGCACCTCCTGGTGGCAGTCGATAAATTCACGAAGTGGATCGAGGCGGTGCCAATCACAAGTTCAACCGCAACTTCAGCAGTCAACTTCATCAGGTCCATCATCTTCAGATTTGGCGTGCCCCACGGTATCATCACCGACAACGGCACGAACTTTACAGCCGAGGAGTTCAGAGATTTCTGCGAGGAACAAGGCATCAAGCTCAGCTACGCATCCGTCTCACACCCGCAGTCTAACGGACAAGTCGAAAGGGCCAACGGCCTAGTCAGCAAAGGGATAAAGAAGCGTCTGCGAGTGCCGTTGAAACGAGCTGCAGGAGCCTGGGTAGAGGAACTTCCAAGCGTGCTATGGAGCCTACGCACCACGCCGAACAGATCCACCCAATACACACCGTTCTTTATGGTGTACGGCGCAGAAGCAGTCTTACCCTGTGACATTAAGTTTGACGCTCCACGGGTCGTGGCCTACGACGAGTCCGACGCAGAAGAGGCACTAGAAGATGACATGGACACTCTAGATGAAGCACGCGACATCGCCCTCAGCCGCACAGCAGTGTACCAGCAGGACCTGCGCAACTACCACGGGCGACGACTGCGACCCAGAGCTTTTGTCCCAGGCGACCTGGTCCTTCGACTCAAGCAGAAGAAAGTGCACAAGCTCGCCTCCCCATGGGAAGGCCCGTACATTGTGACAGAAGCAATCGGCAATGGAGCATATCGCCTGAAGGACCAAGCCACAGGAACAGTTTGCAGTAACCCGTGGAACGTGGCACAGCTACGCCGCTTCTACGCCTGATGTACCCTACACTGTAAACTCAAAGTAGCAGCAGGTTTCTTACGCACTCTTTCCCTCGCCAGGGTACCTAAGGGGACTGGAAGGGTTTTAATGAGGCGGCCTGTTTGCGAGAATAAATAAAGATGATTAAAGAAATTTTGTGTCACCCTCTCCTTTGCAACCTAGGCCGCCACCCGAATCACTCGGGGGCTGCGCCTAACAGGCATCACCCAAAAATCCTCGGCCGCCACTCGACGCACTCGGGGGCTTGCGCTGTACAGGTCTAAAGTTAGCCTAGGCCGCCACTCGAATCACTCGGGGGCTGCGCCTAACAGGCATCACCCAAAAATCCTCGGCCGCCACTCGACGCACTCGGGGGCTTGCGCTGTACAGGTCTAAAGTTAGCCTAGGCCGCCACTCGAATCACTCGGGGGCTGCGCCTAACAGGCATCACCCAAAAATCCTCGGCCGCCACTCGACGCACTCGGGGGCTTGCGCTGTACAGGTCTAAAGTTAGCCTAGGCCGCCACTCGAATCACTCGGGGGCTGCGCCTAACAGGCATCACCCAAAAATCCTCGGCCGCCACTCGACGCACTCGGGGGCTTGCGCTGTACAGGTCTAAAGTTAGCCTAGGCCGCCACTCGAATCACTCGGGGGCTGCGCCTAACAGGCATCACCCAAAAATCCTCGGCCGCCACTCGACGCACTCGGGGGCTTGCGCTGTACAGGTCTAAAGTTAGCCTAGGCCGCCACTCGAATCACTCGGGGGCTGCGCCTAACAGGCATCACCCAAAAATCCTCGGCCGCCACTCGACGCACTCGGGGGCTTGCGCTGTACAGGTCTAAAGTTAGCCTAGGCCGCCACTCGAATCACTCGGGGGCTGCGCCTAACAGGCATCACCCAAAAATCCTCGGCCGCCACTCGACGCACTCGGGGGCTTGCGCTGTACAGGTCTAAAGTTAGCCTAGGCCACCACTCGAATCACTCGGGGGCTGCGCCTAACAGGCATCACCCAAAAATCTTCGGCCGCCACCCGACGCACTCGGGGGCTCGCGCCGTACAGGTCCTACTTGAAAACCTAGGCTGCCACCCGACGCACTCGGGGGCTGCGCCGCACAGGTCTAACTCGAAAGCCTAGGCCATCACCCGATGCACTCGGGGGCTGCGCTGTCAAGGCCTAAGACATAACGTTCAGTTCGCACTCTTGCTCACCAAGGACGCCACCCGACACACTCGGGGGCTGCTCCACACGGGTTATGAGTTCACGACACAACGTTTTCATATACTTAGGGATTAACCCCGTATCAGCATATTTACATGCATACATATATTTATGTTACAAGCTAACATTCTACACTAAAGGCTTTTTCACATCCTCAGTCGGCAGCTTCCTCCTTCGGCTCGTCCAAGGGACCGACGAGTTCTTCAGTACGGTGCATGACCTGCTCCATCGCACGACGCGCCGCAGCATAAGACTCCGCATAGTCTGAATCCCTTGGCAGGCCGCCAAGGATGCCAAGCAGAGGAACATGGCTTCGATGCATTCGCACGTACGCGAATGCTACATTTGCCCCGGCGACAAGCTGACCGAAGACAATCTCCTTCAACGCCGTAGCACGGCGGAATTTCCCCAACAAAGCGGGCAACCCAGTCGGCTGCTCGTCGAGCGGGAAGAATACCCTGTTGATCTGCGCAAGAGTCTTCCGACAACCCTCCAGGACAATGGCAGCCCGCCAGGTGCGATCCAGCATCCGAGCAAGTATGCGGCCCTCCTGCTTATGAACCCAGAATTGCCGGGCTTCGACTGAAGTGCCGGTGGTTTCCCTCTCCACGCGCTCGTTCACTCGAGCATCTTCGGCCTGCCAGTCGGAGTTCACAACTGCATCAACGAGGAAAATTCAGCATAGCACAAGCATAAATGTATAACAGGAGGTGGGCAGAATCCAACCTTGCAACTGACGACAGATGAGATCAGTCTGCTCAAGAATGAATCGCTCGCGTGGATTGAACTCCCCACTCGAGCGCAATTTCAGACGCTCAAGATCAATGTTCGCTATCCGCAACTTCGACTCAAGTTCTCCAATCTTGCTCTTCATGAAGCCAAACACTCGCTGGTCGTTCGCGCTACGCGCGGGAGCTGGAGAAGTCGTACAACGCGAAGACGCAGGTGCAGCCGAAGAGGTGCCCTCATCCCAGTACGCACGGATATCTTCCGCGACTTCAGGAGGAGCACTTCCGTCAGGCTGTCAATTTAAAGAACATCAGAGAGCACTATTTTCAACAGCAAGACTAGACAAAAGCACAGTCGCATGACAGAATCAGCATATCCATTGATTTCATCGAGTTTCATTACAAAAGACAAAAGAAGACCCCTACTACAACACTACATGGCAGAACCCGACGGTGTGCGGCCTTTTTTGGCGGCTGACTCCGCAAGCTTCCTCTCAAAGGTGTCAATCAGCTTTCCAGCTAACTTAGTCGCCTTGTCCTTGACACTGGCCAGGGATTTGGACTTTCCATCGGGCCTTCGAGGGAAGTCGCGCACAGCCGCCTCAAAGTCACCCGAGATCCCATGACCGAGTAACAGACGGAAGGTGAGCTCGGAGCCGCGTACCGTCTGGGTGCGGGTGTAGTTGGCCATCACATTCGCCTCAGCAAATGGAGCCGCCAGCGCGTCAGCCTCCTTAGGCGCAGCCTGACCAGGGAAAACACCTTGATAGATGTTGGCCAGGGCGCTCGAGGACTTCTTCACAGCGTCCGCGGCGCACGCGCAAACCCGGTTGCAGAGGTCGACTGCCGCCGACAAGGTGGTATTCGCGCTGGACGTCCCTTCAGGGGGAGCACCACCACCAACACCTACATAACGCGAATAGTAAGGTTACCTGCAGGCAATAAAGGCAAAAGTAGGTTTTTTCCAAGCCGAGAAGTAGGCTTCTATCAGCCGAGAACTTACCACCAAGGACTGTGGCAATGCTAATCAGGCGTTCGACCTGAACCTTTTCTGCCTCAGTTTGGGTCTCAAGCGACTTCTCCAGTTGCTGGACCCGCTTCGCCAAGCCTTGGTTGTCTTCTGCAGAACACCCGAGCAAAAGTTCAGAATTGCAGACAGTCGAAGAAAGTTCAAAAGACTCGACAAGGGATACTTACTCTTCGACTGCTCAAGCGCAGCACGAAGTTGACTAGCCTCCTGCTCCAGACGAATGAAGCGGGTGGCCGTTTCCATCTGCTGACGATAGACGGGCTGCGGAAAAAGAAGTATAAATCTGTACCCGACTATTCTAGTCACGCACATCTTCGGGGGCTACTCCCATCGGGAGCGCTGTTCGCGCACCCGATACAAGAATTTGCAAGATAAGAAAGAAGATACTTACATGCTGGGTCAGATCAGCATCCACGGCAGTCGCATCAGCGGCACCATCCGGCCGGGTGGCCGTCGAAGGGTCCAGCACCGGAGGATCGTTCGCCTGTGGCGCCTCTTCAGTTGTACCAGTCGCATGCTCCGGGGCAGCAGACTGGTGTTCCTCCTCACGAGGCGAAACATGGACATTACCACCTTGATGGCTGCTTACAAAAGATTCAGAAAACACCCAAGGAACAGAAAGAAGAAGCGAATCAGAAAGGTTCAGTCGCAGAAAGCTTACCTGTCAGCATCTTCACCATTGCTGCTCATGGAAGGAGACGGCATCCTCCAAAACCCCGCGGGAGGCGCGGAGTCCAGCGGAGTCGCTATCAGCGGGTTCACCGGCTCCTTCGGCACTGAAGAAGATCCGCTAGAGTCCTTCTCTCCTCTGCCGCCTCCTTCAAGGGAGACGTCGCCGCGGTGAAGTCGACGTTCTTCTGCTTACGCCGCTTCGCGGGTGGAGCCGTGTCCTCCTCTTCTTCCTCCTCCACTTCCTCGCTACGCGAGTAGGCAGGGGGAGGACTCTCTTCATCGCCGTCCTGCTCGGCAACGATTGCGGCTTCATCGTGAGCGCCATTCTCCATCAACGGAGGAAGGCTCACGTAGTTCTTACGATCCTGAAGAGCAGCAAGCAACAGTCGGAAAATCAGAAAAAAGACAGTCGAATGACACACAAAGAAGAAATCAAGATTCAAACACTTACCTCTGGGATCGGATTCGTCGAGCTGAACGGCACGACTGGGCAAGTCACGTTGCACGGGTCGGCGACCCGCAGACTGGTGATATTCCTCACCTTGATCGCGACCTGCGCATCGTCAACCGCCGGGTCGACTGCCATTTCCCACATCGGGAGAGGGCGTTGTTGAAGCGGCTGTACCCTCAGCCTATGGAACATGGCGATCAGCTGGATCCCGCCCGCTTCGCGTCCCATCGACTTCAACAACCCGCGAAGCAATGACGTCAGCGGTTTGATCGACTCCTTATCCTCCGCCGACAGGGGGTGCGACCAGGCGTTGGTTTTCCTCAAGGGCCGATCAGCGGCGAAGTCGGGGAGCCCGGCTTGGTTCCACTTGACGTAGAACCACTTCTTTCTCCAGTTTTGCACGGAGTCGGACTTCTTCATATGGAAGAAGACCGTGTCGCCACGAAGCTGGATGCCAAAACCGCCGACTGGGTATGCCTCTTTCGACTTACCCACCATCCGGCGCACCTGGAAGAGCGACTTCCAAAGTGCCCAGTGGGGTGCGATCCCCAGAAAGCATTCGCACAACACGATAAAGCTCGTGATGCTTAAGACGCTGTTGGGAGTCAGATCGTGGATCTGAATCCCATAGGCGTACAGAAGCCCACGGACGAAATCGTGAAGGGGGAACCCGAATCCCCGTGGAAGAAACTCCACGAAGCAGACGCGTTCCCCATTGCGGGGAGCAGGGATGGTATCCTTACCGGGCGCCCGCGTCGTCGCCGTGCTCTCCGGCGGCAGCAGCCCCTGCTGGCGGAGGTTGTCGAGCTCCGCCGCTCTGACTGAGGATTTGCCCCAGTCGCCTTCCACCTTCTTCATCCCGGCGTCGTCGCCGGCGGCGGAGGAGCTCTCAGTACCCTTAACTCTCTTGTGGCCCATGTCGCCGGAGGGGAAAGGGGAGGATTTTTGGAAGCTTTTTCGCGAGGAACAGCGACGGCAAGAACTGGCGGCGAGGGAGAAGAATGAGGCTTGGTGAACTGCCCCTGCGCCGCGGTGAAAATTATATACCGCGGGGCAGTTCATTTTGGCCGTCAATCGCGGAACTGCAAGGCGCCGCAAGGATCCTGCCGTCCACGTGTCGCACGAAGGACACATTGGTCGTGCTCCACTACGCACGGGAACCGAAGCATCATCATCACGCCGCGGAGTTTTCGCGCCCAACGGTCCATATTCAGCGGTCGCCGCTGTGACAGCGGGCCCACCATCGTCACGTCCCGTCGGGCGCAGAGCGTGTCGAGTCATGTCATCAAAAGCGTCATCCCTGACGTCATCATGGAAGTGTGTCAAGTAAGCCAAGCAATTGGCTGAGCATTCGACAGTCATTCGACTGAACCAAGTACGTTCGAACCAAACGTTCGAGTGGAATAAGACGAAGTAAGCTTTTTTAAAGCTGATGTTATGACTAGTAGGCCATCAAGGCTGAGTGAAGAGTAAGTCGAGCCAGGACAGTTTCGACTCGGACAAATTCGAGTCATCTGTTTACTCCCATCGGGAGCGGGCTTTTCGACTGAGGGAAATTTGAGTTTAATCTCAATTGCAAGCAATTCAGCTTAATCTCGGGGGCTACTCCCATCGGGAGCGCTGTTCGCGCACCCGATGATTGTGGACAAGGGCAGTCGAAATGCTGCGACTCCGAAAGATCAAATCGGTGCACCCGAAGAATCAAGACAAGCTCACTCGAAGCAAGCTTCGACGATTCCATGTGGCGTGCCCTGAAAGGGGGAGTCCTCCACCCGACTCTACGATTCGACTGAGCACTCGGGGGCTACTGTCGTGGGGCTACCTTTCGGGTCCCCCACGGTGGTGGTACCTGGGTCACGCCAATGAAGGCCCAGCGAAGCCCAAGAAGGACACCGTGTGGCACAAGTAGTCGACTTAGGTCGGTGATGCTTTCCTTATCTTGTACGTGCAATCCGCACCGTCCACCCGAGACCCGGCCTGTAGTATAAAGGCCGGGAGGGTGCGCCGTCTAGGGCATCGAATCATTGAACATCGCATTGTAGCCACCAATCGATAATTCCAGACAAGCAGGAGTAGGTCTTTACCTCAACTCGAGGGGCCGAACCTGGGTAAAATCGCCCCCTGTTAGCCGTCGTGTTCACCAGCCTGATCTCTCTCTTTCTCCTTCAATCAACCCGGGGTATTCGACCTAGGGATTTGCCGAGTCACAAGCTCGTCACCGGGCCAATCGGAAGACAATAAATAGTGGGGTGTTATGTGAAGGCTCAGATAAACTCCATTACTATGGAAGAGTCGAGGCTATATACGAGTTGAATTATGGCTTTGGTAAAGGGCTAAATCCCGTTGTATTCAAATGCCATTGGTTCGACCCGCATCGGGTGAGACGGGATCCTGGAATTGGATTGGTCGAAGTTCAACAAATCACCAAGTATTCGGGAGACGACGTCTACATTTGGCTACCCAGGCCTTCCAAATATTCTATCTCCCGTACCCGTGCAAGAAAACAGCCAAAGCATATCAAAAGCGTCTACAAGGGTGGGATGTTGTGATGACGGTACCGCCGCACAATAGGCCGCCTATGCCTAACAGTGAAGATTACCGGCGCCTAGAGCCCTCGACATCCGAAGGCGAGTTTTATCAGGAAGGAGGGCTCCCTGGGATATTCACTATCAACTTGCCGACCGATGATGACATGGAATACGTCGAAGAAGACGAAGATGCGGGAATGGAGGAAGACACAGCGCATGATGAAGTCGTGGAGGTTCATAACCAAGCCGATGTGTCTTTGCTAGAGCGGTTCCACGCAGGACTTGACGTCGATGAGCCACAGGGACCACCTCCTGGTTCCATGGAGGGTTGGTGGTGTGGCGACCCTGACAGTGATGACGACACGGGTGGTCCAATAGTTGATCCCAATGATCTCGACACAGGCTACTGATAGCGATGAGGACACATGTATTAGTAATTGCCAGTCTAGCTTATATGTAATAGGTCAATGCTACTCTATGTAACCGTGATTGTCAGTCTAGTTTATTTTGTGAGAACTCATTGTCGCTACTCCATGTATTTTGTTTTATTCTAATTGTTGCTTCATCTAAATTCTTTTTTACTTTTGCTTCATCTATTTACCTTAATTTTGGATCATGTATACTGATGAAACTTTTTTTTTTGACAATGCAGGAACCATGAAGAAGGCCTTGGCAAAAAAGGTGCGTAGTGTGTCGAAAATCCTGGTGGGATCGAGTTCGGCACGACGGCTACCTTCACCTACACCCTCACCTCCACGTGCGAGGAGTGCACGGCGTGGGAGTACGAGGAGAGAGAGTCCTCCCCCGGCTGAGGAGTCTGACGAGGAGGACCTGGAGTACGAGGTGGAGCCGGAGCCGGATTTTGAGGACGAGTCGCTGGACGAGTCGGAGGTGGGCGAGGAGGAGGACAGCGAGGAGGAGCAGGAGGTGGGCGAGGAGGACGTGGGCGAGGAGGGACCTGGGCAGGGCGGGTTTGAGCTTGACCTGACGCTGCAGTGGGAGCCGCCGGAGGAGTGGGTTGAGACGGACCCGACTATCCCTCCGCCACAGAGCAAGGCGCCGTATCAGCGGGGGGCCGCGACCCTCCCCGATCTTCCTTACGGATCGCGTCACACTCTTCTCGTGCCCAGCGGGAAAAGGTACAGCTTATTGTTTATGTTCAATTTTAGCTTTTTCATTGTGTTTTGACCCGCTAACCATATTAATTTTGGTTTTTTCATTGTGTAGGTCGTTTGAGTATGTGCCTGCTAAGGCCAAGGGACAGCGTACCTACTCGAGCATCCTTGGATGTCTTGTGCGCAAGTTCTTCCCTAGGATTGTCACCCTCCCAGATGGTACCAGGAGTGTAGCTTGGACTTTCAAGCATTACACCTACGCGGAGGATCCCGAGGGCGAGGAGCTGGACATGGCGCATAAGACACTCCGCTACTTCTGGGTAAGTTTGCTTGACTTCTGTTAGTCCGAGATTTCACTAATGGCTTTAACCCTATTCTACCTATGTTCATGCTTGCAGAACTACTTCTCCTACCGGCCGGAGCACGAGGACGACTGCACGAGCATCCTTGTGGAGATGGCCTCCAAGATGGTGACGGACATGCACTACGAGGCTCGCGTGAACAGTGTCCGCAATTGGTACGCCGAGAAGATGATTAAGCTGGACAAGAAGCGTGCCCGGGACATCTTGATGCAGCCATGGCAGTACCTGTAGGTAGCTTAATTTCTATATTATCGATTTTGTTGACCGCCATGTAATATCATTAATATGTGTGTTCTGTGCACGTAGGTGCCTCCTCCGTACGTTGGTAACAATTCATCGTGCCACCTCGCGATGGTAGCATGGTGGACTAGCAAGGAGTACCTCAAGCTGCACGAGGAGGGAAAGACAAAGCGGGCGTACAACAAGGGTGGAACACACCGCCAAGGCAGCCGCAACCTCTACCAATGCGTGCAAAATGAGGTGAGCAAATGCATTCTTTAGTACACCTAAGTTCGTGCTCTCTTTTGCAATATTTCCTGCTTTTCACCTATGTTCGTGCTCTCTTTGCAGAAAGCGAAGACCGGCGTAGACCCCTCACCCTTCGCCGTTTGGTCAAAGTTTCGTACGCGGGATGAGCCAGATCCTGACACGGGGTCGATGTGGATCAACAGCGGCGCCGAGCTCCGGAGCACGGGGTACACGGCGAAGTTCAAGGAGCGCAACGGTGAGGATGCTGACCCTCTCACCAGTCCACTTGACGTCGAGGCTATCGTGCTTGCGGGGGGAGGCAAGGCGAATGGCCGGTTGTGGATAGGTGATGGCTACATGGACCCTCGCACCGTCCCGTCCCTACGCCAGGTCCGTCGGGGGAGGGCGCCTGGTGCGCCTGCTATGGAGACCCGTCCATGAGTTTCGGGTCTGGCTGTCGACCAGCTCTGGGAGCAGGTTAGTCAGCAGCAGGTGCTCTTTGAGCAGCAGCAGGAGCAGATCCGACAGCAGCAGGAGGCATCCAGGCAGATGATGGAGTGGATGACGGCCAACATGCAGTGCTTGGCTCCTGCGGACGGGACTCTTGCTTTTGCTCCACCGACGTTCCCATGGGTATGTCATCAAACTTGTCATTCTATCCATCTTACTGTTCTAACTTAGTTATCTTTGTAATGCGAGCATTTTTCCATGTTATAGATGGATCCAGGATCGGCGGGTGGATCTCACTCGATGGCGCCGCCGCCGCCTGGTGGCCAGGACGATCCGGAGCAGCAGCCCCATTTCTCCAACCCTTTTGTTGTCCGGAGGCTTCCGTGGGTATGCTCACATGACTCATAATTTAGCTTGTCATGCCATTGCCACTTTAGTTGAACTTGTTAAAATTTAGTTAGTTGAACTTGTCAAATTTTATCCATTAGTTGAACTTGTCAAATTTTACCCATTAGTTGAACTTGTCAAATTTTAGTTAGTTAACTCATCAATTTTTAACTCATCAAATTTTAGTTAGTTAGCTTTCTTTTAATGCCATGACTATGCCATTTCTACCTAATTAGTTAAATTATGCCTATGCACTTGACATTTAGTTGGTTAGCTTTCTTTTAGTTAGTTATGGAGCACTTTAGTTGGTTATGCCTATGCCTATGCCTATGCCTATGCACTTGTCAAATTTTAGTTGGTTAACTCATCAAATTTTAGTTACTTAGCTTTCTTTTAGTTAGTTATGGAGCACTTGACATTTAGTTGGTTATGCCTATGCACTTGTCAAATTTTAGTTAGTTAAATTATGCCTATGAACTTAGCTTTCTTTAGTTGTTGAACTCATTCATTCTTTTCCAAACATGTAGGAGGATCCTCCTCAATGATGTCCATCGTCGCCGTCGTGACTAACATGTGGAGCTTCATGTCCATCTCCGCCTTCATGATCGTCGCCGTTTGTGAATTGTGTGAATTATGGAGCATTTATTGTGTGAATTGATATGTTTGTCGTCGTGATCTATATGTTTGTGTCAATTGTGATATGTTTGTCGTCGTGGTATGTGAATTGTGATATGTGTGTCGTCGTCTGTGAATTTTTATGTTTTATTGTCATCTGTGAATTGTTTGTAAAATGCAGGGATTTTATAAAAAAACAGAAAAAATCTGGGCCATATTGCCAATTTACCGTGTAAAGGCGCACGGCAAAGACCTTTGCCGTGCAATGGCGCACGGCAAAGAGGACACGCGGCGCCCACCTGTGCTCCTGGCAACTTGCCAGATGACCAAATGGTCAATATGCCGTGCATTCTTGCGAAAAGCGCACGGCAAAGAGTGCGCACCTGGCCACTAGCCCGACGGCCAGGAGGGCTGTATGCCGTGTGGGTAACAGGCAGGCTCACGGCAAAGAGAAGGATTTTGCCGTGCATCTCGTGTGCAGGCGCACGGCATAGTCTTGATCTGTGCCGTGGCCATCTTTACGCAAACTCACGGCAACGATTCCCACACGGGATAGGTGGGGGCACACGGCAAAGATCCGGGGTGAGGGTTGACCAGGGTCTGGGAAACAACGGCTCACGGCAAAACAATGGAGCACGGCAAAGAGCTTTGCCGTGCTGTTTCCCTGAAAGAACACGGCAAACATCCTTTGCCGACGCGTATTTTGCCGTGCGGGCTTTGCCGTGCAAGTGTTCACGGCAAAGGCTTTGCCGTGTTCCGTGGCCCCTTTGCCGTGCGATTTGGCCGCACGGCAAAGAACTCGTTTCCGGTAGTGGTATAACTAATCCAGATTGTTAACTAGGTATATGCAAACAATATGACGTTTAGCCTCCTTCACGTCTAAATGGCTAGCACTACAAACATGCAACCGTGACTCAATATTTAGGAAACCAGACTTATTTATATATATATATGCAAAAAAAATCATATTGTAATTTCTATCAAGATGGGATTTATGAGACCCAAAGCAATATGAGGTTTGCTTCTATTTATATTCTTGGTTTGTATCAACATGGGGATCGGAATCGCCATGCCACCGAACCAAGAAGAATTTGTTGATTTCTATTTATATCCTTAATTTGTATCATCATGGGACCGGAGCCACCGTGCTGACCAAATCAAGGTCAAGTTTAATTTGAACAGGGCATGCATGCAATATGGAGTAAATATGTTCTAATTTCTATCAGCTAGAACTTTACTAGACCCAAACAATATGAGGTTTGATCTCTATTTTTCTTTATCCTTAATTCGTATCTACATGGGACCGGAGTCATCATGCTGACCGAATAAGCAGCGGGGTGATTGATTTATATTTGTATCCTTAATTTGTATCATCATGGGACCGGAGTCACCATGCTGACCAAATAAGGAGCAGGGTGATTGATTTATATTTGTATCCTTAATTTGTATCATCATGGGACCGGAGTCACCATGCTGACCAAACAAGGAGCAAGTTTTTATTGATTTTTATTTATGGAAAAAGCTAGAAAGTATGGTTTGTCTCAGCAGCAGAATCACACTTGTAAGCTTGTCATAATTCAGATAAATCTTGATGACACGAGCTATCGCAAAA
The DNA here is from genome assembly GCA_012064385.1 of Puccinellia tenuiflora. Lineage (NCBI taxonomy): Eukaryota > Viridiplantae > Streptophyta > Magnoliopsida > Poales > Poaceae > Puccinellia > Puccinellia tenuiflora. The sequence goes on from QRDG01001970.1 coordinate 168,133, forward strand.
TTTATAGACAGCTTATAGGTCTGAATAGAAGAACACGGCCTGTCGGTGCCACTTAACTGAAAGTCATGCTGCAGCATTGTGCAGTTACATGGCTACACACATTGTATGCTTTGCACAGCTCAATACTTTTCTTGCATCCCTTTCTGTGATGGAGACGATGATCAATTGATGTCACCACTGATGCAAAGAGTGATCCATTACTGCCATGCTATTGCTGGTTAGTCAATACACTGAGATATAGGTAGCAACTCATCTCATTCAGAAAAAAGGTATGTACTAGTTTGTTAGATCGTTATATGTAAATTATATGAGTCTTTCAAATTTATATGAGTCTTTTCTGCAGTTGCTATGTGTGTCTTTCTTTTCATCTAGTAGAGGGTTAGATTGGTATAATCATTTGGACAGAAATTGATGCTTATATTTGGTAATGTGATCCTAGAGTAATTGTTGTTGTTGAAGAAGTAAAAAAATCATGCCTGAAAGTTCCATATTTTTTGCTTTGCAGGTTCCTTACCACAAATCGACAGAGATGTTTGAGAAGTTGATGGTGGGAGTTATACTAGTTCAATCGACAGTTTACATAATTGTGATGTTTTTAGTGACGCAAAATATTGCTCCTTTGCTGGACTTGTAACCATAGTTCCCATTTTCACTTCTGAAACATAATTAGCATATTCGATTTGTTGTGTATATGTTGATGCAAGTTGAATATTTTGCTCTTCTCCATAATTATTTATGTATTTCTGTTTGACAGATTTTCCTTAATTTTTTTGTATTAATTTGTAATCCCAACGTTTTTGAAGTAGGTATGACATTACGTAAAAAAACCAGAGTTATTTGCGGTGATCTCGGTTACACTAATTATTCTTTATTTTTGCATGCCCCTCGCTCCTTTCCTGTGGTGTCCAAATGGCAGCTTCCCACGGGGAGGGGATCCCATATGAGCAGGAAAATCCTCTCTCGGGGTTTACTACCCAGGGTTATTCACCCCTAAGAACCAAATGAGCCCTAAGCGTTAAGTTTTCTCCCGTAGACTGGGGCGCGTACAGATATTTTATCTCTGGATTGGTCGGAGTGTGTCCGCGTGGGCTTTGAGCACTAATCCATATTTATGTTAATTAAGCAGCTAAAATGGGCTCTTAATTCTTTAATCATTGTGTGGGCCTTAATTGTATCACGTAGCCGCCATGCATGGCTTTGGGCCATGGGCTGGGTGATTATAATTAGTCGGTAATCTCGCCGCCTAATCCATGCATGATGCATGCATGGTAGCTCTTATACGAGATGAAAATTCAAAAAAAAAAAAGACCATGCAATATATTTCTAGCGACACGTATGGGTCAAACACATACGAATTAGCCAGCTAGTTGCACGTGCAGCTCAAATGGTTAGCCAATATTAATGAATTGTAAGATTCTTTTTAATGCCGTATTTTTTTTGTATATATAATGCGACTATATTTCAGAGTGTTGTCGGAATGATGCCGACGTCTTGTCTCGCCTGTCGAATATCTGGCGAATTTAACATGGCTTCGACGACGAGCAAGTTTGTTTCAATAGTTGAGTGACCGGTCGATATTTATTCTGCGGTTGAATTTCTCATGCATTGATTATATTTTATGAAGATATAGGGGTAGCCTATGACGGCGAATATTTGATAATATATCGATAGTTTATTTCACACTACCACAGAAAGGGCTATAGGGAGGTTGGCATTCTGTGGCGCACCGTTAATTGGTGCGCCACAGAATTATTTCTGTGGCGCATGGATGCTGGTGCGCCACATAAATTTTCGACTTTCTGTGGCGCATCTTTTGTCCATGCGCCACAGAAAGTCAGGATTCTGTGGCGCATGCTCACCCATGCGCCACAGAATTTCTGTGGGTCCCACGTACAATCATTGGGCGAAGGTCTATCTGGGGACATTCTGTGGCGCACCGTGGCTGGTGCGCCACAGAAAAGTGACATTCTGTGGCGCACCTGGTAGGTGCGCCACAGAAAGCTGACTTTCTGTGGCGCACCAAGTTTGGTGCGCCACAGAATTTTTTTTTTCAAATCCCACCCCCCCCATCGCCTTTTTAGTTTTGCAGGAAGTAAAAGAAAATGATAAAAATTTCAATAAATAAAATCCTTTGACATGTAGTTAGGTTTGAGTGTCTAGTAGGTATAGAAATTTTGAAATATGAATTTTGACCTTTTTTGCAAAAACCAGGAAAAAAATGTAAAACGGCCATAACTTTTGCATACGACGTCGAAAAAATGCGTTTAATATATCAAAAAAAACTAGAGAAAAATTCGAGTTTCAAACAGACGATTTTTTTCTACAAAATCAAAAAAATTCAAAAATTCAAAAAAAATTTAAAAAAAAAAAAAAATTCAAAAATTCCAAAAAAAAAGTTATAACAAAGAAGATTGTTGAAATTTTTGGATTTTTTGAATTTTTTGGATTTTTTGAATTTTTTAAAATAGATTTTTTGAATTTTTTGAATTTTTTAAAGTTTTTTTTAAATAAGTTTTTTGAATTTTTTGGATTTTTAGATTTTTTTTAAAAAAATAAGTTTTTTGGAATTTTTGGATTTTTTGAATTTTTAATGTTTTTTTTAAATGTAAGTTTTTTGAATTTTTTGGATTTTTTTAAGTTTTTTTTTAAATTTAAGTTTGTTTGGTTTTTTTGGATTTTTTAAAGTTTTTTTTAAAAAATTATGTTTTTTTGAATTTTTTTTGGATCTTTTGAAACTTTTGAATCTCCTTTTGAAAGTTTAGAAGTTTTTGAAAAATCTGAAATTTAAAAACACACATTTATAACACATACATAACATATACACATACAAGACTTAAGAGGATTCATATGATATAAATATCAATAAGAACTTGAGTAGCACAGGGGTAGGTGAAGTGGGTGGAACTTAGAAGTTAAGCGTGCTAGGGTTGGAGCAATTGAGGATGGGTGACCTAGCGAGAAGGTATCATTTCAAAATGTGCAAAAAATCTAAAAAAAATCAAATAATTAGGATTTTTCATATTATTTCATATTTTGATTTTTCTGAATTTTTTTGAAACTTTATATATTTTTTTTTGCATTTTTTGAATTTTTTCAGAATTCTGTGGCGCACCAGGCCAGGTGCGCCACAGAAATATTTTCTGAATTCTGTGGCGCACCCCCAGGTAGCCATTTCTATGGTAGTGTCAATACAAGGAATATATTATATCATGAAGATATCAATTACCGTCGATGATTTATGCAGGAACAATGTATTCTTTTTTTTATCATGAGGCAAATCTGCTTTTCTAATATTTATCTCATTAATTAATCATTTTGTTATATTTTAAAATCTCCTTTATATATGAAGACAAATCAGTGTCAACATTGTGCATGATTCTTATATAAGTAATTTATATTCTTGCATGCTCTCCGATGTGCGTAGTTACTTTGGCCAAGTGATTGTGTGTATCTCCAAGAGAGGGTATTTATGCTAGATAGTGGTTCATGCCCCCTTTTGTTCCTGGGCACGAGTGACAGAAACGTCTAAGGGCGAGGGTGTGCTGTTGCTACTAAGGGTAAAACAGCGGTGTTAATGTCTCTTTGGTATTGGTATTGCTTACTTCATGCACTTTACTTAATACAATTGTCTGTTGCTTGCAACTTAATACCGTTGGGTGACAGGCTGGATAGTGATCCCACGGTGGACTTTTTAGACAAAGACGTAGTTGGACTCAACGGTCTTTGTTCCTTGTCGTGATGCCTCCATAAATATTATCATGTCCTTTTTGTCATAGCTAAATTGGGTTTGTGTCATGATCTTGTCAATTGCCTAGTTGTAATTCGTTCACCCATCACATGCATATTTTATTTACTTGAGAGACTCCACTAGTGAACCCATGGCCCCCGGTCCATCCTTTTACATTGTTTACAACCTCATTTACTTGCTTTTAATCATCATTATTCCTCTGGTCACTTTTCATATTTTATCTATTTCATCATACAATTAACCGCTTTGTTTTCTGCGAGACCGGAAAGATTGACAACCTTTCCGCCGTTGAGGGCAAAGTATTTTGGTTGAGTGTGTGCAGGTCCACGTCTGTTGAAGGTCAAGCGCCAGAGATCTTCAACATTCACCTCGTTGTTGATTTCAAAGTCCTACTGGTTCGATAAACCTCGGTTCGTTAAACGAGGGAAAACTGCTACTAGCTGCAATTCGCCTTCGCTTGGGGCACCACCCAACTTATTTTAATATAGCAGCAACCTCTTTTCTGGCGCCTTTGCCGGGGACTTTGGAACTACAGCAACGGGAGTCTCATACTCTCAATCTCTTTACTTTGTTTTTGTCTTGCTTGCTTTATATCTCGTTTAGTTTATTTTCCTGTTTCAAAATTTATAACCCAAAAAAATTAGTGTAGTCTTTATTCCTGTCTTGTTATTTTATCTTATCTTCATGACTAGTTCTTTTCCTCCTGTTGAGACACCCGAGTCCGAAGTCCTCACTTTCAAGCAAAGAGATGGGGAGAGTTTGAAAGATGCTTGGTACAGAATTAATGATGCTCGTCATAGATCCGCTAAAAAACCATTAGCCACTGTTCTCCTTAGAAATTTTTATATTGGCATCACAAGTTGGTATAGGTATGTCCTAGATACTATCACAGGTAGAAACTTCATAGGAATTAATGCTTTGGAAGCTTTTAATGTTATAGAGGGTCTTGTGGGGATTCCACCAACTAATGATCATAAAATTGAAATCACTTTAGAACATGTCATGCAAAGGATAGAAGTTATAGAAGATAATGTACCAAGTGTGGATATGATAAGAGAAATAGATAAGGGAATTCTTAATGGTATTAACAAGCTTGATGGGTGCCTAAAAGACATTTCTAGAAGTATTAAGTCCCTTAAATCTACAAGAGCTATTAATCGAATTGATAAATTGGGGGAAGCAATTGATACCTCGGGAGCACCCTTTTATCCATCTAAATTTAAAAAGAGAGAGGCTTCGGTCCCCAAAGTACCTAAATTTATATTTGTGCCAAAGAATACTACTAAAATTAATACATCATTTGCAGGAAAAGAGGAGTTGAGGATGGTGAAGGAAGCTCAAATTTCCAAGGATTTTAAGGGAGGAGCCCTAGTGGGTAAAACTACTTTCGCTCCACCAATTGTTGGTACTAATAGTATTGCTGGAGGTCCTTTTCCAAGTTCCACAATTCATGAATTTGATAAGAATGATGATGTCTTTGATGCCGAAAAAACTTGATATTTGGCATTGCGCCTAGCTAAAAGGCGTCAAAGAAAAGCGCTTGTTGGGAGGCAACCCATCTTTTATTTTTAGTTTACATTTTGATTTTCTTGAGTCATGAAGTTATTATCTCTATAGCAACTTCATTGTATATTTTTCTTTTGGTTTTTTGTGCCAAGTTTAGCCTCTAATGCATTGAAAGTGCGAGGTATTGTGTTGCTGTCCAAAAACAGATTCTGTGCGCCTGTTGCACGAAAATCCTAAAATCTCCAGAATTTTATATTTTTCTGATAATTTTTTAAAGCAAGCCTGATGCTTTTATCTATCCTTCGTTAGTTTTAAGTTTTTTTATTTGAGCTGCAGAAGTGCCTCGAAAAATTCGATCTTTACAGACTGTTCAGATTTTGACAGATTCTGCTTTTATTTTGCATTTGTCTCTTTACCATCGTCATATGTGATACTCTAGGGGTAGAGTGCCACATTGAGGCTTAGTAAACAGTAGCTAATGTCTAATGAAGTTGGTTTGCAATTTGTCATGAGTTGAACACATGTGCATTTTAATTTATGAGCACTAACCCTCTAATCAAATTATGAGAAGTTTTGTATGAAGGGAGTTTTTAAGTTCCAAAGGAGAGGAATATGAAGAAATCGAGGATGGATCAGAGCTAAAGCTTGGAGATGCCCCCATGGCACTCCCTCTGAATATCAAGAACTATCAAGAGTCAAAGCTTGGGGATGCCCAAGGCATCCCCTCATCTTCATCGACTATCATATGGTCGTCTTCGTTGAACTTCGTTTTTATCACTTTACATATTATGTGCTATGCTTGGAGCGTCTTTTTTACTTTCAGTTTTGTTCGTTTGTTTGTTGGTCATATCTTTGTTGAATCCTAGCTTTATTTTTGTGGGAGAGAGACACGCTCCGCTTTTTTCGTTTGAATACTCCTTTGCTTCGCTTATATCTTTTTGAGTATTCTTAGCTACTGTCTGTTTTCTAGTAAGCTCTCGCTTTTAGCTTTTATCTTGTTTAGAGCTGCTAGTTGTTAAGTTAAACTCTCTTGTTCTTCAATTATATTTGTTGGAGAGTTGTTTTGGTTGCTTGGTTAATGTGTTAGATCGGAAAAATGCTATGCATGTGGCAATGGTATGAAGTAGAAAAACCTGCATAGTCTTGTAGATCACTATATGGATAATTTGATACCCTTCAATTGTTTTGAGGCACAAAATAACTAATGGTTAAAATGTGTTGGTTAATGGTGTTAGAGCTGATTAGTGGAGAGGTGTTATTAAAGCGTGGATCCGTACTTTTCTGAACTAAACAACCTAAGTCAACAATGCTAATGTGTCATGAATTCTACTAAGTTGAAAATAAGTTCCTAGTGGGTAGTTACTGCAACGGTCGGGGAAGCCAACGGGGCACTTGTGTCGCCGCCACGATCCCTCTCGGGGTGTCTCTAACCATTTGTGGAACATTGAAACTCCTAGTTGTTTGCAATATACGAAATGCATTGTTGAGTTTTGGTTTTTGGCACTTCCACTTCCATATTTTGCTAGCCTCTTCGGTGCTGCGCAATGCCCTCTCTCACATTGAGATTGGTGCATACTTCGCGAGCACATCCAACTCCGTGGGAGAACTTCATCCTGTTCTCCTACACATAAGCCAACTATCTTCCTCAAAACAGCCACCATACCTGCCTATCACGGCATTTTCATAGCCGTTCTGAGATACATTGCCATGCAACATCCATCATTACATTACATGACTTGATGTCGTTCTTCATTACCATATAGTTTGCTTGATCATTGAGTTAGTGTGCAGCGTGGCTTGCCACATGTTCTACATTTTTTTCACACTACGCTCGATCATGCATATCTTATTTTATACATCATGTATTAGTCTTATGAGTTATGAGTACCAAAAGTGTGATGATCATCTTGTAAAAATAGAGTGTTGCCCCTACCTGTGAGCATATTGAAAGAGTCTAAAGTGGCCACATAAAAGAGTCCAAAAGAGACCAATGAGAGAAAATTTAAAAAAGCCATGGAGGCCACAATTAAAAAAAAAAAAGAAATATAAAAGAGAGAGGGGGCAGCACTACTATCTTTTATTCCACACTTGTGCTAGTTAGCACCTACACTTCATTATAGAGAGTTTTCATGTTTCTTTGTATAACTATGTGGGGAACTAACGTTATAGAACTTGGCTTGTATATTCCAAGGATGAGCCTCCTCAAGTGAGCTCTAGGTCTTCATGAGCAAGCAAGTTGGATGCACCCCCACTAGTTCCATTGGAGAGCTTTCATACACTTATAGCTCTATGTGCATCCGTTGCATGGCAATCACTACTCCTCATACAATGTCAACTACGGGACTTCCTTCTGTCTTGTGGTTACTTTCTCCACTGTTTGAGCCTTTTTTTTTTGACCTTCCAAACCTTCATCATTGTTCTCTTTGCCATAACATCATGGTGCCAAAGCCACTTCTTACTTGCACTAGTTGAGTAGACTTCGAAACAGTTGATTTGTGAAGTAGATGGATTAGGACACCTGACTTGAGCTTGGCTATTTTCATGAATGACTAATTAGATGCTTTGAAGAATGATTGATACTTTACATTGGAGACATAATTCGCAATTCTTCTTTCTAAACCTTATGTATGGTTCCATGTCTCCAACGCACTTATTCATTTAAAGTTTCTAGCATTTGTTAGCTAGCGTTTGTTAATCATTGTTTGCTCAATGTCAACTATAGACAATTGTTTTGGATCACCTTATTCACTTCATGTGCTTTGCATTACTACCTTTATCAAGATTGTGTTGGTTGCATGTCTCATAAAAAATTATTTGTTATCACTTACCTACTCGAGGACGAGTAGGAGTTAAGCTTGGGGATGCTGATACGTCTGAAACGTATCTATAATTTTTGAGTGATCCATGCTAGTTTTGTGTTATTGTCACATGTTTTTACTGTCATTTATATCATTTTTATGCATTTTGTCGGACTAACCTATTGACAAGATGCCAAGTGCCAGTTCCCTGTTTCTGCTGTCTTTTTGTTTCAGAAATTTACTTCTGGAAATATTCTCGGAATTGGACCAAAATTTATGGGGATTATTTTTACGCCAAGATGAAGACGGAGTCCGAAGGGGAGCCTCGGAAGCGACCGACAGGGCAGACACGTCCCCCTGCCGCGGCCCTAGGTGGACCCACGGGTGGGGCCCGCCCCTGCCCGTGGGGCACCTCCTCGGCCCCCTCCGACGCCTATAAATTGCTATTTACCCTAAAAACGTCGAGGCGGCCATTATTTTCCAGAAACTCGACCCCGACGCGCCGTCATCGAAAACCCTAGTTCGGGGTCCAATGTGAAGCTGACCCCGGAGGGGAGATCGATCCCGGAGGGCTCTTCATCATCATGCCCTCCTCCGGGATGATTTGTGAGTAGTCTCACCTTGGACTACGGGTCCATGGCAGTAGCTAGTTGGTAGTCTCTCTCTCTTGTGCTTCATGTCTTATGATCTTGTGAGCTGCCTAACATGATCAAGATCGATTATTGTAACGCTATGTGATGTGTTTGCTGGGATCCGATGGATTATGAAGTTATGATCAGATTGTGCATGATTCTTATATAAGTAATTTATGTTCTTGCATGCTCTCCGATGTGCGTAGTTAGTTTGGCCAAGTGATTGTGTGTATCTCCAAGAGAGGGTATTTATGCTAGATAGTGGGTTCATGCCCCCTTTTGTTCCTGGGCACGAGTGACAGAAACGTCTAAGGGCGTGGGCGTGCTGTTGCTACTAAGGGTAAAACAGTGGTGTTAATGTCTCTTTTGGTATTAGTATTGCTTACTTCATGCACTTTACTTAATGCAATTGTATGTTGCTTGCAACTTAATACCGTTGGGTGATAGGCTGGATAGCGATCCCACGGTGGACTTTTTAGACAAAGACGCAGTTGGACTCAACGGTCTTTGTTCCTTGTCGTGATGCCTCCATAAATATTATCATGTCCTTTTTGTCATAGCTAAATTGGGTTTGTGTCATGATCTTGTCAATTGCCTAGTTGTAATTCGTTCACCCATCACATGCATATTTTATTTACTTGAGAGACTCCACTAGTGAATCCATGGCCCCCGGTCCATCTTTTTACATTGTTTACAACCTCATTTACTTGCTTTTAATCATCATTATTCCTCTGGTCACTTTTCATATTTTATCTATTTAATCATACAATTAACCGCTTTGTTTTATGCGAGACCGGAAAGATTGACAACCTTTCCGCCGTTGGGGGCAAAGTATTTTGGTTGAGTGTGTGCAGGTCCACGTCTGTTGAAGGTCAAGCGCCAGAGATCTTCAACATTCACCTCGTTGTTGATTTCAAAGTCCTACTGGTTCGATAAACCTTGGTTCGTTAAACGAGGGAAAACTGCTACTAGCTGCAATTCCGCCTTCGCTTGGGGTACCACCTAACTTATTTTAATACAGGAGCATCCGCCAACACCGCGCCGTCACCTCCACCTGTTCGGGATAATCCGCCGGTCCACACCATGCCGTCGCCTCTTCCGGAGAATTCGCCGGCTGACACAGCGCCAAGCGGCGCCCACTCCGACTCTGTGTCGCAAGCCGTCGGCGGTGTCTCGACAATAGCCGAGCTCGACGCCCTCACGGTATCTAAGCGTCGTAGGCTCAACACATATTACTTCATCCAATTTTCCTTTGCCTTGCATCTCTAATGCCCTACATGCATGTTCTTCGCAGGGCGACACTAAATGCACTCTCCTACACCATGTGAATGGAGAGTTGAAGGATGTTGCTAGGGCTACCATCATTGCGCCCAAAAATCGCATGCACCACAACAGGCCGATACCCGATGGCTGCTTTAAGGTTTCACTGACTAAGGTGTTCTTGGGCTGCGACGAGGTGGATCTCCTTATCAACCCGTGGGAGCCGATGACCATCTGCTCCTCCGTGACTGCATCCCCAGGGCCATGGTATGGCCCAAAACCCAGATCCGTCTAAGCCCGGCCACTCCACAGACAACACCACAAGTCGGGTTGGGGCAAAACCCTGTCAAGGCCAGCGCACCAGCACCACCACAACTGAAAGAGCCCGCGGCACGGGAAGACGACATCTTCGATGACTGCTACATCGATGATGACCGCTGCGAAGACGGAGGAATCATGGCTCCTCTTGATGAACCGTCGACTGCTCCGCACACTCACGAGCCCACTGGTCAAGCAGATAAAGCCGCGTGCACGAAGCGTCTGTTCGATTATCAAGAGACGCCTCCAGCCGACGACTCCATGCAGAAAGAAGAACCACAAGCTATCCTGAGCCCCAACACACTACTTGGGACCTGTCGTGAAGCGCTAGCGGCCGGAGGAGGCATCCCTCTGAAGCCTAAGAAGACACGGAAAAGAACTAGGAAGAGCGACTATGCATCCGCCAGCCAGCCGTCGCTGCCTCCAAAGCCGCAGCAGGGTGCCCATGCCTCCAGCAGCCAGCCGGCGGCTCCGCGGCCGATCCGGTTTAAGGACGGGCCAGGACCCAGCAAAGATGTTACGTAGGAAATGCATATTGCGGGTCGACCGATGGTACCCCGTGATGTGCTCCAACTCATGAGTGGGGATATGCAGATGCTGCATGAGCGTGTTCTAACATGAGAGCTGGATCTTCTTAAAATGAAAGATCCAACACACCCACACCCGCTTTTCACTGCCAAGGTGCCAGAGGCAGTTGATGGCTTTTGCAAACAAGACCCGGCGGATTTGATGTTCGTGCGATTTGATGACATCTTCAAGATGTTTAACCTCAAGCGGCTCCATCCTCATTTAGTCCGCCTATTCTATCTCAGTACGGCCCACCAGGTCTTAAAAGAGAAGATCGGGGGCATCGCGATAGCGGACCCCTACTACATGATCGAGACCAACTTCAGAAGCCATGATGGCTGGCAATTTATGTCGAAACACCTCGAAGAAATCATGGTGGAGAATAAGTGGAAGGATTACATTCTCTTGCCTTACTATCCCGAGTAAGTAGTCATTCTCTACGCCATAATGAAGATGCTTCATTAGATTTCTATCATTATTTTTCTAACACTCTGTCTAAATTGTTTTGCCCAGAGACAAGTACTGCGTCCTGCTCGTTCTTTGCCCGAAATATTCCGTAGTCACATATTTGGACTCGGGTAGGGAGGACAAGCCGAAAGACTACACCAACCTCAAGAAGGCTCTGGATAATGCTCTAGTTGGCTTCAATATGAGGGGATGCGTCTTCAAAAGGAAGAGACCTGGAAGAGGAGGTGTGCCATCATTCCACCACATTATCAACTTCGCGTGCGTCACGCAACCAAATAACAGCGAGAGGGATGCCTACTACGCCATCCATCAAATCCGTGCCTTCGTACGGGATGAAGAGCAACTCAAGTTGCCAGATCAACTCCAATGCTGGGTCGAACACTTGGCGACGATCCAAGATCGTGATCTCCGACAAGAATTCTATCGCATCCAGGAGACGTTCGCGCAGATCATACTACACGATGTCTGCACCGTTGGAGGCATGTTCTACTACGACGGCGCTCCACTTGATAATGCGGAGGTGGAACGGCATTTAAAGGCACAAGGTGACATCCGGCCCTTCACGACGAAAGACGGGGTCCGCCCCTTCCTGGCCCCGAAGACCGTCGACGCCTGTCTTATCTAGTTGTCTAGCTTATGTTCAAACAGTCGATGAAATTCGTGTTGTAATTAAACTTTATTTAGTTTGTAATGTGATGATCGAACTTGCTACTCGATTTCGATGGAGATGCATGTGATGTATATAATCTATTTTCAGTTATAATGCATTTGATCTATGTATCTTGTCTAATTATATTGTTTTGCAAAATCTATTATAGAATACATTTGTATAAATACCTATATAAGAAATACGCAATATATTAGGAAAAATACAGAAAACCATAGTCGTGGCGCATTAGACAGAGTAGCCGTGGCGCACGTCAACCGTGGCGCACATCCAGGCCATGCGCCACGGCTATGCTCCATTAGCCATGGCGCACATATGCCCCTGCCCCCACCAATAGTTAGCCGTGACACACCCATGCCACTGCGCCACGGCTAAGGGAATATACCCGTGATGTGGCAATCCGTGTCGCAGAGGGCTGCGCCACGGCTAAACCATTTTGGTGCGCCACGGCTAAGCCTTTTCCTGCTAGTGTTTACTGTGACCAGAGGCAACCATCCATGCCTAAGATATTTATTATGCAAGATTTCTTCCACATTCCTTCTTTATTCAAAAGTTTTAAACCCCACTTACTAAGTAAATATTTTTTTTTAGCTCGAGTACCTCCACCCCGAGACTCCTCTGGTCCATGGGATGGCAAATAATATTCTATTTAGGTTATTTACAAAGCATTTGCTTATTTACAGTTTCATAATATCCAGCCTTGTCGCATTTCATATTTGCAACATTAGTTAGTATCGCCGTTGTTGACCCGTTTATGACAGCAGCAGGGGGCATTCAATCGAAACGGAAAAAATACACAAACACCTAAGCAACGGTGTATACACTCTAGATCAACAGCTACAATGAATCGCTAAGTCATAGGTGTTCGACTATTGACCACCTTCACCTGCTATAAAGTCTCGAACTGAAGACGTTCGATGCCGAGCAACAGCGTAACAGAAGACCAAGGGTAATTGACGATTTAACGAGGCGAACCTTAACGTGTGTGTTCGGTTTTGGAACCGGGGGGGGGGGGGGGGGGGGGGGGGGGAATGGAATGGACCATTCCATTTTCAGAACCCATTCTTACATTCTTTTCTGGGATGGAGTGGAATGGAGTGGTTCCAGAAAAGTGAATATTCTCTCAATATTCGGAACCGACCGGTCCGGCCGATTCGGTCGGACGGAGTGGAACTGCACAGTAATGCTGGGCGATTAACTATAATTTAATCAAGTTTAGCAATAATTAATCAAGATTAATTATAAGTAATCTTTAGGAATAATTAATTAAGTTTAGCAATAATTAATTAATTTTAGCAATAATTAATCTAGATTAGGAAATAATTAATCGAGTTTGATGCCGTTCTCATTCCATTCCACCCTATCACAGAAAATAATATAAGAATGGAACGGTTCATGACAGTGGAATGGAACGGTTCATGACAGTGGAACGGTCCATTCCATTCCACCCGGTTCCAAAACCGAACCAGGCCCGGGCCCATGGGAGTGCGACCCGTGCGGCCGTACAGGGCCCCAAATTTGTGGGGGCCCAATTTGTTTGATTCCATACTATATAGTTGTACTGCAAGAATTCATAACGTAACCATCTCAGCCGAGTTGGTCAGTGACTCAGCCTCGCTAGTCTGCAGTAGTCGGAGGTCGCTAGTTCAAGTCTAGTTTCTCTCTATTTTCTCTGATTTTATATCATTCTTGTTGGGGCAAATACGTGAGTCTAAATCGGAGCAATTTTTGTCTTTATTTTCTCTGATTTTATACCATTCTTGTTGGTGCAAATACTTGAGTCTAAATTGGAGCAGTTTTTGTCTCTATTTTCTTTGATTTTATACCATTCTTATTGATGCAGATACTTGAGTCTAAAATGAGAGCAGTTTTTGTCTCTATTTTCTCTGATTTTATAACATTCCCATTGATATATATACTTGATTATGCATTTAATTAGCATTCAATAAAACTCACACGAACTATCATGAAGTTGGTTTGCATGTATAAGAAATACTATACTACCCTTGACAGAAATTGCTAATTTCAAGTCTTAAACATATCGAAAAAACTACACTGAGTTATCATGACTTCTCATTTTCAATAAAAAAATATCGCTATTATTTTTATTTATAAATTGTGAGGTAAATTTATAGTGTTATTGTATTCCTATCATGGGATGGTTCTTATAAATTGCTTATCTACGCGCATATACTTGTTGGGACGATAGATTTACATGCTACGGTAGCTTTAGATGCTATAAGCCTTTGAGATTTTGGAAGTATTTTCCTTTTTTTAACCCAAACAATTTAAATGTGTCCTGATCATTAGATATATGTTTTTTCTTTCGTTGTTTGACTTGTGCATAAAAGATGAGGAAATTCTACTACTTAAATGTTATATCTCTTTGTTACACTACTAAAAATAGTATAAATTGTAACGAGTTGGGGCCTATTTTACACTTTCGTACAGGGCCTCGGATTTTGCCGGCCCGGCCCTGAACCGAACACACCCTAACAGATCATGGCCACAAAGATTGTTGCCGCAGCAATGCCGTCGTCATCCTTGACAAGGCTGCTGCAGGTATAACGGCGACGGCAGGTCGTCAGGCATATGAGGGCATGGGGGGCGCATGTCGACCGTGGCGAGACGGCGACACTCTACATGGAGCACAGCTGCGTTGGCACGGCGTACCAGGTGTCCAAGGACACTCAGGCGTGCGGGGACTTCGGCTGGCGCAGCATCCACATCGACTGCTGAGCACAACCGTGCCGGCAACCGCGACCCACTCAATCGTCTCCCACAGAATAGTGAAGTGCACATGAACAATGAATAAAAAAAAAAGGTAAGCTGTTTCGAGCTACTACAGCTCAACCGATGACAAATAACAAGGTTGTCCAGAAAACGTCATTATCTAATAAGGGGTAAATGTTCAATGTCGACAAGTCTCAGCAGAAGAATGGCAAACTAACATAGTTGAGCTTGAGCGATCAGGATGCGTCAAGCTTAGGTTCAACAAAATGAAGAGCATCTCACAAGTCACGACACTCAGCCGCACCATACTAACGTAGATGGACAGTTTCATCACCATTGACAGGGTGACAAAAGACATCAACACATACTATTTGGGGGCTCCTGACATCTCACTTACGGTGTTTGGGCCTTGAGTTCTGCATAAAAACACAAACAACATTAGTTAACAGTTTCACACCTACTAGGACGATATGACTATGTGAGCAAATGCGAGAGGTTTTGAAAAGGCTTTTGCCGTACCTGAAACCTTGGTTTGCTTATATGTAGCGAGTCCATCTTTACTAAATTCTCAGCATCGTCAAGCTCAATGACGGCTTTGACTACTGCATTTGACAGATCTTTGTCTTCACTGGCGTCAAAATAGCAACCTCGATCTCGCGCATCGTTGACTATCTTCTGCCAAACAGACTTGCTGTTGGACAAAGTCATCCCATTACCTACTATCCATAAACAGTTCCTGCCAACAACAACAAAAGTAAGTTACTCCATGTGATGATATTTAAAAGACGCCTTTGATTTTCAGTCAAGCTATGTTGTTTTCAACCAACCCTTACTAGCACAAAACAAAAGTTTTATGACATGAAGTGATAATGTTGGATTCATATTTTATAATCCTTCTCATAATTACAGTTTCATAATCAATACCATATTATAAAAGAATTAACTGTTGAAGTTAAATTTGGAAGACCACAAGGAGTATATATTTTCAATTCGAGCAGACAAAAAACTTACTTGGCCCTTGTCAGAGCTACATTGGTTCTCTGATGTTTGTCAGAAATCCAACAGAACCAGCTTTGTTGCTCCTCACTGTTGATATGATAATGATATCTTCCTCTGCACCCTGGAAACCATCCATAGATTTCACTTTCACAGAGAAACCATCATGCATATTGTAGGATTTCCCGAGTTTTTCATTGATTGCTCTAACTTGAGCATTATACAGGGACACAACACCAACAGAGATCTTGATTCCTGTAGAGACTGACTCTGCAATTAAGAGCAAAGGAGAATAAACATTATACATGCAATGGGCCAAGGTCATTGTATGTACATTACGGAACAGCATACTTATTTCTCTTTCCCTTCTCAAACATTACGGAAATTTAACTGACACTTTATCTTTTCTGCAAACATCTATCTTAAACCCTCTCTTCAACATTTATTACTGAAAACTAACTTATCTCTCTTGTTCCCAACACATTAATCCCATAAATAGCATGCTCATTTCCCTCAAGTAATGTATTTGTTTCATGACTTTCTCAATCCATGTATTGAACTAAAACCCAGCCTCTTACAAAAATGAGTATACATATTTAATATTGATGATTACCTTTGAACAACCTCTGAACTATCCGTGAAACTGCAGCGGCTTCAATTGTGTTTTTCAGGCTCCACCCGTGCTTCTCAGTTGTTTCATGTCCTCCCTCAACATTTATAAATGAGTACTGCCCAAATACTTCGCTTGCTAAAAACCTCTTTTCATAAATTTTAGTAGTGACATTGGGACCGTCAGCTATCTTGCCATCATAAAATGTAACAACTGGAAACCTGCTTATTTTTTGATGCATCCTGTACTGCACATTGAGAAGGTGCTTAACATAGCCCAGCATACTTAACCTCTCAAAAACACTCCACCCAAACCTAGCATTATCAGATATCTACAGAATCACATTACATGTCAATATATTGCTTCCAAAAGTAAAAAAAAATGAACAACAAGAATAGTCAACACATATAGCTTACTTTGCTTTTCACCAGAGCAGGTAACTGATATTCGTCTCCAATGAAAACAGCTTGCCTTATGCCAGGCAGCTGCAAGGGAATTAAGGTCTCACACTCTTTGAGCTGTGCAGCCTCATCAACAATCAGCAACTCAAGAGGATTTAAATTTTTAGGCTTCGTGACCAATCCGCATATATCAGAAATAGAGTTGTCCATGGGCACATTGTACAACCTGAAAGAGCTAGAAACTGTGCAGAGAATGCATTTCGCTCGCTGCAACAGATACAGTTGAATTGACCTTGTTCTGTAAAAATTTGGAAGATCCAAGTTTTTGCGAAGATATCTTAATTCTTGCACACACAGGGATCTTGCCAGCTTGAACTTGGATTTACTGCATGTGTTCGTCCGCATACATGCTAGCTGTTCAGGCCAGGAAACAGAGTTACAGTCCTCTTCTATCCTTCCCTCAAGAACTTCATCTGACCATATATCATCACTGTCCGTATAACAATTTATCAAAGTATGGAGAATTTTGATCAATTCAAGCACTTCCAGCATACAGCGAAAGCTCTCTCCTGTTTCTGAATTTCTTGGATGATCACTGTACAGTATCTCAATGAAATTGCACAAATTCTCCGAAAGTTTGTTGTAACTATGTTTCAAATAATCCTTGAATGGTAGTACTCTGAATGCACTGTTCATAGCTTCGGAGTCATATCGTCCTTCCTTGTGGCACTCTTCTTCCTTGTCTTCGGGCGTGTTATGGATTTGCTTTCGGAAATCTGAGAGAAGTGCGAGAAGATGATCCTTGGGGATGGGACAGGAACTTAAATGGTAACGTTGGGGCAAAGAAATTTCCTCCTCGCACAGGAGGGGTTTCTCCCTATCCTTCTGAGGAATCTCCTTTTCCATGGCCTTCACTCCCTCAAGAATGTACTCAATGTGCCGTGTACTTGGTCATGGATTCTGTAGAAGATCTATCAGTGAGCATAAGCAATGCCTCCAACCAGTGTTTGGGAAGAAACATGGCAACAACCACTTTGCACGCGAGTCAAGGAATACCATGGAGAGATCATGACTATCATCTATCTTCATCCTATCTTTGTTTCCAAACAGGACAATGTCATTCAGAAAGCAGACGCTGCCATCTGAAGACTCTCCAACAAGCCTGACAATTCGAGAAGCAACTTCAAGTACAGCAGTATTGGTTGGTGCACATGTAAGTGTCCTTAAGCCCTTGATGAGCATTGCCCAGAGGATGGTGCTGATGGTTTTTGTTTTACCTGTCCCGGGGGGGGCCCATATGAGTTCTAGAGAAGGAGAGTGGTTCTCCATTACTGAGACACAGTCTTCTACTGCATTCAGTTGTGAATTATTTAGGTTGAACTTCTCAAGGCCAAGACCATCAATTGATCTATGAGCTGAACATTGAGGTATCTGGGAGCACGACGAGCTGTCAACCATTACCTTCAAGGGAAAATGGGCAAGTAAATCAGTTACCTAGAGTAATATGTATACCTTATTGACATATTCAATGTGTTGGAAAGCAGAAACATTAGCAGAAGTTATGTTAGTGCAGAGAAAATCTTGTATGGAGAGCTACAGGTTGCCAAAGCATAATAAGACAGCCTACGTGCTATATCATACTCCCTCCATCCCAAAATATAAGGCAGTCCCATATAAAGCTGGGCGAAAGCCTATTTCGTGGAAATATAAGGCAGATGGAATTTTCGTTGGTCAACGACTTATAACCTTGACTATGATTTGTAATTATAATATATACACAACATTAGTATGAATTGATAGAATTTTGCAAGACGAATCCAACGATACCAATTATATATTACCAATTCACATAATATTAGTGGTCAAAGTTGTGCATCAAAGTCCAGCATAAAAATAGCACGCCTTATATTTTGGGATGGAGGGAGTACATATAAAAGTTGATATCAGACATACCAAAGTATTAAAAAGGATATTATAATTATCTATGCATGTAAACTACTGGCATACCCTTGACTTGTACTGCCACACTAGATTGACGATACCAGTACTAGTCATATGAAGGCAGTCCCATATGCGGGTGTATGTCTTCATATTTATGAGAAACACAGCAAATGATGGCACCATAGGTCTTTTTGTTTCTGGATCCACTTCAACAGGAATAGAAGATGAAAACCGAACAATACAACAATTGTGTGGGAAATCTCCATCTTCTTCCTCTTCACATTTGAGAACTGAACCTAAAACATACGATGCGTTGTTTTGTTTCAAATCAGACACATGTTGCGGTTTCTGCAAGGACACAACTATTATGTCCCCCTCTTTGGGATCATATGTCTCTCTCGACTTCTGATCCTTTGATGGCTTGGAAACCTCAAAACAGAGTATTGATTTCTCATCATCGAGCTTCTCCACCCACATTAATTGTATAAAGCTTGCCTGAGCATAACCGTCCAATGATGAAAATACATCAGCATGTACTTCTTCAATCAGAGGGCATGCGAACGAGTTCAGATAAGTGTGTAATGATGTGAAGGTATCCGGTATTCTCTTGACCTGTGATGAATTTCCATACTATTTGATCAGTTCTCAGTTGAAGTAAACTTTAAGCACAGTCAATTATTTGTGTGAGGAAACAATGCAGTAAACTTATAGACAGTTCGGGTGAGGTCTGCTAGAGGAGTACTTGCATTGAATAAACGCAACATAATAAAAATATATAGATTCTGTAAATAAATCAGGATTCAGCATTGGACAAACAAACAAAAACAAGCCTATCAAAAATTTGAAATGAGCAAACAAACTAAGTGCACAAAGTATATAATCGATCCTACACAAGTTACAGTCCTACCATGGTTATTTCTTCACCCAACTGCGGATATTTTACCTATAAAAGTGCGATTCAATTGAAAATTGTTCTTAGTCAAACGGAGCTTTTCTGCTTGGCAAAACAACGAACACCTAGCGCACAAGCTGCGGTCACCACCCATAAAGCACAGTTGAGTAAAAACTAGAGATTGAGGGAAGCAAGTGCGCGAAGTACATCGACTAGGAGAGCGTCGACGAGAGGGGGGGTCACTGCTATGCGTGCAGGGTAGCAGAGCGGCCTCCATTCGAGGAGCTCGACTCGTCATCTCCCTGGGCAAAGACGAAACGCAGAACAGAAGGGAGAGCGTTGAATGGGCCTTGCGCTAGAGAGCTAGTAGATGATCACTACCCACACCTTGGTCGCCTTTTAAAAGGGCTTTGTACAGAAGAGCATTTTAATCAACTAAAAATCCCTCGTCCGCTAAAAAAAACTTAAAAAAATCCCTCAAAACAACATTCTCCTCTAGAAAATCAACTATTTATGATGTGTTAGAAATCAAATACATTACGTTCCTTTCCTAAAATCAAAAATTACATAATGCTATTTTTAGAGGACCCTACTCACGATTCGATTATATTATGTTTCCTTCCAAAAAATCAAAAATCAACAATGACGCAATTCCTTTGAGAAAATTCCATAAATCACTTATAACACTCAATAAGTGGGTGTTTTTACATTATATGCATAAGAATTCCATCTAAACACTACTCACGGAGTTTTTTTTTTTTTTTGAGGAATCGGAGATAGAATTATCAAAGACTCAAAGTTCATGTACTTTCACTGCATTCATTTGGGAGCAACGCTTTTTTCTTTAAGCCCTAATGAACGGAAAATGTGTGGAATCGTTGTGCCCGAGATGTTGGAATGCTGGTCTCACCAAAAAAAAAAGCAAACAAGGTGAGAAGAGCAGTGGTACGTCACCTGATCCCTGAGGAGGTCCCTGTTAAAGATATCCTGGACGGACCAAGAGAAGATTTTGCGCTCCAGGTAGCCAAGATCAAACTTGCTGAGCTTCCGGTCATCTTTCATCACGTCCGCCCAGTAGCTGAGCACGGACTCCCTCTTCTTTCTCGCCTCCCTCTCGGCCTCTGCTGCATCGCCGTCACTCATGGCGGCGCCGCTCTCCTCGCCTCTCGGAACCTTGGCTACGACTAGGAGGAGAACCGCGGGCGCATGTATAGTCAAGTGTTCTCCCCTGAGGTGAGCGTGTTTAACTGCGCTGGGCCGGCCGTTGGAGTTCCCGAGATGAAGTAAATGCGGGATGCGAGCGTGCCCGGCTCTGTGCAAACTGTCTCACTTCCCGATGGGTGTGCATCCGCCTCAGCGCCTGATTCAGTTGCCAATCGAACGCAAGATTTCCTCGGATATGGCGGGATGCTGCGCCGTTTCACTCCACACGGGCACCAAACGGCAGAATCCTACCCTACTTGAAGCAACAAGAGATATCTGACGCTTCAATTTTTCTACGTGAGCGCAAAACCAACACATATATACTCAGAAGCGTCACACCACCACATAAGTACCAAGTTGTACAACCGAAAGAGTTAACACTTGACACCGGAATGTATTGTTAGTACTGTGACATCTTCAGATATCAGGGGACCCATAAAATAAAAAACCAATACAACGGTTTCAGGTGCAGAGCACAGCAGTACTGTGCCACCTTCAAACCATGTCCGAAAGCATTTTCTTGGGTACAGTTTGGACATCCAAACTGAACAGCGCTCCCAAAATGGCAAAATAGCGTGAGCCCTCTTCTCTTATGGGCCATTTCCTACAACACAGCATGGTTTTGCCAGTGAGTTTGTACAATGTGAACTCACTCTGCCATCAGTTTTGTAGGCGTGGCATTCAGAAACAGATCATGTCTTTAACTCATCTCCAAAAAAAAAAAAAACTTGGCTCTCGAGAGTGAAGAACCTTCAACGGAATCTGAGATTGCTTAAGGACGCAGCGACATCTTCAACAACCCCTTTATCCTTTCGGCGACGCAGATCAGAACCAGAAGCGATACCACTTGGTTGAATCCTAGCATCGGATGAAACACATTTTGAAGAAGGCGGCTGTCGACGGTTCCGCCCCTTTCGAGATGGTGCCTGAACCTGAACGGACACGATATTGTGAGCTTGACAATGTTCAACCAACAATTTCAAATTTCATACTTAATTCATGCAACTTCATCGATAGGAATTTTTCATATCTACAACTTAAGTAGCATGTGATACATAACAAAAAATGTTGTGCCCAAAACACCAAGTTACTTCTACTAAGTTATCGGCTGTAGCAATAGTAGCACAGATTCGAGTAATAATTCAGCAAAAAAGTCCGCAGCTTGTGTTCTCTTGTTGCTACATTTTCATCTTTGAGCAGTCTGAAAAATGGATACCTGACTAGTGAAATATTCCCTCCGTCACACGATATAAGATGTTTTGGCAAGCTAAAATAGCTTGCCAAAACGTCTTACATTATGTGACAGAGGTAGTAGCTTCTAAAAAAATTAAGTTTTTTATGTTTCCACTGCACTCTGTATATAATAGAATGTC
The DNA here is from genome assembly GCA_012064385.1 of Puccinellia tenuiflora. Lineage (NCBI taxonomy): Eukaryota > Viridiplantae > Streptophyta > Magnoliopsida > Poales > Poaceae > Puccinellia > Puccinellia tenuiflora. The sequence goes on from QRDG01001970.1 coordinate 190,246, forward strand.
CAGGGAAGAAACCATATGTAGCTACCTGTACCTATAAATTTTAGGGCCATTGACACAAGAAAAGTCCACGAAAATTTCCGGATAATCTATTTAGCAACACATGTTTCATTTTTCAAGAAATGAACAGCACGTTCACGAATGCACCACTTGGCAAATTGAACATGAGAAACGATGTAAAGTAATTCTAGACAACTCTTAGGTAGTAGAGAAAAGGGTCCAGCGAATCAATACCCGAACCATGTTATTTATAACTTTTAAAGGTGTGTCTCTTCTGTCTTTAGCTGAACTGAGCTCACTCCCATGCTTAGCGATCACACGAGAAATAGCCCCATCACACTTTGCATTGAAGAAACACTGCCGTTCCTTTGCATTGCGAACTAGATCTGCCCAGATAGAACCACTGCTACATAAGGTTGCCGCGTTCCCCAGAATCCAAAGGCAGTGTCTGCAATCAAAGTAGAATAAGTAAACCACCGAGGGAGTAGGGAAAAATATATCACAAAAGGAACACAAGATCAGTAACGTAAGATACCTTGCTCTTGTCAAAGATACATTTGTACGTTGCCGATTTGAAAGAAACCCTACCACACCATCAGAGTTGGACCTGACAGTTGACAAAATGATGATGTCTTCCTCACCACCTTGAAAGCCGTCAACAGAATTAACTTTCACTGATAAGGAGCCAAACTTCGTTTTCTGCAGTTTTTCTTGGATTGCCAGAACTTGAGCAGTGTATGGGCATATGACACCAACTGTGACCTTCTTCATGGTCTTAGAACAAGCTGCACAGTGAAATATTTACAGTAAGCATTCGCCCTAATATCCATGCTATAAAGAGCAAAAGAATAGAAGATCACACAGTATATGCTGCTTTGACAATTAGCATTATGATATCCTATTAAAGCGAAGACCCACTGGGTGTCACGCTACCCTATTCATTTTTCCAATTTTTCTGGAGTGAACAAAGGACATTGCTTCAAAGTTTCCGGAACAGAAATATTGTTACTGATGTGCCAACTTCTTAACTAAAATATAAGACCTAAACATAATATCCTACCATGAAACCAATTGGACCTTTAATTGAAAAGGCATGTTTTATGATCATCTTTCCATATAGCTAATAAGCATGTTTAGTCATCAATTACACTCAAGCTAAAATAAAGAAATAAGTGGTTAAGACATATAGATACAATACTATTGTAACACCTGAACAGCATAAGGTAGCCAAAAACAAAAATAAGGAATTTCACAGGTAACTAAATAGTATGGCAATATACACATACCTTTTTGGAGATTTTGCAATATTTCCTGGATAACGATAACTTCAACCATGTTCTTCCTGCTATGACTAAGTTCATCGACATCCTCCCAACTATCTTCAATATTGAAGAAAGAGTAAGGACCAAACATAGAACCTGGAAGATACTTCTTCTGGTGTTCTTTTTGCATGACACTAGGAGCATCCAAGAGTTTCCCTCCATAAAAGCTGGTGTTTGGGAAAATGCTAATGGACGGGTGCATTCTGTATTGCATATTAAGAAGATGCTTTTCATGTCCCAGTGAGCTCAACCTCGCGAAGAGGCTTCTCCCAAATAATGCATCCTCGCAAACCTACAGGTATCACAAAATCAGATGACAGGACACAAATGTAACAAAACAAATGGGGAATCTTATGCTCGCCAGAGTAATTGATGTGACAAGAATATAACACCAAGAACTAACCTTACTTTTGACCGTTGCTGGTAGTTGGCATTCATCACCAATAAGGATGGCGTGCTTCAGAGCAGGTAAACACAAAGGGATCAATGTTTCACATTCTTTCAACTGAGCAGCCTCATCAACAACAAGCAATTCTAGTTTTTTATTGCTTGTTACTTTGGAAGAGCTAGAAACAGTGCAGAAAATTATGCTGGCATTTTTCATACAAAATTCCCGAATGGTGCGCTTGGAGGATGTTATAGGAAGTTTCAAGGAACTTAATAGCATCTTTACCAGCTCAAGGCATTTGATTCTGGTTTTGCCAAGAGTTATCACTGTTTTGGAGAACTTTGAGGTGCTAGATTTCCTGGGAACATCTGTATACATGAAAACATTCTTCATTTCATCCCTGGTAGTTTTCCTCTGAAGTGTATTGAAGTCTTCAAGCAGTTCGAGAAGTGAAATGATGTAGTTATAATTCACTTCCAAAATACAAGATTTTGGAACATGAAATAGTAACTGTTTGAAACATCTTCGAAGCTCAGGATAAATAACAGTAAATCTTTTCCTAGTGTAATCCAAAAAGGAAAGTTTATCATCCTCCCTTTCGTCTTCAAAACTTTGAAGGTACTGGGAGTAACCATTCTGAAGAAAACTGTACAGGGAAGACAGGCAACTTCTCCATCCAGTCAATGGGGCAAAGCAAACAAGAAGCTTCCTTACGCGATCATGTAAGTATATCTCTTTCAGATCATCGTCGGCACACATGCGTTGTTTATTGCCAAACAACAGAACATCTCCTAAGCATCTTGTATCCAGAGAATTCTCTTTGCTCAACCTTAAGAAACGTGAAGCAACTTGCTTAACAGCAAGGTTTGTTGGTGCACATGTAAGTATGCCATGTTTCATTTTTCTCATTAACCACAAGAGTACACTGATTGTTTTGGTCTTTCCTGTGCCAGGAGGTCCCCAGATAAGGCTAAAACTGCTGCTGGTGCTGCAAAGCATTGCTGAAATACAGTTCAGGATGGCGTCGTTTTGGGAGTTGTTAAGATCCAGTGTAGACAGTTCACTCCATATTTCCATGCTGTCAACTGAAGCAAAACCATTTGCGTGTTTCGGGGGAATATTTGCAACCTGGGAACATCAGATAAGGAATTAACCAACTTATTAGTTTCTTTGCAGCTGCCCAAAAGCCTATGATGATGATGTGTAGCTAGATCATCTCATATGACACAAATATAAATTAACCATACGCAATCTTTAAGAAAAAGGAAACGTGGATGGTAACTTAAATATCAGTTTCTCTTCGATAGAAACAAAATCATATCATTATTAGTATCATTCAGAGCATGCGAGCTACATACCTGCGGATAATGTACCATCTCCTGTGTGAGGTTTTGGTTTCTCCTGACTGTTGTGTAGTCAAGGCAGCGCCATATGCGGATGTAGGTTACGATATTCAGTAAATGAGCAGCAAAAAGTGGTCTCCTTTCCCCATCTTGACTGATCTCATGTGCAGCATCAATTTTGCCTGATGATTCTATCACATAATTGGCAGGAGGTGAGTCATCATCTTCATCCCCTCCATCAGTAATGAAGGCAATGCGGTACCCCCTCCCATTCTGAGCAATATCAGATATATTTTCTGGCTTCACATCAGACAGGATAATGATATCACCAACACTTCGACGATTACTTTCGGGTTTGTTACGAGACTCCGTATTCTCAGAATCAGCCTCAAAAGCAATGTCATAAGCTGCACTGTATTTCTTTTGCTCGATCCATGATACTTTGACAAAAGACAAGGTGGAGATGGATTCCAGGCTGGACAACATCTCAGCTCGCAGCTCCTCCAACAATGGAGATGTGTAGGACCCTAAGTAGCTCTCAATATGATTGAATATGGACGGTATCCTTTTCACCTGCAATTTGAATCTTCATGATAAGAACTCGATGATAGAAATCCATGGATATAAAAACACACGGATTAAAGCGAAACTGCTGGTACCGACAATAAAAAAGACAAGCAGTCAGTCATAGACATCGCATCGCATCGATCTGCTACACTAATAGTTGTCTTTTTTGGTTCATGATGACAGTGATGAATTGGAATGTGAAATTTGACATGCTTGTTTGTGTTACTTCATATTTAATGCATCCAAGAGTTTTTAGATAAAATGTTACATACTTTCATCCTCAATCACACATGGGGAACGAGCTCCCCTAGACAGTACACAACCGCACCATCTTTGGGCAGAGGTATAAAGACCCAAAATTGGGCAGACCTTCCCAACTTTCTTCTATATCTTGCACTTAGCATCAAACACCTTACCTTGCTGTTTGAAAGAAGAGTATTTTTGTTTATAAAGTTTCGTTGTTTAGTTCAAGTTTGGTTTAAAAACCAAAACTTTACCAAGAAATACCATTCTTCAGAACAGTTCCTTACTAGAAATTTGGAGATAAAACGTCTCCAATCCCAGAACAACTTAAACTACTGAATTATTTGGACAACCATCAAAGTAGTTGATGTTCCGCAAGCAGGCATCTTGTACATAACAAGATACATTAAGACCTCGATTCAACAAAACCCTAAGGCAGTGAACCCATGAGTACGACACAACCAACACGCAATGTGATGAACTAAACCCACGAGCACACCACAACCAACACGCAATGCGATGAACTAAACCCTACGGGAGCCCAAAACAACCAACACGCAAAGGTCAGATCAAGGAAAACCAATGGAGCGGAACTACAAACCACCTTGTTCTTGAAGAGGTCCTCGTCCATGACGTCATCGAGGCTCCAAGACAGCACCATGTCGACGAGGTTCGGCCACTCCCCGTCGGCATCCCTCCTCGGCCACTCCCCGCCGGCGCTCGGGCAATCCTCCTCGGCGTTCCTCCTCGTCCCAGCCCCACGGCCAGGACCACGAAAATGTCATCCCGCCTACCCTCACGCGTTCCGGTCTTATCCTGGCCGACCATCGTGGGTTTTAGACGGCCAGGATTTGACGACCAAGATATGTATAATTGCAACAAAGCACCGGAACGGATCCGACGGCCAGGATTCGACACCGGAACGGATTCCAACAGAATTCGACGGCCAGGATAAGACCGGAACGCGTGAGGGTAGGTGGGAAAACCGTGTTACCAGGACCACCCTTCCTCCGCCTGGTCATGCCGCCAATGCGCCGCGCCTTGGGATCGACCTTGCTTGTCCCGAGCGGAGCGCGAGGGAGGCGGCGGAGTGGCGAGGCTCCCGGCGTTGGTGGTGAGACGAAAGAGGAAGGCCCGGGAAACCGGGGAAGGAGAGAGGAGGAAGTGTGAAGGGAAGCGGACAACGGGAGGGGAAAGTGAAAAATCAAATGGCAAGGAAGCCCTTCCTTCCTTCGGAAGCCTCGCTGCTATACCTGCTGTACTTTCCCCGTGCTCGCGAGTCACGGGTCGCCATGGCCATGGAGACTTTGGTCGCCATATCCGTTCCGGAAATACTCCAGCGTTTTAAATAGAGGAAACTTTAAAGGGAGGAGTAACTCGTCTACGGTTGTACTACTGCTTTTATAACCTCCTGGCCTATGATCACGGTACTGAGAATTTCCAACTGATAAATCACAACTAATCTTTGGAGGTTTTTGAAAAAGAAATAAGCAAATCACGTGGACGCACACATGTACACACCACGCAACGAAGAAACTCGTGCACTATCATTTCATTGAAGGTCGGGTTCATTAAACTTTAAAATTGAAAATTCTTTTTTAAAATATCCCTCCTTCTCAAAAAAGATAATAGATGTCATGTATCAGTGTCGACGGATACATCTTTTGTCGCTGAGAAAACATCGTGCATGTATGTCATATGATTGATATCAACCATGGACAAGATAGGTATATACACCATCCCCCCCCCCCCCCCCCCCCCCCCCCCCCACCGCGGAAGTGTGATGATTCCATTCTCGTCTCGACAGTTTAGATTTGAAAATTGTGGCTAGAAATTGGAGATTCTCTTTAGGTGATTAGTAAATCCTGGAATCAACCATGTTTAAGTACAAAAGGAATTTAGATCTAACCAATAAAGAGAAGAAACCTGAGGAAAATGCTTAAGGGTCGAGTGAAGATATAATAGCTATGCAATCTGAAACTCAACCCTTACCCCTAAAGAGCATAATATAATGAAGCATACTAGTGTTGAGCTAACTAAACTTTAGAAATGGAATAGATAAAAGTTAAGTAAAGAGCTAGAGAAAGAGATAACTAAACTTTAGGTGATAATGAAGCATACTCGCCGGCTCCAGCGCCCGGCTTGCTGCCCGCCTTGGCTAGCCGTGCTCCGCAATCGGCCATCCACTTGCCGGGTTTGCCGCCTCGCCTGGCCGGCGCCCCCGCCGACTCCGGCTGTCCGGCCGTCCCCCGTCGGGCCGGCTGCCCGGGTAATAAAAAAGAATTAAGGGTGAAGGAAAGGAAAGAGAAAGAGAAAAGGAAGTGGGGAAAGAGAAAAGAAGAGTGTCGGGCTGGCTGGACTCGTCCGGCCACACCACTTCGATCCCTGGCCGGCTGCCGGCCGTTTGGCTGCTGGGTCGGCTGAGCCCAGGCCGGCTGCTCCAGACCCGTCCGGTTTCCGAACCGTCCATTTTCTTTCGGCTCCTAGACGGCTGCGTCCTGTTTGGACGCCTGGCCGGCTGTATCCTGGCTGGCCGCAGAACCTCTTCCTCGACTGCGCAAGCAACGCACTATAAGTATCATTCTGTGTATTTTTTGCACTACGTTTAAGGCGGATAAGACCGAAAGACACTCGGGGACTGCCCCTCGATCCTTTGCAAGTGTTTTGCTGGCAAGACCGGAAGCAACCTTTGTGTCAGTGCAAGTTTTGTGTTTCGTCCGGCTGCGGCTGGCCGGCTGTTCATTCTTCCCGACGATGGGTTACTAGCGTGCCTGGACGCCCAAGGCCCACTCTGCGGTTCCGCGCTGCAGACTCGCCGGCCATAGCAAAAGCTGGAAGGCTCACGCGTGAATAACATCAAAGGAAAGAATAACACCCGGCCGGCCACGAAAATCTTTGCCTCGCTCGCCTAAGTCAAACTCCTAAAAGTATGACTATGTATTCGACCATCCGGCCCACTTTGCGGTTCCGCGCTACGGTCTCGCCGGCCAAAGCAGCGGTCATGACCAGCCGGGTGCACAGAAAATGGCTAAGGGGGTGAAACAAGGGCGATCCGGCACCTAATGAACTAAAAGATGAAAAGTAAAAGTGCCAACCTTTTGGTTTATTGCACTAACGATTTAACGACATTTTCTTCCTACATTATTTCTTGGGGAAACCTGCCGAGGCCCTCCTGCTAAAGCTGCAGGACCACGACAGCTTCGGGGACTAGTGTCGGGGGGATGATCCCCCGATATACCAAAGTCCACGACTCGACAAGATCTGGTAGCTGGTTGGCCACATCCCGCTGGCCCTCCTACCAGCTGGCCTAATCCGACTAGCCAACCTGTCCGGTTGCCCGAAGACATGAAAATCTGGCCGGCTGGCCATCTGCCTGGCCGGTCGGCTGCCGAGAAGACCTGGCCAGCTGGCCATCTGCCTTATCAGCTGGCCACCTGTCCGGCTGGACACCTGTCTGGCTAGCCGCCTGCCAGCCAGCCACGAAAGACCCGACAACGATGACGACAGGTACAGTTGCCGCACGACGCCGACCACACCGACAAGACATAAAGGAGAAGGCCATACCGAAGACCCCGCCGACCCAGAATCGGCGGAGGTGGAGCCGGCATGACAGAAAGCGTGCCACCCGGCTCCTCACGTCCCCAACAGCGGCGCCCCCATACCGTGCGGCGTCCACTGTGCTTGATGGAAGAACACTGTGGGAGGGAAGAAGACTGTAGCCGGACCCGCCGGGTCTGGGTCGGGCAGCCGGTCCCCCGAATAGTGTTAGTTAGGCATGTGGGCTACCCCTTGTTGCTCCTGTATTAAAATAAGTGGGGTGGTGTCGTGGGGTTGTCACGGCAAGTCCTTCCTCCAGGAAGGTGAGTTCAGGGGCCATCGATGCACGAAGTACGTAGGAGAGATTAATCTCGCCTAGGGACACAGATTTACCCAGGTTCGGCCCCTCTTGATTAGAGGTAAAGACCTACTTCCTGCTTCTCTTTATTACTCTAGATCTGATATCGATTACAGGGTTCCGGCTCCTCTCTGGGGAGTCGGCGACTTGGTATCTCTCTTAAGGCTTTTTGATTGCTTAGAACTTGACCGCCCTCGATCTAAGGTCCAGGGCCCTCCTTATAAAGGCGGCCGGGTCCCTGAACTTACAAGTTACACCGAGTCACACTAGAACATGGAGTCCTACTCTACGTCTTGGTCTTCCAAGTTAGGGCTCCGGGTTGTACTTGGACTCCTTGCTGACGAGTCCCTTCTCCCTCATGGGCTTTGGTCGGCTTGTCTCCAGCCCAGTCCATGTGACTTGATACGTGACTCGGCTTTGGCCTTCTTGGTCTTGGCGGGTCTACTTTCCGGGTCCATGGGCCTACCTATAAAGTATCCCCCATCAGTAGCCCCCGAATTTATCTTGGGCACAGCTTGGCGGCTCCCTCTGACTCTTTGGGCCGACTCCTTGGTTCGACTTCTTCAATCTTAATCATCAATTCAAGAGTCGCCTGCTGCTAGCTCCAAGATGAATTCCTGCATAAAAACATATTACACACATAAAATGAGTCCATCCTCATCCCTTGCTCAAGTCATCACTCTTGCCTTTGCACTAGCTGGCCGAGTTTGTTGTGACTCTTGTGAACAAGGACTGAATAGCTTGCTTCACACTGTCACAGGACTCGCCATTCTGAGACAAGCCGGCTTCTTCCACTTCTGTGACTCTAGTTTTTCTGCTATCACTTCCTGTCTAGCCTTTTAGCCACCGAATCGTTATTACCGAATCGCTATCCACAATTTACTGTGGACCACCTCTGTAACTCTTTAGGGTTTTTACCCCTTTCTAAATTGCGAAGGGTTAGGACTGGAAACCCTCACTTGCCCTTCATCTCAAATCCTCTCCTTTCTCTTTGCGCTCATCCCTTCCCGCGCTCAGCACACACTGCCCGCTCACCATGGCACCCAAGCGCGCAAAGACCGCACCCAAGGCCAAGGCTTCCTCTTTGAGCAGGACGGTGGACATTACCGCCGCAGCCGCAGCCGCCGCAAAATCCTCATCGAGGCGATCGATTTCTGCCGATTGGGGTGGATCCACGGTTACGGCGGAGCAATTGAAGACGCATCGGCTTACAGCCTCATTCCTTCCAACGCGCAAGATCGAGCTCCAGGGGATGAAGTCGTGCCCGCTCCTGCTAAGGGCGAGGTAGTGGTTTTCACGGAGCATCTGTTCCGCGGGTTTTCTCCCCCCGGTAATCTCTTCTTCCGCCAACTTCTTGAGCTTTACCAGCTACGGATTCATGACTTGGCTCCGAATTCCATTCTCACTCTATCCAATTTCGTAACTTTGTGTGAGGATTACCTCCAAATCAAGCCCGATTTGAACCTCTGGCTTGAACTTTTCTATTGCAACCCCCAGCCCGAAACTTCTGGGGGCCCTCTCCTCCAATGCGGCGCCGTCGCTCTCCAACGGCGCCTCCACTCTGTCTTTCCAAAACCAGTCTTTCCCAACCGCATCAAGGACTGGCAAAAAACCTTCTTTTACTGCAAGGATACCTCCCCTGCAGGTGAATCAAAACTCCCTCTATTCTCTGAGGACCGCCTCCAGGCGACTCCCCTCATGAAAGCTAGATGCTCAGAGGCCTCCCGGCCAAGAGTCGAGTCCCTGATCACTCGGATTAGGGCCCTCTTATCCCACAATCTAGAAATATGGATCTAGTCCGCTGCTGGACCACTTGGAGAATTCAGCCCCTGAGTCCTAGGACTCGGCTTATCTGCTCATACACTCGCTGCGCTGGTGATGACCTCCGGGTGACGGAGCAACTGTCTGATGGAACCGAACTTTGTCGGCTTATCAAAAAGCTGACTGGGAAGCCGGTGAAGGACCAGGCACATTTTGGGCTGCAGCCCTTCTGCTCTACCAACCCCGCACCCGATGTAAGTCTTGAACTTTACCTCACTTCTAACTTGATCTTACTTGTATCGCTTACTAACTCATTTTCTTTGACTCTGTTGCAGCTCACCGACTCCTTCTGGAAGCCGGCATCTGGAGCTGACACTGAGAGTAAAACTGAGGCCGAAGCTGGGGCTGAAGAGGAGACTCCTTCCACAGATCAAACAGTTGTGGCAGAAGACACTGATAACGATGATGAGGAGTCCTCCCAGGGGGCTCCCGCTGAAGATGATGCTACTGATGAGGAGTCCTCGCCAGAGGCTCCAACCAAAAATGTTATTGAAGAGGAGTCCTCTCAAGAGGCTCCCCTTGTGGAGGATACTGACGATGACGAGTCCTCTCCAGAGGCTCCCGTCACTAAAAAAACTGACACCACCTCTGCTGCTGCTCAACCATCATTATCTGAAGAGTCCTCAGCCAAGAGTCACTCTTCTTCTTCCCCAGCCTCTAACAACAATGGATCTCGAGAGGCTATTCCCAAGGTACCACTTTCACGAGTCCTTGGGTCCACTCGCTCACCTGCTAAGCCTGAAGAACACATGCAGAGTGTTCTCGCCGCCAGGAAGAGGAAACTGCGCTCCGATGGGCCTGCAGATGCTCCTGAGCCTCTGCCTATCTCGCACCAGCGGAAGTCGACTTCTCCTCCCCACAAGGACGACTCCTACCACTCCGGGATGTCAATGCCTTCCTCAGACTCTCAGGCCTCCCTGGACCTGGAGACTAATGTTGGGTAAGACTCCTCTATCTACTGTAATTGCATTCAAATGACTTCTGCCTTTTTCCTTTTCACTAGATTTATTGCTGATTTCTGTCTTTGCATATTTCAGAGCTCGGCCTTGTGCCAAGGTAACCAAGCTCCCAGGCATGGCTGATGTTACATCTGGTCGTGGACCTGTACCTCCTTCGACTTCTCAAACAACAAGTACGAAGACAGGTCCCTCCACTGCTGCATCTGCTGGTGCAACCACAGCTCCCACCATTCCCGAGTCTCCTTCAAGGACCCGGGCGGCGACTCCACAGATTGTCCAGCCCTCTTCTGGGACTGAGACTCCTGATACTGCGCCTCAAACTCATCCGGCTCCTATGAAGCCGACTCCTGCAACTTCTCCAAACATCAAGTCCAAGTCATCTACTGACTACAGCCGACTTCGGGTGGCTGATAACATGTCATTTTCTGAAGCCTATGCTGAAGCAGTCGACTTGAACGATCAATCTGCGAGGCTGAAGGATGATGAGCAAGCGGCTCTTAGATCTCTTCACATGATTCACAATGTAAGTTCTTTGCCTTCTACCCTTTATGCTTTTCTGGCATCCTCCTATCCCAGTAGCCCCCAAGCACCTGTCTGTGGTGACTTGTGACTAGGATAGGTGCTTTGCTTTGAAATTGAACTCAACTACTTTGTAGGAAAATCTGTACACTGTAGCCCCCAAGCACTGAGTCCTTAGCTCTACTAGGACTCGGGGCTACTGATTTGCTGTCTGTCGGGTCCTTAGACCAAAAAACTTTTCCACGAGTAGCCCCCAAGCGCCGAGTTGTCAGCCTGCGACAACTTGGAGCTACAAATATATGTAATTTGTTGATACTTAACTTGAAGAAAAAAATTTGTTCTGCGAGTAGCCCCCAAGCGCCAAGTTGTTAACTTGTGACGACTTGGAGCTGATGACTTGTCGATTAGGACCCATGCCTGCTAGCTGTCAGGAAAAATTGACTCCTGAGTAGCCCCCAAGCGCCAAGTTGTTAACTTGTAACGACTTGGAGCTCATGAGTTCTCTGCATGACTTGTGAAACTGACTTGTAAATCCTGACTTGTAAAAAGTTGACTTGTGATTGCAGTGCGTTATCTCCAAGATGAAGAGAGATATGAAGGAGCTTGAGGACCAGGCAGCTGCTAGTGCCAGGTCTGCTATAGCTGAAAAAGAACACTCCCTTCAGCTTGAGAAGGATCTGAAGGCTTTGTCTGCTCAACTGGAGCAAGTTGAAAAAGAATCTGCTGAGGCTAAAAGGGTTGCCCAAAAGGCACATAACGATCTAAAAGCTGTTTTCGACACCTGCCGCAAGGGCATTGGGGCCATGTGCCAACACATATTTGGTAAGCTTGAAACCTTTGCTTGCTTGCTTTTTTTTTGTTTGCACCTTTCCGAATTGCTTTTGTACTGACAATCACTGATTTTCTTTCTGTAGGGGCTGACTCCCCAAAGCTCAAACTACCCGTTAGCAAGCAATTGCATGAGATGCTTGACCACTGCCATGGGCTTCAAGAAGGAGCCCGTGCAGTGGTGAAGTACTTGAACCCTAAGGGCAAATGCCCAAAAGAGCCTGAACGTCTGGTGGACGAGTTGTCTAGGGCACCAGGTTATATGCGGCTGTGGAAACAGTCTTCTTTGAGGAGAGCCTCCATCAGGATCTTGGCCTTGGCCCATAGCTATTACCCCACTGTTTTGGAGCCAGCAATGCTTACTATGGGGAAGCCAGAGCAACATGAGGATGGCAAACCCTTCACTCAAGACGACTTCAAGGCTGAGGAGAAGCTGGTGCGGCCATATGCTTGCGAGATTGCCAATAAGATGGACCCTGAGGTATGGGTTCATCACTATGATTTGGAGAACAAAAGAGTTGCTCCAGAAACTCCTGCGATCATAAACTTTGGCCGCCCATCACAGGACCCAGCTGGTATCCTTCCTCCTCTACTGGGCCGGGTTCTTCGTCGCCGGCGGCTCTTGTTACTGGTGTCGAGCCCTCATTGAAGACTCCTGCTGCGCCCACTCCTTCAAGAGCTATCGCTGGAGACGCCCAGAAACAAGCAGAGTTGGCTAAGCATATGAAGAGTCCCAAGGGCACTGATTTTCAAACGAAGAGAGTTGCCACAAAACCTCCTATGAAGCCGGCTCCTACCTCTACTGCTTAGACAAAGGACAAGTCTCCTGCAAAGAAGGACTCCCCAATTCCAGCTGAGAAGTTGACTCCTCTGGAAGACCATCCCTTGAATGACTTTTGATCACTTTGTAATGCTGTGCTACTAATATTTAAACTTTGTAGTGATGCACTGCTGGTGCTTAAACCTTGTTAGGCCTTTTGAACTACTTGTTCTAATATTGTGCCAATCAGCTTATGATGACTTGCTTGTTATGACATTTGATGTGTACTCTCTATGCAAGTCATTCTGTGGTTCTTATAACCCGTCTAATTAATCTGCTGATGAATAAGTAGGGCCCTGCATGACTTCTCTTACAGTTTGCGTTGACAGGCTCCTGACAACTCATGTCCCTTAAGATTCATGAGAGCGGAGACAAGCCATGCCTGTAGATTAGTCATATTGTGCAGGATGCATCTGACTTACCAGCGAAAAGATTAGGAAAAGTTTGGCTACTGTGCCGGGTTCAAGAGTCTAAGCTTAACTTTTTTCACTGAAAAGCAAGCCCCCAAGAACCTGATGATCAAAATTAAAGAACAAAGCGCACTCACTGGGCGTCTCGACTAAAGGACTCGTGTTCACAAAAGCCAGCTTATTTCATTTGATCATAACAATTTGATTAAATCTAGGCATAGCTCACTGGGCTCTTTGCCTTTCAACTCACAAAATTATTACAACTTAAGTATAATAAGGACGCAATTGAGCTATGTTCCAAGGCCTCTTTGCCTCTGCATAAGGATCTAGTGTATGAGCTGTGTCAGCTCCTTTACTTTCACTTGCCGGCTCTCGCACATCCATTAGATTAGTACGATCCGTTGTGCAAGTTCTTGCTTATAACGAACGGTCCTTCCCATGGTGGAGATAACTTGTGCATCCCTTCCCTGTTCTGGACAAGGCGAAGCACTAAGTCGCCCTCCTGGAAAATCCGAGTTTAATTCTGCGTGCGTGATATCGCCGCAAGTCTTGCTGATAAACTGTTGATCTCTCAAGGGCTAACTCCCTTGCTTCCTCAAGTGCGTCGACCGAGTCCTGACGGGCGAGTTCATTCTCTGTCTCGACGTAATTGGCGACTCGTGGTGAGTCATGCAACAAGTCACTTGGTAGGGACGGCTTCTGCTCTATACACCATGAAGAAAGGTGTGAAGCCAGTGGATCTGTTAGGAGTCGTTCTGATACTCCAAAGTACTGCTGGCAGCTGCTCAACCCAACACCCGGCGGCTCTTAGCAAGGGGAATCGGAGCCGAGGCTTAATTCCCTTCAGCAACTCCTGATTTGCCCTCTCTGCCTGTCCATTGGACTGTGGGTGTGCCACTGAGGCTAGGTCGAGTCTGATGTTGTTCTCACCGCAGAACTTGGCCATCTCTCCAACTGATAAGTTGGTACCATTGTCTGTAATGATGCTGTGAGGGTATCCAAAGCGTGTTGCTATTTTCTTGAAGAATCTCACTGCTGACGCACCGTCGACTCTGCTGACGGGTTCGACTTCCACCCACTTGGTGAACTTGTCAACTGCTACTAGCAGATGGGTCTTCTGACAAGGCGACTTTGAAAAGGACCACCATGTCAAGCCCCCAAACTGCAAATGGCCAAGTGATAGGGATAGTTCTGAGCTCTTGGGCTGGCACGTGGTCTTGCCTTGCGTACCTTTGACATCCATCGCAGACTCGAACTATCTTCTCTGCGTCCAGATGTGCTGTTAACCAAAAGAACCCGTGCCTGAAAGCTTTTGACACCAAGGATCTAGTGGATGCATGATGACCACAATCACCTGCATGAATCTCCTGCAATATTTGCCTATTTATCAGAGAGATGTGCCCCAATGGTGAACTGCTTGGAAGAATCGCCAGGGGTAAAGTCGACCTGCTTTGTANCTTGCTGATAAACTGCTGATCTCTCAAGGGCTAGCTCCCTTGCTTCCTCAAGTGCGTCGACCGAGTCTTGACGGGCGAGTTCATTCTCTGTCTCGACGTAATTGGCGACTCGTGGCGAGTCATGCAACAAGTCGCTTGGCAGGACAGCTTCTGCTCCATACACCATGAAGAAAGGTGTGAAGCCCGTGGATCTGTTAGGAGCCGTCCTTATACTCCATAATACTGCTGGCAGCTCCTCAACCCAACACCCGGCGGCTCTTAGCAAAGGGACTCGGAGCCGAGGCTTAATTCCTTCAGCAACTCCTGATTTGCCCTCTCTGCTTGTCCATTAGACTGTGGGTGTGCCACTGAGGCCAGGTCGAGTCTGATGTTGTTCTCACCGCAGAACTTGGCCATCTCTCCAACTGATAAGTTGGTACCATTGTCTGTAATTGCTGTGAGGATATCCGAAGCGTGTTGCTATCTTCTTGAAAAATCGCACTGTTGATGCTCCGTCGACTCTGCTGACGGGTTCGACTTCCACCCACTTGGTGAAATTGTCAACTGCTACTAGCAGATGAGTCTTCTTACAGGGCGACTTTGAGAAAGGACCCACCATGTCAAGCCCCCAAACTGCAAACGGCCAGGGATAGGGATAGTTCTGAGCTCTTGGGCTGGCACGTGGTCTTGCCTTGCGTACCTTTGACATCCATCACAGACTCGAACTATCTCTCTGCGTCCAGATGTGCTGTTAACCAAAAGAACCCGTGCCTGAAAGCCTTTGACACCAAGGATCTAGTGGATGCATGATGACCACAATCACCTGCATGAATCTCTTGCAATATTTGTCGGCCCTCTTCTGGAGACACACATCTCTGGTAGACTCCAGTGACACTCCTTCTGTACAACTCGCCATCAATGACTGTGTAGGACTTGCATCGCCTGATGAGCTGTCTCTGTTTACTTCATCCTGTGGGAGTTCTCCCCTAAGGATATACGCAAGGTAAGGCTCTGTCCATGCTGGTGTTTGTTCGTACTGCTGCCACCAGTGCCGACTCTGGATCTGGAGAGGCTAATTCCTCCTCTGAGGGCAACTTGACTGATGGGTGGTGAAGTTCGTCCACAAATACATTTGGTGGTACTTTCTCTCGACGAGAGCCGAGTCGTGATAACGCATCTGCGGCCTCGTTCTTGCGTCTGTCTATGCGCCACTTGATAACTAGAGAAGAAACCCGGCTATTGTTCGACTGCTCTTCTATAAGCTGCCATGTTTGCATTTGAGTCCCAGGTTCCAGATACTTGCTGAGCGTACGAGATCCGAGTCTCCAAAGCACCTGATACGCTTGATGTTCATCTGCTGCCAGCCGCAGGCCATGTAGCAAAGCCTCATACTCTGCCATGTTGTTTTGTACAATCAAAATGCAACTGAAGGACATATGCCAACTTATCTCCTTTGGTGAAGTTAGAACCACGCCGGCTCCTGATCCCTCTAACTGTCTGGACCCGTCGAAGTGCATTGTCCAATATTTGGTGCAAGGTGAACTCGGTGAAGACGTACAATCAGTCCAGTCATTGACGAAGTCGACCAAAGCTTGAGATTTGATTGCTGTCCTGGGCTCATATGTGATATGGTAAGGACCCAACTCGATTGCCCACTTGGCAACTCGACCTGTTGCATCTCTATTGCGTATGATATCTGCTAGCGGTGCTGAACTCACCACTTTGATTGGATGCTCTTGAAAATAATGCTTAAGCTTCCTACTTGCAAGGAAAACTCCATAAACTAGCTTCTGCCATTGAGGGTACCTTTGCTTTGACTCTGAGAGGACTTCACTGATGTAATAAACAGGTCTCTGCACTGGATATTCCTTTCCTTCCTCTGATCGTTCCACAACTACTACTGCACTGACCACCCTTTCGTTGGCAGCCACATATAATAGCATGGGCTCCTTATCTGTAGGAGTTGCAAGTACTGGCGCTGATGATAGAGTTTTCTTCAAGTTCTCAAAAGCGTCGTCGGCTTCTTTGTCCCATATGAACTTATCTAACTTCTTCAGGAGTCGGTAGAGAGGACCCGCCTTCTCTCCGAGTCTTGAGATGAATCTGCTGAGAGCTGCTACACAACCAGCGAGTTTCTGAACGTCCTTTAGACAAGTCGGCTTCTGCAGATTATGAATAGCCTTGATTTTCTCTGGGTTTGCTTCAATGCCTCTCTCTGAAACAATGAAGCCAAGGAGTTTGCCTGCAGGGACTCCAAAAACACACTTGGTTGGGTTGAGCTTCATCTTGTACTTGCGTAGGTTACCAAAGGTTTCTGTCAGGTCTGCTATCAAAGAGTCGGCCTTCTGAGACTTGACAACTACATCATCCACGTAAGCGTGAATATTTCTTCCAATCTGTTCCTTGAAACAATTCTGGATGCACCTCTGATATGTAGCTCCTGCGTTTCTTGAGTCCAAAGGGCATTGTTGTGTAACAAAATGCTCCAAAGGGCGTGATGAAAGACGTTTTCAGCTCATCCTCTATGTGAGTCTGATCTGGTGATACCCTGAATAAGCATCCAAAAAACAAAGTAACTCTAACCCTGCTGTGGAGTCAATGATCTGGTCGATACGAGGCAATGCAAACGGGTCCTTAGGGCAATGCTTGTTAAGACCCGTGAAGTCGATGCACATCCGCAACTCTCCTGTTTTCTTTGGTACTAACACTGGATTGGCCACCCACTCTGGGTGAAAGACTTCTTTGATGAACTCGGCTGCGAGGAGCCGAGCTACCTCTTCTCCGATGGCTTTCCTCATGTCATCGTGAAACTTGCGCAGACCCTGCTTAACTGGTCTTGCATTAGGGTTAACATATAAGCTGTGCTTGGCGAGTTCTCTCGGGACTCCTGGCATGTCTGATGGCTTCCATGCAAAGACGTCCCGGTTCTCACGGATGAACTCGACGAGCGCGCTTTCCTATTTATCAGAGAGATGTGCCCCAATGGTGAACTGCTTGGAAGAGTCACCAGGGGTAAAATCGACTTGCTTTGTATCCTGAGCTGACTTGAATTTCATCTTCTCCTCTGTGGCCAGCTTCTTAAGGACCGAGTTGTCCTCCGGGTCCACGTTCGCCTTGTAGAATTTCAGCTCCTCTTGAGCACAAGCTGTCTCAGCCATAGCTGCATCACCTAGTTCACACTCCAATGCCATCTGTCTGCTGCCATTAACTGTAATGACTCCTGCTGGGTCTGGCATCTTGAGCTTCAAGTAAACATAGCATGGTCTGGCCATAAACTTAAAGTATGCTGGTCGACCAAAGAGAGCATGGTATGGACTCTTAAGATCCACTACCTCAAAAGGCATAATCTCTGAATGAAAATTCTCCACTGTACCAAAAGCAACCTCAAGATAAATCTTACCGATTGGCTTGGCTGACTTCCCTGGTACGATTCCATGGAAAACTGTCTCGGTGGGTATTAGCTGCCTATCTTGCAGCTGCATCCTCTTGAATGTGTCATAATATAAGATGTTGATACTACTTCCACCATCCATGAGCACTTTGTTCAACGTATAGCCCCCAACTTGAGGTGCCACCACCAAGGCTAGCTGCCCTGGGTCGTCGACTCTTGGCGGATGATCTGCTCGACTCCATGTGATGGTTTGCTCTGACCACCTGAGCCACTGTGGAAGGGCCGGCTCCACTGCATTGACAGCTCTAACCTTTAATTTCTTGGCACGCTTGGACGTGCTTGTTGTGAAGACATGATAACTGCCATGACTCGGGTTCTGTGGCCGAGTTGTGACATAATACTGCCCATTATTATCCTGAAGCTGCTTCGGGTTTTGCTGGAACCCGCCCTGTTGGTTACCTCCTCCCTGAGGTTGGTTAGGGTTATTGCCGGCTCCTCCACCGTGGTTGCCGGGTCCTCCATCACCATTGTTTCCTCTATATCCATTGTTGTTGCCTCTATTTCCTGGTCCTGGGAGCCTAGCGCGCTGCAAATCCACGCACTGTCCCAAGGTGTGACCACACTTGCCGTTTCTGGCGTGTTTAGGGCATGGACTCGCCAGAACCTCCTCTGTGGTCAGCCTCCGTCCCTGATACCCTTGAGAACTGTTGTCCTTGCGCCTGACTCCAGTGTTTGTGTTAGCCACTAGGTCAGAGTTGTCACCATATGGTCGCTTGTTACTTCCCTGATTCTGGTTCTGATTTTGATTCTGGTTCTGACCATTGCCACCTTGTCCTTTAGATCCTTCCTCCTGATCCTTTGTTTTGTCTGTGGCCGCATGCTTGTTAGCACCTGCCATGATCTCGCCAATCGTAAGGGGAACACCTTGATTCAGGCTCTCCTTCATGCGACCCAGCTTCCAGCTCAAGGGATTGTAGCTGCAATTCCTCTCCATTGCCATTAGCACTGAAATTGTTGGGAGTCCTTGCGATGAGTTGATGATCTCCGAGACTCGCCTCATCCAGTGCCTTGCAGACTCGCCCTTTCTCTGAACACACCGCTCCAAGTCCTCTATGGTACTAAGCTTTTTGCATGTTCCCTGGAAGTTCTGAATGAAAGCTGACTTCAACTGATCCCAAGAATTGATTGATCTAGGAGGCAAGTTACGCATCCATACTTTGGCTGCTCCCTCCATTATAAGGTACATAAATTTGGCACACAGATTACCTGTGGCATTGAGGATACTCATCGCCATCTCGTATGTGCCCAACCAGGAGGTCGGGTCCATGTTGGGCTCATAATTGGGAACTTTGCGCGGCTCCTTGAAGTCGCTGGGGAAAGACTCGGATCTGATGGCATCTGACAGGCACTCTGGTCCTGTTAGTGAAGGAGAGGTGCCAGGAAAAGTCACCTCTGTGTGCGCCCGGGTTGGCTGAGGCTGGTTATCTGGACCAGCTAGGGCTCTGTCCCTCTCAGCTTCCCGTGCCCTGGCCGCCTCCCTCTCTCGTCGCTGTCTTGCTTCATCAACCACCAGTTGAGCTCGTGAGGCAGTTGGTATAATAACCCTGTTCCTCTCTTGCTCACGGCACCTTGCGCTTGTAGAGTTGGCCGGGTGAGACTCGTCATGCCGACTCCTCGTGCCAGAGTCGAACGGTGTCGAGTGCAGCCTACTTGCATCTGGAAACGCTGGATAAAGAGCTTGCTGAGTCATTGCTGTCTTTAACATCTCAATAGCGCGGCGGTTCTCCTGTCCCGCTGCTCCTTCTGGTATCTCAATGTTCTCCAACCTCATAGTTGCCGCATGAACGTTGTCCATTGGGTTAGAGTAATGCCCTTCTGGCGTACGAAACCTGCCAGGTGGAGGTCCCATACCACCTGCTGATCCTCCTCCGACTCCTCCTTCAGGTGGCGGTCCGTTGGTACCGTTGCCGTCGGGTCCTTCTGGTGGTGGTGGTGGTGGTGGTGGTGGTGGTGGTGTTGCTCCTCCTCCTGCGCCGCCTCCTGCAGCTGATGAACTCCCTAGCCCGACTCCTGCGCCTGGACCAGTGGGTGTGTTGAACAAAGCAGTAGGGTTGACAATGACTCCGCCACGCAGGCGACTCCTCGCCCTGCGATGCTGAATAGAGGTAAGTTCCTCCTGGCGACTCCTTAGAACCTGGGCCTCAGTCTGGACCCGGGCCCGCTCTTCTGCTAATCTGCGGTTTGCCTCGTTGATTTCTGCTAGTTGTCTCTCCATCGCAGCACGCGCGCTAGCTAACTCGGCCGCCTGTTCTGCTGCGTTGCTTGCATTGATTTCCTTTGTTAGTAGACTTGGATCAAACTGATTTCCGCCGTTCCCAGACATGTAGACTCCAACGACGCGGGCGCGCACTGGCGACTCCACGTAATCCTCCTCTTCAATTCCATACCCAAGCCGATCCTCGAACAAGGGCAAGATAGATTCTGAATCGGCGTCGTAATCTGGCTCCATAAGTGGCTCCGCCAGCGACTCCTCTTCATGGTTGACAGCAAGTTGTTTCTTTGGCTCAGCGATGATGCCGACCTCTGATGTCCCGACCGACTCCTCGCCGTCGGACTCGACAACAGCTGTTGGCTCTGATACTGATTCCGCCGAGTTCGCGCGAAGACCTGATGCGCAAACCATGCCGACGAACACGTTGATCCCTCCAAAAACAAACTGATAACCCTCGTCGACTTCCTCCATCTCTGGAGTCCAGCCTGAGTCATCGATCTCGGTTTCTCCATGCTCATCAGTGTAGACTCGCCCGATGGCGAGTTTCTCCATGGCCCGGCGAGCGGCTCCCACGATCTCGACTCCACGCATCTCCTGCCCCACGGTGGGCGCCAACTGTCGTGGGGTTGTCACGGCAAGTCCTTCCTCCAGGAAGGTGAGTTCTGGGGCCATTGATGCACAAAGTACGTAGGAGAGATTAATCTCGCCTAGGGACACGGATTTACCCAGGTTCGGCCCCTCTTGATTAGAGGTAAAGACCTACTTCCTGCTTCTCTTTATTGCTCTAGATCTGATATCGATTACAGGGTTCCGGCTCCTCTCTGGGGAGTCGGCGACTTGGTATCTCTCTTAAGGCTTAGACTTCTAAGGTCCAGGTCCCCGCTTATAAAGGTTGCCGGGTCCCTGGACTTACAGGTTATACCGAGTCACACTAGAACACGGAGTCCTACTCTACGTCTTGGCCTTCCAAGTTAGGGCTCCGGGTTGTACTTGGACTCCTTGCTGACGAGTCCCTTCTCCATCATGGGCCTTGGTCGGCTTGTCTCCAGCCCAGCCCATGTGACTTGATGCTTGACTCGGCTTTGTCCTTCTTGGTCTTGGCGGGTCTACTTTCCGGGTCCATGGGCCTACCTATAAAGTATCCCCCCATCAAAGTCCATGCCTTGATCATCGTTGCCGGTGTTGTCGGGTCCAGAAGAGGATGCCATGATCAAAAGCTTCAAGATCCTGACAGAAATAGCCAGAGACAAAACACGACGAAAAACACAGGATACGCTTCTCGAAAAATTCGGGGAAATATATAGCGAAAATTTTTGCAATAAAAGGAAGACGACGGGACAAGGCGGAGTCGGAGGCGGTGTCCAGGGGCCAGGGGCGGGTCCTCACTGCGGCCTGGGGTGGAGCCGCGGCAGAGGGCCGCCTCTGCCCCCTGGAGTCCGTCTCGTACTCCATCAAGTCTCCAAATTTTCCTAATTTTCGAGAAATAAATAATATAAATTTTCTGGAATTTTCCGAGACACTTTCCTTACCAAAACAGTTACCTATTCATTTGCTGATTCTGAAGTTTTTCGGTATTTGGTTTCGATGAGTTCTTCTGGAGAGACCACTTGAATAACATCAGCATCCTTTTCGAAGGGATTACCGGAGATGTAGTGCTTAAGTCGCTGACCATTCACACTTGAGGTTTGTCCCCATCAAGATTATTAATCTTTATAGCTCTGGAGCGATAAACTTCCTCAATGATGAATGGTCCCTCCCATTTTGATAGCAATTTTCCTGCAAAAAATCTGAGACGAGACCTATACAAAAGCACTTTATCACCAACATTAAATTCTCTTTTCAAAATTCTCTTATCATGCCATCTCTTTACTTTTTCCTTAAACAGACGAGCACTTTCATAAGCCTCGTTTCTCCACTCATCCAAGGAATTCAATTTAAGCAACCTAGTTTTACCGGCAAGATTAGGATCAGAATTAAGTTGTCTAACGGCCCAAAAAGCTTTATGTTCTAATTCAAGAGGCAAATGACATGCCTTCCCATAAACCATTTTATAAGGAGACATACCCATAGGGTTTTTATAAGCAGTTCTATAGGCCCATAAAGCATCATTAAGTTTTTTGACCAATTCTTCCTAGACTTGTTAACGATCTTTTGCAAGATCAGTTTAATTTCTCTATTAGTTAATTCAACTTGCCCACTAGTATGAGGATGATACGGAGAGGAGACTCTGTGATTAACATCGTACTTGGCTAAAATCTTCTAAAAGCTCCATGAATAAAATGAGATCCTCCATCAGTCATAAGATATCTAGGCACACCAAACCTAGGAAAAATAACTTCTTTAAGCATTTTTAGGGAGGTCTTATGATCAACACTTTTAGTTGGTATAGCTTCCACCCACTTAGTAACATAATCTATAGCAACAAGAATATGAGTATTACCATGAGAAGTGGGAAAGGACCCATAAAGTCAAACCCCAACAATCAAAAGGTTCAATAACAAGAGAATAATTCATAGGCATTTCATTAAGTCTACTAATGTTACCGACCCTTTGACACTCATCACAAGATGAATTTTTTTTTTAGCATCCTTAAATAAAGTAGGCCAATAAAAACCTGATTGAAGAACCTTATGTGCAGTCCTTTCACCTGCGTGATGTCCTCCATAATCACTATTGTGGCACTTCCTCAATACCTCCTCCTGTTCATGCTCAGGAATACATCTCCTCAAGATTCCATTAGCTCCCTCCTTGTATAAATGTGGGTCATCCCAAAAGTAATGCCGCAAGTCATAGAAGAATTTATTTTTCTGTTGATAAGTAAAACTTGGAGGCAAAAATTTCGAGACAATAAAATTAGCATAATCAGCATACCAAGGAGCATCATGAGAAGTTACCTTAACGACGGCAAGTTGTTCGTCAAGGAAACTATCATTTTCAGGGATGGGATCATGAGGAATATTTTCCATTCTAGACAAATTATCAGCTACAGGATTTTCTGCACCTTTTCTATCAACAATATTGAAATCAAACTCTTGCAGCAAAAGCACCCATCTAATAAGTCTAGGCTTAGCATCTTTCTTCTCCATAAGGTACTTAATTGCAGCATGGTCAGTATGAATAGTTACTTTAGAGTCCACAATATATTGTCTAAATTTATCACAAGCAAAAACGACCGCTAAAAATTCCTTTTCAGTGGTTGCATAATTTTTCTGTGCACTATCCAAAGTTTTACTAGCATAATGAATTACATTCAACTTCTTATCGATTATTTGGCCAAGGACAGCCCCTACAGCATAATCACTAGCATCACACATAATTTCAAAGGGTAAATTCCAATCAGGCGGTTGAACTATAGGAGCGGTGATTAAAGCCCTTTTTAGTACCTCGAAGGCTTCCTTACAATCTTCATCAAAAACATATGGAACATCTTTTTGAAGAAGATTAGTGAGAGGTCGCGACGTCTTAGAAAAATCTTTAATAAACCTCCTATAAAAACCAGCATGACCGAGGAAACTACGAATACCTTTGATGTCTCTTGGATAGGGCATCTTCTGAATTGCTTCAATTTTGGCTTTATCAACTTCAATCCCCCTTTCAGAAATTTTATGTCCAAGCACTATGCCTTCATTTACGATGAAATGACACTTCTCCCAATTGAGAACAAGATTGGTCTCCTTACATATCTGCAAAACTTTGTTAAGATTATAGAGGCAATTGTCGAAAGAAGTTCCATAGACGCAGAAATCGTCCATGAAGACTTCCACAATTTCCTCACAAAAATCATGAAAAATAGCAGACATGCATCTTTCAAAAGTAGCAGGTGCATTACACAAACCAAAAGGCATACATATATAGGCATAAGTTCCATAAGGACAAGTGAAAGTAGTTTTTTCTTGATCTTCAAATTTAACAACAATTTGAGAGAAACCAGAATAACCATCAAGAAAACAAAAGTGAGAATTCTTAGACAGTCTTTCAAGCATTTGATCAATAAAAGGCAAAGGATAATGATCTTTTCGAGTAGCCTTATTAAGTTTCCTATAATCAATGCACATTCTATACCCTACAACTGTTCTTTGAGGAATGAGTTCATTATTATCATTAGCAACAATAGTCATACCTCCCTTTTTGGGAACACAATGAACAGGACTAACCCATCTGCTATCAGTAATAGGATAGATTTGAGTATCTCATTTCTTACCACATCCTTCATCTTTGGATTCAATCTTCGTTGATGATCAACAACGGGCTTCGCATCAGGCTCAAGATTAAATGTATGTTGACAAATAGATGGAGAAATCCCTTGAAGATCATCAAGAGTATATCCCAATGCAGCTCGATGTTTCCTAAGGACCTCCAATAATCGCTCCTCCTCTTTCACTGAAAGGTTAGAATTGATAATAACAGGATATATTTTCTTCTCATCCAAATATGTATATTTGAGAGTGTTTGGGAGAGCTTTTAATTCAAAAACAGGATCTCCCTTTGGAGGTGTCTGGGTCCCCAGAGACTCCACAGGTAGATCATGCTTTAGAATAGCCGGCTGTCTAAAGAAGACTTCATCAATCTCCTCTCTTTCCTGCATAAACATATCATTCTCGTGCTCCTCCATATATTGCTGCAAAGGATCATTAGGAGGCACGGCAATTGAAGCAATTCTTTCAATAATAAGATCCTCATTAGGTAATTCTTTATCATAACGATGTCTAGCAAATTTGGAAAAATTAAATTCATACGGCTCTCCAGCGAATTGAACAGAGACCTTTTCTTTCTTAAAATCTATAACAACACTACAAGTATTTAAGAAAGGTCTACCAAATATGATAGGACAAAATTTATCTTTAACCGACCCCAAGACAAGGAAATCAGTTGGATATTTTACCTTACCACATAAGACTTCAACGTCTCTGACAATTCCCACCGGGTGGATGACATCTCTATTAGCCAATTTAATCTCCAAATCAATATCCTCAAGCTCACATGGCGCAATTTCGCGCATTATTTCTTGATAAAGTGTATAAGGAATAGCACTTGCACTTGCACCCATATCACATAATCCATAATAGCAATGATCACCTATCTTGATAGAGACAACAGGAGTACCAACAACTTTTGCACTTTTATCTTGTCTAACAATGTTAGTAGCAGCTTCACAAAAATAAATAGAACTTCCATCGACGTTCTCAGTTACAAGATCTTTAACCAAAGCTACTGGAGAGGCAATTTCAAGTTGTTCATCAGGTTCATAAGCTTTCCTTTCACTTTTATTAACCACACTAGCCACGATTGAGTGTTTTTTAATTTTTATAGGAAAGGGTGGTTTTTCAAAGTAAACAGCAGGTAAAACAGATTCAACTGTTTGAACAGGCACATCATCACTAGCAAGCACATCTGTTTTACAAACATCTTTAAATGGTTCATGATACTTATCCCACTTTTCTTTTGGAATATTAATATGGTCAGCAAAAGATTTACAAAGATCAACAACAATTTGAGAATCGAGCCCAAACTTAGTACTAAGCATATTAAAACGTTCAGTTTCCATGAAAGATTTAATGCAGTCATACTCATAATTTATACCTGATTCTTTACCTTTGTCGATCTCCCAATCTTCCGCATTGCGATAAATCCTTTCAATTAAATCCCATTTAGCATTAACTTCTTTGTTTGTAAAGGATCCAAGAGAAGAGGCATCAAGCATATCCATATCATAGCGAGGCAGCCTCGCATAAAAATTGTTAACAATTATATCATTAGGAAGCTTATGATTGGGGCATTTAAGCATTAAAGATTTCAACCTCCCCCAAGCTTGAGCGATGCTTTCTCCTTCATGTGGCCAAAAGTTATAAATATAATTTCTATCTTGATGAATTTCATGAAGAGGATAAAATTTAGAATAAAAGAGAGACATAAGCTCTTTCCAATCCATCAAGTGAGAATTATCCAGAAGCATATACCAATCCATAGCTTTATCCTTTAGTGATATTGAGAATAATTTCCTCATGATTACCTCTTTTGACATACCTGCAATCTTAAATAGCTCACACAGATCTTTAATATAAAGCAAATGATAACCTGGATGGATGGTTCCATCCCCTCATAACGGTTGCTCATAACATGATCAATAATTCCCATGGGTATTTTAAATGGATCAATTTCAGAGAGCGGAGGACTCTTATCCACTACAGGTGTGGTGGCAGAGTCACTCCCAAACAACATATTAAGTGAAGATGATCCATAACGAAGCAAAGTAACAAGTAAAAATAAAAAGAGCACTTACAATAAAAGAGTTCCTTACCAGTTCCACTTACCAATAGTGCTACACTCCCCGGCAACGGCGCCAGAAAAGAGTCTTGATGACCCACAAGTATAGGGGATCTATCGTAGTCCTTTCGATAAGTAAGAGTGTCAAACCCAACGAGGAGCAGTAGGTGTTGACAAGTAGTTTTCAGCAAGGTTTCACTGCAAGCACTAAAAGAGAAATGTTTTTGGATTTTTGATTTAAAGAACAAGTAAATAAAAGAGTGCTACAATAATTGCAGCAAATAGCCCAATCCTTTTAAGCTCAAGGGACAGGTCGGTTGTGTTACTTATGAAGATTAAAATGTTTTCGAGGACACATGGGAGTTTCTGCCTAGCCAGTTTCATTGCAGGCTAGTGATTAACCTTCAATGTTTTGATAAAGTGCTGTGTGGGTGGACCTATGCTAATGCACCGCCCTTACTTGGACAAATACATACTTGTGATTAAACCCCTTGCAAGCATCCGCAACTACAAGAAAGTAATTAAGATAAACATCTAACCACAGCCTTAAACTCCGAGACCCTACGCTCCCTAGTGCACTAGTTCACAAATTGGGGTTTAGGTTTCTGTCACTCCTGCACCCCTACCATAAGCAAACTAAATACACTATGCATTCCCCTAGGCCCTTTGAAAGGTGAAGTATCATGTAGTCGATGTTCACACGATACCACTAGAGGAATAACACCACAACATAAATCAAACCATTAAATATTACTCAACATTATGCAATTACTAGCAACTAGGCTTTCCCCCTGTCCTTAAGAACCAAACAAACTACTCACAAGACATCATATAGATCATGATCAGAGGTGATATGAATAAGGGCAACAATCTGATTGTAAAGGCAATTCACCGATAAAACTCTCAAGCATCAACTACAAGTATTAATCAACACCCGGGATACGATTCCAATGAACTAATAACAAAACAATGACAATTGCTACAACGGGATGAGATGGGACGGTGACGGTGATGATGGTGCTGATGATGGAGATGGTGTTGATGATGATCCTGATGATGCCCGGCGTGATGGCGATGACGATGTCGATGATTCCCTCCTCCGGGAGGGAAATTCCATGGCAGATTTCTCCCTGCCGGAGCTCTTCTTCTCTCTGTCTGGTTTCCGCCTCGTGGAGGCGGCGGAAAAATTCCTCTTCGACCCCCCCGACGTTTTTAGGTCAAAGGGAAGTAATACGCCGAAGGGGAGCCGGAGGGGGCCACAGGGGCCAGGGGCGGGTCCCACCCGCAGCCTAGGGTGGGCCCGTGGCAGGGGGCCGCCCCTGCTCCCTGGAGCTCGCCTCCGTGCGCCCTTTTGGCTCCATGGCTTATTTCCCATAATATTTATCTCCGAATTTTTCTGGAATTTATGGAGCTTCCGAAGTCAGGTGTCTTGACAGGTACTTTTCCAGCTGATTCCAGGCTCCGGTGGATGCATCTCCAATAGTTGCCAAACATGCAAAATGAGATAAAAATAACATAAGTATTGCATCATAATATGAAATATATTAATAAATATGAATTATGATGTAAAATAGTGATGCAAAATGGACGTATCACCTCTCCGGTTTTTTCTTGCTCGACTTTGAGTTGGTGGCTCTGCTTCCTTCTCAGATGTCGTTTTTTCTCTTGACCTGCTTTGTAAGAGGGTTTCCTCATCACCTTGTATCTGTTCGGACGTGTGAGCTTTATTTATAAAGCGGGGTGAAAGCCAGTTTCGAGGAGGAGTATTTGTCTTTTTATCTGTGACAGATGTGTTACACTACTGGGCTGTGTTATGTGATCATGTTGGGCCAAACTTCCAATGATGCATATTATTCGGGATTACACTTTTTATGACTAGAAAATGTCGTGGGATATGAAGAGTGTAACGGGGATCAGTTTTTTTAGATAGCTCAAAATTAAAATTATGGAAGAACCCTCGTTGGTATTTATAGGTATATGTGTTGGCATCTATGTCACTTTTCTACTTCCTTCAGAGAAATACAAGATTGTGTCATGGAAGAAGAAAGAGTTAGAAGAAATCGAAAATTTGCTGTTTTCTTTTAGACTTTATTTTGTAATCGCTGAAATCGGCTCATGTATTATTTGTTGCTATAAATATATATGGTATTGTTTGTAGAAAAAAAAGCTGATCACTCAATCTTACCATTAAAAGCTCTATGAAAACTCAAAAGTCCGATCCATACCTAGTTAGACATACAAGAAGTATCTCGATCGGCCATCGATTCCATCAAGATTTGTGCTAGTATTTCTGACAGCCCTCTAATGCATCCAGAAGCTCCAAATTCCAAATTCGATCAGAAGAGTACATCCAACCACTCTGGCTCCAACCCACCAACGCTGTCACTAGAGTGAAAGAAAGATGGATAGTAGGAGCATGGTGGAACATAAAGTCGGCTAAACACAAACTTTTAGTTGTCTGAATAATAGCAAAAATAATAATTGAAACAAAAGGGTAGCCCAGCATCTCCATCGAAAGGATATACACAACCCAAATATGGATCTTTTAATCGGTGCACCGTGTGGATTGAACACACGCTCCCGCATTTGTCCTGATCAACCGTGATACCATTTTTTTGTATAGGCCACTACCTGCATAGCCACCTCTGGATCAACCGCTGTCCAAAGTATATTTTTTTTCGATAAAGCGAGTTTTATTACTTAAAAGTTTAAGCGTTACACCCGGCCTCTGCATAATTAGGATGCACACAGCCCGCCACAGGTCCCAAGTCACATAACACAAAAATAAATAGCGAATTACATATCATAATGAGAAAGTGTAAAAACGCCTAAGGTGCTGGAGGACAGATCCGAATATTATGCTGCCATCCATGGTGGGAAAGAAAAGCCCTCACCGCAGCCTCCAACCATGTAGACACCTCCGTAAAAAGGTCGCGATGCTCCACACGCTGTAGAGACGACCATGATCGGATCAAAGCTGTGCACCGGTAGATGACCTGCATAACAGAAGCATTTTATCATTAAAAACCTTGTCATTTCTACATAGCCAGAGCGACCAAATAACGACAATCACTCCCACCCTAATAAGAAGCTTAAACCTACGATCCACGCCATTGACCAATTACTGTATAAATTCGCAACGCTGCATGGTGGGTATAAGTTAGAGCCCATTTGGATGACTGACCATATAGATCTAGCGAATTACACTGGAAGAATAAGTGCTTTATAGTCTCGTCATGGTGACAAAAGACACACGTTTTACTTCCTTGCCAATTCCATGCAAAAATCTTAGTTTTAAGCGGGATCTTCATCTTCCAAATCTTATTGTTATTATCAACTGAAAAATCAGGATGGATTAAAACTTTGTACATAGAATCTACCGAGAATTTACCATCCTCCTTTAGATTCCATCAAAATTTATCGGGCCCCTGCGTCAGCTGGACCGGAGCTAGACGTTGTAACAAAGCATTACATGATGTTTGTCTAGGGCCAAATAGACTTCTTCTGAACGACACGTTTGGTGGGAAAGTTTCCATCACCTTAGCGAGTGTACCGTCTTTGTGGCGTACAATATTATACACAGCCGGATACTGTTCTCAGAGCGTGGCATTACCTAGCCATTTATCCTCCGAGAACCTAATTTCCGATCCATCCTTAATGGAGAAAGATCCATATGGGAAGAAAAATTTCTTCGTGGCCATAAGACCAGCCCAGAAGTGTGAGTCGACAGGTTTCCAATTTACCTGAGACAAAGCACTTGAGCCAATATACTTTCTCCTGAGGAGGGTTTGCCAGACCCCTTCTTCAGCCAGAAGCTTGAAGAGCCATTTACCTAGGAGGGCCCTGTTCTTGACCTCCAGGTCATGAATCCCGAGTCCTCCTTGGTCTTTTGGGCGACAAACCACACTTCATTTAGCCAGGCGATATTTTCGTTTCTCACTATCACCGTGCCAAAAGAATCTTGATCCGAAATAATCCAATCGTTTTAAGACTCCTTTGGGAAGTTGGAAGAAATAAATCATATACAGTACCATATTGCTTAATACTGAATTGATGAGAACTAGTCTTCCTCCTAAGGATAGTAACTTGTCTTTCCAGCTATTTAATCTAATTTGTAGTCTCTCCTCAATAAGTTTCCATTCAGCATTTGTGAGCCTCCGATAAGGAATCGGAATTCCTAAATACTTAATAGGAAACTGGCCTTGCCCGCAGCCAAATTAATCAGCGTACAGGGAGACATGATCCTGAGCCTCGCCAAAACAAAACAACTCACTTTTATAGACCCAAAAGTTGCTCGAACGCTGACAGAATTAACTTCAGGTTTCTTTCCTTTTCGATGTCATGTTCCATATAGAATTGTATCATCGGCGTATTGAAGAATAGATAATCCATCATCAACTAGATGAGGAATCACACCTTCAATTTGGCCAGCAGCCTTTGCATGTTCAATCATAATGGCGAGCATATCAACCACTATATTGACTAGCATTGGCGATAAAGGTTCACCTTGTCTAAGTCCCTTTTTGGTCTGGAAGTATCTGCCAACGTCATCATTTACTTTAATGGCTACACTTCCTCCCGAGACAAAGCTATGAATTAAAGCACGCCACTCATCAGAAAAAACCTTTCATTCTGAGAGTCTGTTGAAGGAAGGACCATTTAACTTTATCAAAATCAATTTTCAAGACCACCCCATTCAACTTTTTCCTATGTAGTCCGTGAACCATTTCATGAAGGATAGCCACCCCATCCAGGATATTACATCCTTGCATAAAAGCAGTTTGAGAAGGACGGACTACATGGTCTGCTACCGTGTTCAGTCACATCGTAGCGACTTTGGTGAAAATTTTAAAACTAACATTAAGAAGACAGATGGGCCTATATTGTTGGATCTGTTCTGCTTCATTAATCTTAGGTAATAAAATGATTTCACCAAAATTCAATCAGAATAATTCCAATTATCCGCTATGAAGGCAACTGAACAAGTCAAAAAGATCTGACTTGATAACATCCCAGAAGTTTTGGAAGAACTCAGCTGGAAGCCATAAGGACCCGGGGCTTTGTTGGGTTCCATTTGGAAAACCGCCTTCCTTACTTCTTCCTCGGTATAAGGTGCATTAAGTAGGCTATTTTCCTAAACTGAAACTTGGGGAATATCATCTATTCAAGACTCATCCAAAGAGAAGTTACCTTCCTCAGGTGCTCCGAACAGACCTTTGTAATAATTAGTGACATACGACTTTAGCTGCTCATGGCCTTCAATCGTACCTTCATCCTGTACAAGAGAATGAATACGTTTCTTCTTGTGTCTGCCATTGGCAATACTATGGAAATATCAGGTATTTGAATCTCCCTCAAGGATGAATTGGGCCTTGGACCGTTGATACAATTTGAGCTCCTCCTCGCGCAGAAGTCCAGCTATCTGCGCATTTGATTGGCTTTTGAGCTCAATTTCTTGCGTGGATAGCGGACGGATTTCTGCTAAGGCCTCAAGGTCATCAATGATTGATGCAAGTCGTTGTTTCTCTTTTTTAATTAAACTTGTTATGTGGCGAGCTCAACCAACAAGGGTACGTGTTGCACGTACTTTGGTATTCCACCTCTGAATTGGAGTGGCTCCGGCAATAGGTCTTTCCCAGATCTTTTTAACCATTTCATGGAAACCTTCACGGTGTAGCCATCGAAGCTCAAACTTGAAACGGCGATTACATGGTGGTCTAGGCAAACCAGTGGTTAATAAGATGGGAGCATGGTCTGACAGGTCCACAATACGATCTAGAGCATGTACCGATACCAAACAGAATTTAGATTCCCAAATAGTATCCATTAGTACCCGATCTAGTTTCTCGTATGTAGGTTCCAGAAGACTATTTGCCCATGTAAACTGTCTTCCAATCATTGAGACCTCTCTTAGATCCAAGCTGTCAATGACTACGTTGAACAAAAATGGCCAATGATTGTCAAACCAGCCTTTACTTTTCTCGAATGGAAACCGTAGGAAATTGAAGTCCTCCCCAATGATAATTGGATGTGGGTTATCTATTGCTAGGTTTACCAACTCTGTAAGAAAAGGCACCTTGAAATCCTCCTGGGCAGGCCCATACACGGTGACAAGGCTCCATATGAAATTGTCGGTTTTGTTCCGGATGTGGAGTTTGATATGAAACTCACCATCCGAAACAGCCAACACATCCATTGTATCTACCCTGACACCAAGTAAAATGCCCCCAGAACGTCCACAAGGTGGGTGTGAGTGCCATACAAAATCTATTCCACCCGAAAGTCGGTTCAATAGACTTGATGAAAACTCACGCCTACCCGTTTCTGAAATAGCCAAAAATCCAAATTATGATCACGAACACAATCAACAAAGTGCAAATGTTTAGCCAAGTCACCAAGACCTCTGCTATTAGCAAAAATGCCATTCATTAGGAAACCATTGTAGATTTGGAAGTTTTTGACCGTTTCCTCGGTTTTTTGTTAGAGGAAGATTTGGATTTTCGGCCGGATGCTTTTAGATCATACAATGAACAAAGCCCGTCCTTGCCCAAACCAATCTCCGACACTTCACCAACTAGATGAGATAGAAGCTGACCATCTGTTGTGGCATTCGCTTCTTCCTCATCTATATAGGTGGTTTCCAACACGGTCCAAAGTATATGTGGGGACTATGGGTGATGTTGTGTTGCTTCCACTGTCCAAAAGTTCTTCTCTCCTCGTGTAAGAGGTGTCCGGTAGTGACATGAAAAGAAGAATGCAAATATCAAATTAGCGGAGATAAGGATTTAGAGCATCTCCACTCGCAACTCCCATATCACATCCGGATTGACGCCAGAACAAGTGTTATGGGGGCTGTCCGGATGAGATGGCGTCTATGGGGAGAGCCTCTCCCCACTCGCCGCCCCCATAGAATTGTATTTTTCTTTTTTTTTCACTACTACATGTTCTGGGGCATTTCAACGAACAACCTGCGGGCGGCGAGGAGGAGGCCGAGCAAGGCGCTGGCAAGGAGGACGACGAGGCTGGGCTGTGCGACGTCCAGGTCGATGACGGCCCTGCCCTCGCCGTGCGAGCCCGCAGCTGGCGGCCGTGGTTTCCCGCAGCAGCGGCCCGGCGAGAAGGGCGTGCGCGTGTTCTCAAACAACGCATCCCGCGGCATCAGCTGCGGCGAGCTCAGCACCAGATCTTAGCCAGCAGTGCGAGCATCAAACTACAACTTCTCTCGTCGGCCGCAAAACGCAGAGAGCTACAGATGGAAGTAGGCTTAGAGGCCTTGTCACCGGGCAGAGGCCATGTAGGAAGTTGGAGTCAGTGACGAGCATGAGGAAGAAGTTTAGATGCAGCACAGTGTGCGGCCGGTGCTGTGATTTGAGAATGGATTTGGCGGCGGAGGATGAGTCTTCCTTTGTGGTGATAAATTTCCTACTTAACTTAGTGGTTAGAGTATTGCTTTCATACGGCGGGAGTCATTGGTTCAAATAAATTTCGATGCATACGCACGCAACCCCTTATCGTCACCACGACGAAGTGAATCAAGCACCTCAAATCTCTGGCTCTCTATATTGACTGATATAGCAAACCAGTGTTTTGCTGGGTCTTTACTACCTTTTGACAGTTTCAGATTAACAGGTACCATCACCTGTTAACGATGGCAGATATAAGTGATAACTAAATATAACAAGAGTTGCCATGCTGAATCAAGCATAAAAAATATACAGAATATAATAATTTGCCAACACACATTGAAAAACAGAAAATAAAACGGGATTCCAAAAAAAATGACTCACAAAATCTTTGCGAGTAAGCTTGTAGTCAACGTCAGTATGGAAAGCTCTCCTGATTATGGGATGATCATAATTACCATCCATCAGCTTCATACCGACCTCATGGTTCAGTATATGTTTCTCAGCCTGGGGTGGATAATCCTGAAGGTACTCAATGGCTAACATGAGCAGATTTGAACCAAGATGACCACCTGGTTTGACTTTGGAAGCTAGAGATCCAAGTTCAATAAACCCATTGCCCTTCGTCCTTATTATATGATTTCTGTCGAAACATGAACTGTCAACAAAAAGATAACATATAATGTCTCAGAAAAATGAAAAAGGGTGTGGTCGTATAAAAGGAACATTATGTAGTTGAGTGGCATCATGAAAGATATAACAAAAAAACCCATACAAATGGTTACTACTGAAGTTGCCATGAGACTACATGATAAGTAGCCAAACAGTGACAACACAGAAACATAACACAATCAGAATAATGACAAGAAGCATGACACCTATTTTAGAAGAAAACAATAACAACCTGAAGAATAGAGTGGAAAGCATACTAAAATGCCATGGATGGCAAACATAAAATACCAAGGATGGTTAACATAAAAAATAATAGATTGTTAAGTAAAAAATGGAATGGATGGGTAATATCAAAATAATGCAATTGATGGATAAGATAAAAAATGTCATAGATGGTTAAATATAAATGCCATAGTTTGTGAACTAAAAAATGTGATGGGATGATTGGTACAAAAAATGCCATTGATGGTTTACAACAAATACCATGAACACAAAGCATAAGATGCCATGCAAACAAAAAGGAACACATGAACTTGTAAGAGATTACAATACTTTTAATGAATGCATCTATCTATGCAAGGGACACGTAACGATACAGTGGAAAAATAAATTCATACTATTTGATCTTCTTTGCATGCTGACTATTTTCCCGTGCAGCTCCATATCTTTTCACCATGTTATAAAGATGCTCTTCCTGCTTAGTCGCTGTAATATAGCGTTGGGCACAAACTTCTGGAACTTTGGCTTGATAACCCTAGTAGGGCGAACATCAGCAGCAGGGGTTTTACTTGAGGCACCGAACCTTGGACTTGCGACATCTACAGTTACATCAGCTAGAGTACACTCTTGGGATTCTAGGGAAATGATAAAAGAAAAAAAAATATAAGCAATACAAAAAAGTAGAGGTAAAGGTAAACAAACAAACAGTACAAAGCTACTAGGTAAATAGTATTCACGGAGTTGCCATGACATATATAGTAGAAACACCATTCCATATGCAGTAAAGTTACCATGCAAAAAAGAAAGTAAAAAACAACATATCGAAACAGTAAAAACAAAAAGATGATAACAACAAATGTTGAATTATTAAAAAGAAAAGAGTGTGGACACCCGAATCTATAAGGATTGGTTCACGATCGACAATATTCAGTTTTTCATCAGATATACTTATGGAGGCAGGTGGATGCTCCCAAGATTCTGGTACAATGAAAAATATAAGGACAAATGAAGATCACGATAAGCAGAAAAGAAGAAAAAAAAGGTACTGAACTACAGAAAAATGAACCATATGCAATGTTTCACAAAAAATTGCCAAGCATAAAAATATGAAAATGCCATACTAACAGAGTAACAAAAACCTTGATAGCAGGAAGAGTGATACCTGAATCTACAAGAATTGCTTGGGCATGGACACTCACACCTTCAGGGACAGACTTTGCCATGGGTACATCGGCCACATGATCTGCGAGGATGTTCGATTCCGGAGCAGCCGTCATATCAGCTACAGGTGGAGGGGTAGGCGACATACCGAGACTACAATTGGGAGGGGTAAAGTTAATCGGGTGCTTTTCAAGAAGCTCTCTCTTTGATTTCATCACGGTGACATGCGAGGAGGCAACGGTCCGCCAGGTGATTTTGCATCTGCTGGTGCCAGTTCATATGACTTGGGGCTGAAAATCAAAGATAGACGGGGCACAGGAGAGCGCAGGGCACCCAGATCAGAACCAGCAACATTGCATCCGGTGGCATGCGTAGAGGGACTAGATGTTGATTCTTTCGCCTTCGACCTTGTAACCGGAGAAGAGCGGAGGGGGGGGGGGGGTAAAGTGCAGCAGTAACAGTATCCACACCAGCCTGGACTGCAGTTGCATTTAGGGAATCGGTGGCCGGCACTTCCAATTCAGTGGATTTTGCATTGGAGACCTTGGGACAATCAGCTGCGTAAAATGCTAAGTCGGGTGCCGCGACGTCATCGACGTCTACGATTCGGCAAGCTCTACATCTACAAGCAGGCAACGTTCATCCGCAACTCAACATCAATTACGTCAACAACCCGGCACGGACTCCGTGTCCCCAAGAAGACAACATCTTCAACAAATCAAGACATTCCGCATGACTCTTCGAGTCACCCGAAAACTCGGGAACTACTGTCGTGGATATGGGACACGGGTACCCACAAGGAGGATTAACGTGGCCCATCAAGGGAGTGGCCCAGCAGGCCGACTTCACAATCAGAGTAGGACAAGGACATCTGTCGATGGTATAAACCGACGGTGATAATATGGGACTATGTACGCGCGGGCATCGTCGATGTGGGTTAGCATACGAAAGACATAGTAGACAAGATTTATATAGCTTCGGGACCCGGGAAACATCATCTGGTAATATCCCTACGTGTTGTTTGTGGATAGGTCTTATTCCGCTCATGGTGGAAGTCGTCATGTGAGACGGCTCCTCTGTTGTGTAGGTCGGGTGTTGAGGCTCTAAGTCCTCTGTTCCCTCTGTTGGACATGTCTTGGCCCTATCGGCTTCTCTAGTCTAGGTTCTGGCTTGTCCCTCTTGGGGCTCCTAGCTCCTCCTTCTAAAGGTGGAGGGCCGAGTTACAAGCTGAGTCCTTGTAGGACACAGCTAATTTGTTACAAGTGGGCAAGGTGAGTCCTTGTCCTACTCTGACTGTGGAGTCGGCCTGCTGGGCCACCCCCTTGATGGGCCACGTTTATCTTCCATGCTGGTACCCGTGTCCCATATCCACGACAACATCCCTTGCCGACTTGTAATAGAAGATGAGCCTAGTTTGTATCCAACTAGGACTCGACATGTAAGCCGGCCTCTTCCACCTATATAAGGAGGGGAAAGGCGTCCCAAGAGGACAACATCCAGGAACCTAGACATACGACCTAGAAGCTCAACACCCGACCTACACAAGAGAGAAGCCGTCTTATACGGCGACTTCCACCAAAAGCATACGGAATAAGGTCTAGCCACAAATAGCACGTAGGGGTATTACCGGATGATGTTTGCCGGGTCCCGAAGCTATATAAATCTTGTCTTTCATCTACTAACCCACATCGATGATGCCCACGCGTACATAGTCCCGTATTATCACCATCGGTTTATACCATCGACAGCTTTTGTATCATGAATTTGCTTAGTTCAAAAGTAGTTCCTAGGGTTTAGTTACTGCTAAGGTCAGGGAAGTCAACGGGACCTTGTGTCGCCGCCACGGTCCCTCTTGGAGTGTTTTAATCACTTGTGAAATGGTGAAATTTCTAGTTGTTTATAATATACGAATGCATTGTTGAGTCAGAAGAGATAAAATGGAACACCCATTCCCTTTTTTGTTTAAGGAAAGTTTGTCCAGAATATTACGCAAATCCCTCTTTTAATGACACTAACAACTCCGCGGGTGGTACGTTAATAGCTTGGAACCCCACCCACATGACAACGTACCAAAGTTTTGGTGCTTCCACCTCCATATTTTGCTACCCTCTTCGGTGTTGTGCAATGCCCTCTCTCTCATTGAGATTTGGTGCATAATTCGCCAGTACATCCAACCCCGTGGGAGGACTTCATCTTGTTCAACTACACATAAGCCAATTATCTTCCTCAAAACAGCCACCATACCTACCTACCACGACATTTCCATAGCCGTTCCGATATACATTGCCATGCAACATCCATCTTACAGTACATGACTTGGTGTCATTTTTCATTGTTTTATTTCCTTGCATGATCATTTGAGTTAGTGTGTTGAGTGGCTTGCCACATGTCCTACATTTTTTCCACGCTACGCTCGATCATGCATTTTTCTGCTACACTGGCAGAAGGCTTTCTTTTATACATAATGTTTTATTATTTATGAGTTATGAGTATCAAAAGTGTGATGATTCAATTGCATATAGAGTGTTTCTCCTACCAGTGAGGATTAAAAAAAGAGCCCAAATGAGAGAACATCTAAAAGAGCCATGGAGGCCACCAAAAAGATAAAAATAGAAAAAAAGCGAGAGGGAGCAGCACTACTATCCTTTATTTCACACTTGTGCTTATGTGAGCACCTATACTTTAGTTTTAGAGAGCTTTCATATTTTTACTTGCGTAAATATGTGGGGATCTTTTCATTATAGAACTTGGCTTGCATATTCCAAGGATGAGCCTCCTCAAGTGAGCTCTAGGTCTTCATGAGCAAGCAAGTTGGATGCACCCCCACTAGTTCCATTGGAGAGCTTTAATACACTTATATCTCCATGTGCATCCGTTGTATGGCAATCACTACTCCTCTCACAGTGTCAACTACGAGACTTCCTCTTGTCTTGTGGTTACTCTTTCCACTGTTTGAGCCTTTCTTTTTGACCTTCCAAAACCCCATAATTATTCTCTTTGCCACAACCTCATGGTGCCAAAAACCACTTCTTGCTTGTACTATTTGAGTAGACTTCAAAACAGGTGATGCGGGAAGGGAGTGAATTACATCACTTGATTGGATCTTGACTATTTCATGAATAACTAGTTGATTCTTTGTAGAATGGATGATGTTTTACATTGGATACATTATTTGTAATTCTTCTTTCTAAACCTTATGTATGGTTCCATGTCTCTAACACACATATTCATGAAAAGTTTCTAGCATTAATAGCTAGTATGTGTTAATCATTGTTTGCTTGATGTCAACTATAGAAAATTGTTTTGGATCACCTTATTTCATATCATGTGCTTTACATTACCATCTTGATCAAGATTATGTTGGTAGCATGTCTCATAAAAATATTCTTTTTTACCACTTACCTACTCGAGGACGAGTAGGAGTTAAGCTTGGGGATGTTGATACGTGTCAAACATATCGATACTTTTTTATTGTTCCATGCTTGTTTTATATCAATGTCACATGTTTCTACTGTCATATTATATCATTTTGAGGCATTTTATTGAACTAACCTATTGACAAGTTTCCCAGTGCCAGTTCCCTGTTTTCTGCAGTTTTGTATTTCAGAAAATTCTCTTCTGGAAAACTCCTTGGAATTTAATCCTATGAATGCATGTTTTTCCCCGAGCCAATACATGTATCCCTACCTATGAACCATAGGGTTGATGTGTTGGCCTGAGATAAGCTATAATTATGGTATTTATATGCTTAGCTATGCTTAGCCATGCTTAGTCAAATGTTATATTTTTGTCCGGTGACTTAATTCCATTATTATGATGTTGATGGAATGTTCGGACATGGTGGTTACTGTTGGTACTTAATTAAATTGTAAAAGGCTTGGATGAGTTGCCATCGGGGATGGTGTTTTGCCTCATTCTTGCCGCCTAGGCTGAGAGTGCTTTTAGCTAGAACCAAGAACCGAACGTGCTGCCATTGGTGGGGGTATGGGCTCCTTACTATCTGAATAACTTGTGCGGGCGTATCCAATGGTCCTCTAGTTTGCTATTTCCATTTGTGCGTGTGTGTGAGCGGAAAAAGAAATGACGAGGATGGTGGTGTTTAGGACGTGGCGATGGGGGCAGGGGCTGAAATAGGCTGGGTAAACTTGTCCTGTCGCCACAGATGACTCTTGGATAGTCTCATGCGAGGTAAAGGTTTAACCGCGCCCACTCGCCGGCCTTCCCTGAAAGATGGCCAATCAGGTGAGCCGGACGGTAATAATGGGTAAATTAGTACAACCCTGCAGGGTAAATCTTTTCGCAAAGCCGTGTCCACGGTTATGGACAAACTCTTGGGAAAGGTGGATTAGCTCATAGAAAAGTATAACCTAATCAATTAAAATTTGGCAGCTAAAGGTTGCAACTCAACGTGTGTTTTAAAGGTTCATTTCCTTGAGGGTGATTCGAGGGAGTGCCTTGGTGGTGACGAGTGATGATTCTTGGTACTATTTGGTTCGATGAGAACCGAAGGAAAAAGTTACTCTCTTATCCCCTTTTGAGAAAACATTTCTGAGTAGACGATGCCATGGAGTCATTTATGTCTTTTATAAAGGAAAACTAGCTTTATGCAAAAATAACTACATACAGCTTTAGAGCCTCCGTCAGCATTGGGCCTATATCGCCCTACTAAACTTGCGAGTACGTCGTACTCAGTCTCTCTTTGCTGCCTTTATAATTTGTTTCAGAGGAGGACGACACCGAGCACACATGTGGGTTCTTCATGGACGTCGACGAATAGCTCGGGGTTCCCAGGTGGCAGCTTGGGACCGTGGAACAAGCTGGCTGGGTTTATTTTTGTGTAGGCCTCTTAGGCCCTATATTTGGATCTTGTTGTACTAGACAACATTACTTCGCTTCCGCATGATGTACTGAGGGGTCTGTGACCCCTTTTGTGTGTAATATTTGTATCTTCCTCATATATGAGTTGCTATATGAATCTTTATGTCGTAGAGTCTGTGATGTGTCAGTTGTTCCACAAGTCTTGATCTCTCAACTATACATGATAGCTATGTCTGAGCTTATGGCATGATCGAAGTGTTGCGTGCCGATGATCCATTCCGAGCACGCCTGCCAAAGGTTTTGGCCTGGGATTGGTAAACCCAGTAACCTTCGATTGTGTAGCATGACCGGTTGCACAAAGCTTCATTGTATAGTTCTGGGGTCGGGGCGCTACAGTGGCCTAGTTGTAAAAAAACAGAGGATAAAAAAAATAGAGTGAAGAAAATATCCGGAATTACTGTAGTTACAGTACAGCTGAAAAAAAAGAGGCCGAATATCTATTTTGATCTCATATTATTTGAGGCTTTATTTGCGTTTCGTATTACTGCCTTGCACTAAATAGTTTTGAGCAATCTTGTGCCCTATCTTTGAGTTTTTGCTAGTGTCTCTCCTGAGCATTGCAACACGAGCATCACTCCGACATACAAAATATTTTTATCAGCTCATTCCTATAGTTGCAATTGCCCTATTTATCTCCACGTGTGCGTTTCCGAGTGTCTCTTGTGTCATACGATCAGCACTAGGCTTTGTGAATTGGTGTTATTAGGTATCCCAACCAAAGCTCCACCATATACCTTGGTTTGTCGTGCGCTAGTTTTGACCCTCGGTATTCGCTTCTTTACATCTGTGCACGCACTGTTTTCTACAAGATTGGTACGTACTTTATATTCACTTTGGAATAGTAAGATACATCTTTCTTTCAGTTTTGAGTGAGTTGTGAGAGTTCCACCATATATACATATTTGTTGCTGCACTAATCATGGCAGATGACATTATGGACATGTTGGAGATCCGCAAATATCGCTTTCTCCATGAAAAATATTGTAGTGCTACTTTTTGGGTGGAAGAAAGTGGTACTTTTCATGGTGATGGGCTTTTCCACCATAGTGTGCTGATTGGTGAGCGATGTGCTGCCACCACCATTGATGGATCCTCTAATCTTAATTTAATCAGCATTGAGGTTATAGAGAAATTGCAACTTCCTATGAGTGCTCGTACAGTGCCATACCTCTTGCGTTCTTCTTATGGCACATTGCTGATTTCCCACACAGCCGATGTTCCTATTACTATCGGCGATCATACCGAGGTTGTTCACTGTGAAGTATCTCCTCAACCACTTGACTCTTGTCATGTTCTTTTGGGAAATCCATGGAGCCGAAAGTTTCAAGTTCAACCTTGTCATGATGTGAAGAAAATTTCTTTCAAGTGGAACATGAAGCAGAGTGCTTTGCTGCGTGCTCCAGCTGACAAATTTCATGCATATCATCTTCTTCGCAAGGAGAGGACAAAAGAATTCTGCTTGTCCGCTAAGTACAAGGTCATCAGGGATGGTGACGTTTCCATTATATGTCATCTTGACCACAATGAGCATCAAAACCTATGTGAGAATGAGAGCCACATAGCCAAATTGAGTGAGAGTGTTGAAAAAAGTGAGCTATGTGATTCCACCGTACATGAAGTTGAGAGCATACACTTTGAGAGTATGAGAGAAAAAGACAACATGAGTGTAGTAGATGATAGGACATGTGAGGATATTTCTGCTAATGTAATACTCTCTACTTCTAGTGTTGTTTGTTCTGATATGCAGGTTGCTTTTGAAGAAAGGGAGCCATCTAGGGGGTGTTTGGTTAGGCTTTGGTTTTGACTTTTGGCTTTGGCTTATAAGCCCAAAAAGCACCTAAATAGGTGCTTTTGGCTTTTAGCTTTTGACTTATGTTTTACTATGGTATAAGCCAAAAGCCAAAAGCCAAAAGCACCTATTTAGGTGCTTTTTGGGTTTATAAGCCAAAGCCAAAAGTCAAAGCCAAAGCCTAACCAAACACCCCCCTAGTGTACAACCTGCATCACCACTTGAGGAAGACGTTCCAGTGCCTACTACATCTGAGGAGATTGTCATTGATAAAGGTACAGATTTTGAGCTGCAGCCAGAAAGCGCGGCATTTTGCGAGTCTAATACTTTGCTGGTTGATTCTTGTGATTTGACGAGCACCAATATTTCAGCACCATGTGATAACTTGCAAATTTCGAATTATGAGCATGTGGTACTGGTTACTCATAAAGAAATACTTGCTAGCATTCCGCTTGCGATTATTTTGTATGATATCATGCTGGATGAGCCTATTAGTTTGCAATGTGCTATGGAGAAATATTCTGAAATTGCATCTCTTAGTTCTCGGTCTAGCTTAGTCACCTATTGCCATAAACTTCATATGATTGGAGATTATTGTGCGGAAAATAACTTTCTAGTCTATCGTATATGCATCACATGTGATAATATGCCTGAATTAGATATTTCTGTTTTGGACACTCCTATGCACCATATTATGCCGTCTATGTCATCTACATATTGGGCCGGCGGTAATGTTTCCAATTTCCAACTTAATAATTGCCCTACTGCCAGTTCTTTAGTCTCTTGTATATATCAGAGTAGCGCAGTTGAAGCATGCTATAAACCATCTGTAATTTCACATTATTTGGGTTGGTTTCACTAGTAGAAAAAGGGGCATTGGTCCCGGTTCCAAAGGGCCTTTGGTCCCGGTTTTCTAACCGGGACTAAAGGGTCGGGACAAAAGGGGGGGGCCTTTCGTCCCGGTACCTTAAGAACCGGGACCAATGCCCGTCCACGTGGGCGGGGCGGGGCGGCTCCGGGCGGGAACCCTTTGGTCCCGGTTGGTATTACCAACCGGAACCGAGAGTTTTTTTTTAAACCGAATGCTTTTTTTTGTTTTAACCGAATGTTTTTTTGTTTTAACCAAATGCTTTCTTTTTTGGGGGGGGGTGGGGTTTAAATCAATAGGTGCCATCTCGCCGTGCCGTGCCGTGTTGTGCCGTGTCGTGCCGTGTCAGTGGTACTACCATGCATTAATATTTGATTCATATATACATACATAACATTTCTCACACGTCGAGATCATGTTTCATATATACATACATAACGTCACATGCCGACATAATATTTCTCACACGTCGAGATGATGTCAATTACATGACCTCGGGCAAAACAAAATTTGCCGAGTGAAAAAATTCTCCATCTCTCTTCAGGACCGCGGAGTTAAAAAATCCCGCAATTTCCTCTTGAAGTGCTTTTAGGCGCTTCGATGGTATGAGCTGGTCCCGCATTCTCTCCATCTAGATCAATATGAATATGTGAGTTGTTTATAACTATATATATATATATGAAATCATAATAAA
Organism: Puccinellia tenuiflora; assembly: GCA_012064385.1. Taxonomy (NCBI): domain Eukaryota; kingdom Viridiplantae; phylum Streptophyta; class Magnoliopsida; order Poales; family Poaceae; genus Puccinellia; species Puccinellia tenuiflora. Next base: position 234,405 of record QRDG01001970.1, read on the forward strand.
ATAATTTATGGATGGAAGTCAACACAATATGCATGGTAATAAAAAGTGAGAAGAGTGTATACATACATCACGCGTTCTTTTTTCTCTATTCCGCTCTAAGACAAAAGAGCGTATGTACTCGCAAACATAGAATCCACATAAATTTGTCCCAGTATCCTGCCTCAGACACCACTTTACAAAAAAATAGAATTTAATCAAATAATAGTGAAGCTTCATAATGGTATTGAAACTAGAATTAAGAGTTGCTTCATAATGGAGCAATATATATAGTACTACTTACGTTGGTGGTATAAAAATACAGCTCCGGTTTCCACTCCCCTGGAACGATCTTGATGAACCGTTTCCAAACACTGCCCGCCCATAGAAAAATGATTAAAGAAGTTATTGATTAGTTGATATCTGAAAATGAATGACAGAGGTCGATATAGAGCGATAATGATTGAAATTACATCTGGAGCATATCTTGAATGCGTTGGTACTTTTCCATTGGTTTCCTTAGCGAGTCCATGACTTGAACGACTCCTTGGTCAACTCTAATGATTAGCAGAATCCAGTGGAAACTGCGCACGTTTATATGTCAATGACTCATCGGTTACACTAAAGATATGCAAAGCAAAATAGAATGGGTAGAAGGTAACACTCACTTGTTGACGTAAGGAAAAAGTATTTCTCCGCAAGTATTTTGGTTCACTAACCAATTGACCAAGCTATCCTCGGTGGTCTTCCAATTGTATTGTACGGTCACTTCATGAATATAATTTGGGTCAATGAACCCAGTGTCATAGATGCCCTTTTTTCTGCATTCCACAATCATCATTCTACAATACAAAAGAATATAGTGAGATAATTAAAGGCAATGAACGTGCAGAGCTGAAGACTTAATTAAATTGCAGAAATAAATCACTTACAAACAATAGGAACTGACGATGACTTTGTCGAGGGCATCTTGATTGAATAACTGAAATACTTCCGAAAACGGAATATATAACAAGTCATCCGTGAAGTAATGCTTTTTCTTATAACTCACCCAGAAAGCTTCATGCCCGGCCGCTGCAGCTTTCTCGTACCAGTGATGCAATCGACGCAATTGGTATGATAGAGAACTGATCTCCTCAGGTCTGACCAGGGACTTCCCGGGTTTATATGTCCATGCATACTGATACTGTTGCTGTGGTTGTACGAGCTGGGCAACTGTTTTAGTTGAGATCACCTTCAGCGGGGATATCGACTTTTTTGCCTGTTCTCCGAGCTGGGCCACTTGTTTCCCGCGTTTTGCAGCATAGAACTGCTCCTTCTTTAGTCGATCTGCCGCCTCCTTGTCCTCCTTCATCTTCTGCTTCTTTAGGAGATAGGCAGCCTTCTTTTCCTCGGCCTCTTGACTAATTGTCTTCAGCATGACACGATCATAGTCACCTGCCAATGGAGGTGACTTTGGCCGGGGATTGCTGAAATTTTTCAGAAATGTCTCAACTTTTTCTGGATCCAGTTTCTCTCTAGGCGGGGGCCGTTTCGGAGCTAACTGTTCTGTAATATGGGCACACACCGATTCCTCGAGCTCCTCTGGAGTCAAGTCGTAAGGTCTCTTTGGAAGAGGCTTTAGCAACTCGCGTTCCGCTCGAGATAACTTATCTGCACGCTTCGACGTGAAGGATAGTTTCCGCTTTGACGAGAAGGTCTTTTCCCGGGGCGGAATTGAAGGACGGGACGTCGCGCGCGATGGACTCGCGACGGATGGGGCATCGAGGGATGGATCTTCATGTGAGGAGGATATATCTTGGGGGGATGAATCTTTAGGTGGGGGAGATGGATCTTTAGGCGGGGGAGATGGATCCTTAGGTGGGGGGGATGGATCCTTAGGTGGGGGGGATGAATCCTTAGGTGGGGGGGATGGATCTTGCGGTGGGAGGGATGGATCTTGACGTGGGGGGGATGGATCATTAGGTGGGGGGGATGGATCTTGAGGTGGGGGTCTGCTGCTGGATCGAGGAGTGAAGTTCGGAAACACGATGTTTTCCTTGTTCCAGAGAGCGATACCCTTCTCGACTTCTCCCAGTGTCTTCTCGCCGTCACCTCCGGGAATGTCAAGTTCCAGATTAGCATATAACGACACAACTTGATCCACCCCGACACGAGCATAGCCCTGTGGAATCCCTTCGAGATGGTAGCTTGCTCCAGCTGGATTAGGTAAAGCATAGCCGACCGCCACCTTGAAAGACATGTTCTTCATTGACATGTGTAGCTCACAGTCTGTCTTCTCCGTGATATCATCCACGGGGTAGTGAGCCGCCGGTTGAAATTGAGAATTTTCCAAATGAGTGGAACCCACGCTGCTTTTCCGCTGATCAGATGGGGCGGCTTGTACCTGGAGCTGAGATTCATTTTGCTTACTAATTGAGTCGAGTCGCTCCTGCTGCTCCTGCACCTTGCGTTCCAGTGCTGATAACCGGTCAGACTCCTGCTTCTTTCTTCTCTGACGGCTTCTATAAGTATCAGCGTCTTCCGGAAAACCTTGCTTCAAGGTGACACCGGCTCCATAGCCTCGTAATCGTCCAACGTGTTCAGGATTCCCGAGTGCTAGTGTCAGCTCGTCATTCTCTCTGTCAGGGACGTACTCTCCCCTGCGAACTTTATCTATTGCGTCCTCAAGTTGTTTGGTTATATACTCAATTTTTGCCTTCCATTTTCCCTGAACAATAATCTTTCCTGTCTGTGGGTCCAACCCTGCCCCATGCGCGAACAACCAAAACTTGGACCTCGGGGGCCAATCCGCTGTCTGTGGAATGATCCCGTTATCAAGCAGTCGTGCTTCAAAGGATTCCCACTTAGGCACGGCAGCCCTGTAGCCACCTGCCCCCAAATGGTGGTGATATTCCTTCTTCGCAGCATTTAACTTATTTTGAACCGATCGGGCCAGAGCGCCCTCCGATTTTCTTTGCTCCACAAATGTGGGCCACTGCTGTTTAATCTTCACTAGTGCTCCAGTGAAATCTGGATCCGTCTCCCCGGCCTTTATATAAGCTTTCCATAAGTTTTTCTTCCAGGTCCGGAATTGTTCGGCCATCTTACTAAGCGACCACTCCTTCACTTTGTCCATCAGGGGAACAGGCAGATCTGGCGGTAGGCTGACCTTTGTTAAGAGCGTGTTCCAACACGATGTTTTTAGCCTCTCCTCGACATAAGTAGCTGGGTTGTTTACATCCTTCGGCTTAATCCACTCTTCAAGGTTGATCGGGACAATGTCCCTTACAATAACCCCGCATTGATTAATGTATTTGCGGCGGTTGTCCATGGGTTCCAAAGGTTCCCCACTAGCACTAACTGTGTTGATCACTATCCTAAGACCCTCCTTCAACGGCTTCGTCGGGCCTCGTTTCGGCAATGCAGTAGATGTGGATGATCCGGAGGGCTAAAAGAAAAAAATGGTTCGTTAATAACAACAATATACAACTCAAATAATACATCTAGTGTGATCGATGTACATAGGCTTATTATACCTCGCCAGAGTTTGTAATGGGCACTTCTTCCCCCTCTCTATCATTTTCTTCTTCCTGAACCCCCTCACCGGAATCGTTCAGAAATTGGGAGCCGTCATCTTCGCCGGTGAAGGCATCTTCTTCACCGACAGGCGCGGCCGCACGTCCTGCTATAAAATCCATGATTCGCAGTTCGGCCTCCTCATCTCTGTCGATGTCCATCTTCTGCACAAACCTTTCCGAGTCTGTCGCTTGCTAACCTGGAAAATAAAAACCTCTTTATTCATTGGTAATCAAAGTTATCCGGGGTTAGAGTTTTTTTTCATGCGAGCTAGTTCACGAGTTATGGGATTTTCTTCTCTATTCACATTAGTCATTTAGCATATGTTTTGACAGGAACTTTATCAACGAACAAGTGGGAATCGTCGTTGCAAACACTCAAAGTTAATACACTTGAGAAATTCATCATATATGTTTGAAAGTCATCTATAGGTGAAGTACTCACCACTTACACATTTAAAATTTATTCAAAAATATTATTTCAAACATAAATAGATAAGTTCCGTTTCATTTCCTTTATTTTTGAAGGGAAAATCCCAAATCATATTACATAAGGGAAAAAATCATGAAAAATACAACAAAACTAGGAATCAAATATACATAGTCATTTATGATACGAATTGTTTGTTACAAACTGTCTTACACTGGAGTTTTACAAATACATAAATACAAGAGGAAATTACAAAAGAATCGGCCTCTGAAAAGTAGTACTCCCTCTGTCCCTTTTACAAAAGAATGACACACAGTCACATTTGAAAGTACATATCTCCATTCAAAATAGCAAGCTACTCCATTTCATTTGCATCATGTGGATACTTATTAAATCGTCGAACTAGAAACTATATAGGCTGCTTGGATAACTTTCGAGTTGGAAAATGGGATCTTACTAATAAGACAATTGATAATGATTTTGGACAACTTTCTTCTACTAACACGACCAAATAAGCAACTATTAGATGCCAAAAACAATTATATCTTTGACAGAACAAATTAGTGACAAGAACAGATTAGTACCAAGTAAAATCATAGTTTGTGTAAATCAATTATATTTTACAAGAACAGTTACGTGCCAAGGACATTTTATACTTTGCCAAAGATTAGTTCATTCATCATAAACTTACAGAACTATTATTTGCACCAATTTTTGCAAAAACAGATTAGTGTCTTGAATCTTGATCATAATATTGCACAAAATATTTTCCAAGAATTTGATTATGCCGCACAAACAGAGCAAGGCCACAAAGACAATTTTAGCAACATAGAAAATTCAGGATTGAGAGATGAAGAACGTAATCCACTAACAAAACACCGATCAATTAATGGTAGAGCTTCACATGATGCCACACACACGGGAATGCCAAATTTTGGTTCTGTGCATATTGCACATACCAATTTATGGAAAGGAGGAAATTTCTACATACATGAATTCACTATAAAAAAATCTGACACAAATGCTTGCATCTGTATCCAGCGAGCTAAACAAATTAGAATTATCAAAGAGACAAAAGGAACAAAATCACCACATGATAAGTGCAAAATTTGTAGCAGAGCCATGGAACTGAACTCTATGCATCTACATATTGCAGCAGCAGCTATATTTTGTGTTAGCTTTGTGCTTTTGACTGAATTAAAATAAAATGCACTCTCAGTTTACAAGCAGATACAGTACAAGCACTCAATCTGGTGAAGAGTGGAGGAGGGGGGGGAGCTTACCGGCGCGAGGAGGATGCGGATAGGATGGTGGTGGCGGAGCACGTCCGGCGGCGGAGGCGCGGCCGGGAGAGGCGAGGCCGAGGGCGGCGGGAGGCCGAGGGCGCGGCGGCCGGGAGGCGAGGCCGAGGGCGGCGGGAGGCCGAGGCGCGGCGGCCGGGAGGCGAGGCCGAGGGCGGCGGGAGGCCGAGGGCGCGGCGGCCGGGAGGCGAGGCGGCGCACGGCGGCGGTGGAGAGGGCGCGCGGCGGCGGAGCAGCCTGGCGGCAGGGGAGAGGGCGCGCGGCGTCGGGGAGAAAGAGATGGAATGAGGAGAAAGAAGGAGGCCGAACCGCCCAAATCGACGCGGAAGGGACCTTTGGTCCCAGTTCCAGCCACGAACCGGGACCAAAGACCCTTTGGTCCCGGTTGGTAACACCAACCGGGACGAAAGGTCCCCCCGGGCCGCGAAAAATGCGCGCGAAGCCCAGCGGGCCTTTGGTCCCGGTTGGTGTTACCAACCGGGACCAAAGGCCTTTTTTTTCTTTTTTCTTTTTTTGTTTCTATTTCTGTTTTCTAGTTTCTTTTTCTGTTTTCTTTTTCTGGTTTCTTTTTTGTTTCTTTTTTTGTTTTCTTTTATAGTTTCTTTTTATTATTTAAAAAGTCATATAATCATTATCTTTTTAATATTTATTTTTCTAGTTTCTTTTTATTATTTGAAAATCATATCTTTTTCTAGTGTCTTTTAAAATGTTTCAGTATTTGGAAATCATTATCTTGTTAATATTTATATTTCTAGTTTCTTTTTATTATTTGAAAATCATATATTTTTCTAGTTTCTTTTCAAATGTTTCAATACCTAATTGCCCATGTGGTCATTACGGCAAAGAAAAAATAAGAGAGAAAAAAACAGAAGCCCATTACTACCGGTTGTCATGTGGCTGATCCAACACTGGTTTTGCCCATCCGGAAGCTTGCGCATCTGTCTTGCGTCGTCGTGAGCAGCAAATCGACCTTCGATCCAAGCAGCCGCAAGACTTCTCTAATGATCTAACGACCGTCCCAAAAAAGTGTTGGGAATGTTGTAGATCATTAGAGAGCCTTGCAGCTGCTTGGATCCGACCGAGGGGTATGGCTACGACTTCCACCACCACCACTCCCACCTCCTCGGCAATTCATCATTGTGTCACCCTAATCCAGTGGTTGGATTCAACCTACCTGAGGGCTTGTGTTTCCAACAGCGTCGTTGTGTTGTCCTTATTCACCGACCTACAGGAGGTGCCTCCAATGGCTGGCCGGTGAACAAGGACAAACACAATAATGCCAGGGAACATGCCAGCAGGTAGGCTAAATCCAACCATTGGGTTCGGTGGCAAAGGTAGACGCTCGAAAGAAACCGAATGATTTGTATTCGGTCTTTGCCTTCCGTACTCTTGTTCTTCATCTCCTCCTCGATCATGTTTGGTATTTATAGCTAAAAGATCAGGGCAACTCTTCATCTTTAGTCCCGGTTGGTAGATTGAACCGGGACTAAAGGAGCGTTGATATGTGTGCCATATCTTCTGCTTGAGATCCAACGGCTCAGAAGCGCTCGAAAGAAACACACCCTGATCCAACGGCCCACAAGCGCTCTAAAGAAACACACGATCCGTGTGCTTCCGATCAAACGGCTCACAAGAGCTCCAACGAAACACATCTGATCCAACGCTCACATACGCTCCTTTAGTCCCGGTTCAATCTAACAACCGGGACTAAAGACGAAGAGTTGCCCTGATCTTTTAGCTATAAATACCAAACATGATCGAGGAGGAGATGAAGAACAAGAGTACGGCAACAGCGGAGAAGAAGCTAGTCAAACTAGTCCAGAAGGCAAAGACCGAATACAAATCATTCGGATTCGCCTGCATACGTCCAACAGTGCATTTTATATGCAGGCACTCACGAGCCACTGTTGGGCTGTATGCAGGTGAAACCGTGTGTTTTGTTCTATATCTAGGAATCCTTCAGTTCATCGACCAATAATACAAGTCATTTGATATGCAGGTAATCACAAGTCAGGTGAAACCGTGTGCATTTGATAAAAGGTTTAATACATTATTACACATCACCGCCAACATCCCTATCTAGTGTGTCCCTTTCTTCTTCGTGTGTGTCCCTTTCTTCTGATTGCGTCGCAACCATGGACAATCTTCATCATTCAACGCGATGGTTGGGTCAGTTTTAACCGTGAAGGGGGGAATTTCTTGAAAATTATTGTAATCTTCCGACATGTCCGTCTTGTCCTCCACTCCTACGATGTTTCTTTTTCCTGAAAGAACTATGTGGTGCTTTGGCTCATCGTATGATGTATTCGCTTGCTTATCTTTTCTTTTTTTCGGTCTGGAAGACATGTCCTTCACATAGAAAACCTGAGCCACGTCATTGGCTAGGACGAATGGTTCGGTGTCGTACCCAAGATTTTTTACATCCACCGTAGTCATTCCGTACTTCGGGTCTACATTTACCCCGCCTTCCAGGTTGAACCATTTGCACCTGAACAAAGGTACCTTGAAAGAAGGTCCATAGTCAAGTTCCCATATCTGCTCTATGTAACCATAATATGTGTCCTTTTTCCCATTGTTGTTTGTTGCATCAAAGCGGACACCACTGTTTTGGTTGGTGCTCTTTTTATCTTGGTCGGTCGTGTAAAATGTATTCCCATTTATCTCGTACCCTTGAAAAGTCAATATAGTCGACGATGGTGCTATGGCCAACAAGTATAATTGTTCTTCAACAGTGTTGTCATTAATGAGACGTGTTTGCAACCATCCGCTGAAAGTCTTCATGTGTTCTCTTTCAATCGATTCTCCAGGCTGCTCCGGGCATTTAGAGCGTAAAATATTCATGTGTTCCTGGATATACGGAGCCACCAAGATGGAATTATGTAGAACTGTGTAGTGTGCTTGATTGAAAGAATCCCAGTCCTTACACATTATTGCTTTCTTTCCTAGCGTGCCTATTCCACGCAGTCTCCCCTCATGGCGCGATTGAGGAACACCGATCGGCTTAAGGTCAGGAATAAAGTCAACACAAAACTCAATTACCTCCTCTGTTCCATAGCCCTTGGAGATGCTTCCTTCGGGCCTAGCACGGTTATGAACGTATTTCTTTAAGACTCCCATGAACCTCTCAAAGGGGAACATGTTGTGTAGAAATACAGGACCGAGAACATTAATCTCTTCGACTAGGTGAACTATGAGGTGCGTCATAATATTGAAGAAGGATGGTGGGAACACCAACTCGAAGCTGACAAGACATTGGACCACCTCCCTCTGTAAACCTGGTAGAGTTAATGGATTGATCACCTTCTGAGAAATTGCATTGAGAAATGCACATAGCTTCACAATGGGTACTCGAACATTTTCCGGTAGAAGCCCCCTCAATGCAATCGGAAGTAATTGTGTCATAATCACGTGGCAGTCATGAGACTTTAGGTTCTGGAACTTTTTCTCTGCCATGTTTATTATTCCCTTTATATTCGACGAGAAACCAGACGGGACCTTGATACTGCTCAGGACTTCAAAAAAGATCTCCTTCTCTTCTTTGGTAAGAGCGTAGCTGGCAAGACCTTGATACTTATCTGGATTCAGGTGGTTGTCTCGTTCGTGCATACGTTGGTGGTCCTGTCGTGATTCCGGTGTATCTTTTGTTTTCCCATACACGCCCAAGAAGCTTAGTAGGTTCACGCACAGATTTTTCGTCACGTGCATCACGTCGATTGCAGAGCGAACCTCCAGTATTTTCCAATAGGGTAGCTCCCAAAATATAGAGCACTTCTTCCACATGGGTACGTGTCCATCAGCGTCATTCGAAACAGATAGACTGCCAGGACCCTTTCCAAAGATTACTTTTAAGTCCTTGACCATGTCATATATAACATCACCATTAGGTAATTTAGGATTCGTCTGATGATTTGGCTCACCTTTGAAATGCTTGCCTTTCTTTCTTACGGCATGCCCTTTTGTAAGAAATCGCCGATGCCCCAGGTACACATTCTTGTTTCCCATATGTATACTTTCAGTCTCACCTAAACAGTGCGTGCATGCATTGTATCCCTTGTTTGACTGTCCTGAAATGTTACTAAGTGCAGGCCAATCATTGATGGTTACAAACAGCAACGCTCGTAGGTCAAATTCCTTTTGTTCGTGCTCATCCCACGTAGGTACACCTTCGTCACGCCACAACTGTAAAAGTTCTTCAACCAATGGCCTCAGATACACATCAATGTCGTTGCCCGGTTGCTTCGGGCCTTGGATGAGCACTGGCATCATAATGAACTTCCGCTTCATGCACAACCAAGGAGGAAGGTTATAAATACACAGAGTCACAGGCCAGGTGCTATGACTAGAGCTCTGCTCCCCGAAAGGATTAAAGCCATCTGTACTTAGCCCAAATCTTAAGTTCCTTGCGTCAGCTGCAAATTCCGGGAACTCCCTGTCGATTTTTCTCCACTGCGACCCATCGGCGGGGTGTCTTAACATCAGGTCTTTCAAACGGTCTTCTTTGTGCCATCGTAACAACTTTGCATGCTCTTTGTTTTGGAACAAACGTTTCAATCGTGGTATTATAGGAGCATACCACATCACCTTGGCAGGAACCCTCTTCCTAGGGCACGGCTCACCCTCAACATTACCAGGGTCATCTCGCCTTATTTTATACCGCAATGCACCGCATACCGGGCATGCATTCAAATTCTCGTACTCCTCACCACGGTAGAGGATGCAGTCATTGATGCATGCATGTATCTTCTGCACCTCTAATCCTAGAGGGCAGACAACCTTCTTTGCTTCGTACGTACTGGGGGGTAATACGTTATCCCTTGGAAGCATCTTCTTTATTATTTTCAGCAATTTTTCAAATCCCTTGTCAGATATACCATTCTCTGCCTTCCATTGCAGCAATTCCAGCGTGGTACCAAGCTTTTTCTGGCCATCTTCGCAAGTTGGGTACAACAATTTCTTGTGATCCTCTAACATGCTCTCCAACTTCAACCTCTCGTTTTCAGTTCCGCTGTTTATCTGTGCATCAAGAATGGCCCGACCAAAATCATCATCGTGCTCATCAACAATGGGCTCTTCTTCAGCTTCGTCTTCCCCCATTGCAGTATCACCGTCTTCGGTGAACGTAGGATAGTTGTCATTATCCTCTTCTTCTTCATTTTCTTCCATTATAACCCCTCTTTCTCCGTGCTTGGTCCAACAATTATAACCGGACATGAAACCATGCTGCAACAGGTGGACGTGAATGGTTTTTGAGGTAGAGTAATCCTGCGTATTCTTGCAGACGCTACATGGACAAGAAATAAAACCATTCGACGGCTTGTTTTTCTCAGCCACACGGAGAAAATAATGCATGCCATTAATATAGTCGGGAAATCGTCGGTCACTATACATCCATTGCCGGCTCATCTGCATTATATAAATATATCAAAAACTATTGCACTACATGAAGAGTATATAATAGTGACCAAATTAGTTAATACAAGTTCATCACATTAAAACCAAAGTAAAGTAATTGTAATGCATAGTCCTCATAAAACATACATTAATTGAAACTAACATACAACTATCTAAATAATTTAAATCCAACACCAAATGCGATCAAAATCGCAACTAAGGTAACTACTGAACCAACAACATAATGGTACCAAGCCTCCTGACTAATGGAATATTTTCTAATCTTTTTAATCTTCAAGCGCATTGCATCCATCTTGATCTCATGGGCATGTGCGACGTCGGCAAGCTTGAACTCGTGTTCATCGATGATGTCGGCAAGCTTCAACTCCAATTTCATCTTCTCTTCTAGGCATTGCAGACGAAGATCTTCACTTCTTTCCAATTTTGCTTTCAAATCATTGTTTTCTTTTACAAAAACTCGACAATAGGGTCGGTTGGAATTTCCGGTTCAACTACCTCCTAGATAAAAGTTTCTATGTCAAGTTGGTAGGTATAGTTGTTTTAAACACGAAATGAAACAAATAGTTATGAAAATATACCACATCCGAATCATAGACCGGACAAGGGCCGACGGGGGCGGATATCAAAACCATGACACTATACATATAAAAAAAACATAAGAAAAATATACAAGAAATAAATATGCTTTTAAATCATACATGTCATTTTTCTTAAAATAGAAGATAAAGAAAAAAAGCTCACCGAGGTGGTGCCGGTGACGGGACGACGCGGGCTATCGACGGCGGTGAGGACGGGACGACACTAAAATCCACAAATAATAAATTAATTTGAGCTCAAAATGCATATAAAAAATAAACTCTCTAACTTAGGCATTTCATCAAACACCTTGCTTGCACTACAAAAACTGAAATGAGCTAAACTAGCAACGAAATGAGCTAAAGTTGCAACTTCGGAGGAAAGGATGATGTTGCTAACCCTTGAATAGATGGGGTGCCTTTAATCCTCACAATTGGTGCAAAAAAATGGGGATTAACTTGAGTGAGGGAGAGGAAAAGGAGGAGAAAATGGTGGAAGATGAGCTCAAAATGGAGATGAGCTCGGGTGGAAGAAGATGATATAGTGCAGGGAAGACCTTTGGTCCCGGTTCGTGGCTGGAACCGGGACCAAAGGGAGCCCGCCAGGGGTCCCACGGCTACTGCCGCATGTGCAGACCCTTTGGTCCCGGTTCCAGCCACGAACCGGGACCAAAGGTCCCAATAGAACCGGGACGATTGCTCCCCGGCGCCCCGGCCGATGGAACCGGGACCAATGACCCCTTTGGTCCCGGTTTTTTATTATTGCGGGACAAAAGGGCAAAACGGAAGGGCATTTTTCCACTAGTGTTTAGCCTTGCTTATAATAACATTGATCGGACATCTTCTGTGAGGATAATGAATTTAATACTGAACAACAAGACTTTATACATATTTGTTCCTCATGCTGATTGTGGATATATGAACTTCACTTATACCTGCAATTTTAGTTGCATTTTGTCATTTCAGAATATTCATCGTGTGCACTAAAATGATACAACCTGTTATATATACATATACTCTGCGTACACGTTATTCTTTTTGTTTCTTCCACTTTCAGCTTACCCAAAACCGAGGACGGCTTTTCATGAAGAAAGGGAGGATGATGAGGATATATTGACGGATTATGGTGATTGTCGATACTTAAACTAGAAGGAAATATTAAATCTAATCGATGATTATTATCAGGTGAATTTATTCCTAACTAAAAGTAATACTTTGATATATACGAATTATATACCATATCTAAATTATTATATTATTATTGGATTAGATTTAGCATCTTTCGGAATGGCGCCAGCGGGAGGAGAGTGAGGTCGGCGACCACAAGACACAAATTGGCCGAACTAATTCATCTATGGACATGTGCTAATCACGTAATGCATGCAAGTGGGACCCAGCCATGTGTCTATGGTGCACGCATGCATTTAAACACCAAGGAAGTGCTAATTCAACGTTCATATAGATGCATGTGCTCATGTTCACGTGATGCATCCAAGGTGGAGTCCAGCCATGGTGTACGTATGTTGTGGCCAACAAAGCAACTACATGCATGTGGCCTCGATGCAAGGAGTCGTATTCAAGGGAGCTTCCTTTATGCGTACCAGCGTGGGTCAGCTCTGCGGCCCAAGAAGAGGCATGGTCACACGCCAGGCTTGGAGCCCACGACTGATACGACCAGGCGAAGGACATAGGATGTCGAGGCGGCGTACCTGCTCAATAAATAGCTATCAGATATTGTAAAAGTCAGACTACGTTATACCAAAGACTAAAATCCTAGAATTTTATAACCGAATTGCTTCAAGCATTCATCTGTATTCAGCTCACCAATTCGTATCGATTTGGTGATTATCAATTGCAAACCTTGCGTGTTATCTACTGTTACATTGGGAATAAGGAGGTACATGACCGTTTCGTAGTCGACGGCTGCGTTGCGCAAGAGTGTAAGATTGCGAATATCCAAAGGGTTTGAATCTGTTGCATTGGCAACGAGGACTAGCCAAGGAGAGATCGTGGTGTTCCACTAGTTATCCATCAATCCACCATCAAGCTCACGAGAAGATCGGGCCGCCCCTTATCAAGAATTGTTCAAGGAAATTTTTGGAAATGTCCAAAATATCGAGGAATTTGCGGTTGCAAATTTTGAGTGGGAGCTAATTGATATAAATATATGTGTGATATATTTTAAGTAGGAGCAAATTGATCTCCATGATCAAATATGTGGGTAACATGTTTTTGAGTGGGAGACAATTGGGGCTTTCATGACTTAACATGTGGGTAACATATTTGAGTGGGAGCCTGACAACGTTTTGTGTATGCAAGGGGCATATTGTGAATGTTGCTGGTAGTATTGGCACTAGAAGTGTAAGTTTGAATTTATGAAGTTGTTTATAAATTGAACAACTATTTATATAGATTAAGTCAAGTATTATTTGTCTAAATTAGATTCAGTAGGAGTTCTGAATGGAACAAGTAAATGACGGAGGTTCTTACTTGTAAAATTTGGGCAAAATATTGAGTTGAGACTCAATGCAAAAATAATAGTGGTTGGGAGATATGTTGTAGGAACTATGCCTGGGTCATAGGTGCCAACATATAAAACCATATTATGTGCTTGACGAAATGTGACCCGAGTTCTTTGTTAAAAGAACATGTTCCGAAGTGATTAGGAATAATTCACTGAACATGAGTTAAGTGTTTTCTCTAGCTTCTAAGAGGTAGAGCTATGAGAAATAATTCTAGAGATTGGTGGACTTAGATATAATTATTATAAAGTCCCGACACCAAACTAGAATGGAAATCTCATAAAAGTAGAAGCGCAACGAAAGCATGGTCGATTCATCGAAGTGGTTTAAGCTACACTAACGATTGGAAGTCTACATAGAAGTATATGATTACTTTGAGGATTAACCGAAATATGTTGTTTAAAGTTGAGAAAATTATGTTTCCTGATTGAGTGTGTTTCTGGTGCCTATGATCTTGAGAAATTCGGTCTGAATGATCAAGGATCATGTGAGCATAGAGGAAACAAAAGGTCTCACTCTACGACCAAACATATTTTAGGTTCATCATGGAGATGATGAGGGATATTAAAGTTTTGCAAAGAATAAATGGATCTGAATAGTACAGACCATTGACGATCAACCTCTTCCACTAGCAAGCATGATCTGGAAGCACGAGTCAAGTGTGGTACAGAAATTAGTAACAAACGCAACTTGTTTATTTGTACTCTAGTGCAAGTGGGAGACTGTTGGAGATATGCCCTAGAGGCAAATAAATAAAGGATTTTATTGTAATATCTCATTAAAGTTTATAATTAGTTTTATACCATGCTATAACTATATTAAGAGGAAACATTAATACAGGTGTGGTATGTAAACAACCAGGTCCCTGACAAGTACAAGGATACGCTAGTTCATTGGTCAACCGATGATTGAGGTTTCCCAATCATGGGCATTTATGCCAATTGACAATGGAGTCATTTCATTAGGTGAATGAAACTGATGGACATTACCCAATAGCGATTATTACAATGCGAGCAAGTCACGAAGTTCACCGTTGTAATGATTAGGAAACGTGGTACTTATTCCTTAGACCTTGAGATAATAATCTAATCACTATCAACGGAGGATGCCTTGACTGTATCAACCGTCACACCGTAACAGGGTGATCATAAAGATGCAACTCAGGTATGTAAAGGTAATATGTTGAGAAGTATGTATCAAGAGCGAGATATGCACCTCCGCGTGACGGAGAGATACTCTGGGCCCACTTGGTGAGTCTTCATCCAAATAAGTTGCGCAGCGTATGACTAGGTCATGGGGATGAAAGATCACGGGAACGAGTTGAATGAGACTTGACCGGTAACGAGATAGAATTGAGCATGGAGATGCTGGATGATTAGATCTCGGGCAAGTCGGTATCGTGATAGCAAGGGAATGAGACTCTATGTTTATGGTTCAATGAAAAAGTTATTCGTGGAATGCACAAGGGTTATTATGGGCATCCAGGTCCCGCTGATGATCGATTGATCGGAGAAGAGTCTTTGATGGGGGGATACTTTATAGGTAGGCCCATGGACCCGGAAAGTAGACCCGCCAAGACCAAGAAGGCCAAAGCCGAGTCACGTATCAAGTCACATGGGCTGGGCTGGAGACAAGCCGACCGAGGCCCATGAGGAAGAAAGGACCCGTCCGGAAGGAGTCCAAGTACAACCCGGAGCCTTAACTTGGAAGACCAAGACGTAGAGTAGGACTCCGTGTTCTAGTGTGACTCGGTGTAACCTGTAAGTCCAGGGACCCGGCATCCTTTATAAGCGGGGTCCTGGACCTTAGATTGAGAGGTTCGGGGTTCTAAGTTCTAAGTTCTAAGCAATCTAGAGAGAGAGAGAGAAACACCAAGTCGCCGACTCCCCAGAGAGGAGCCGGAACCCTGTAATCGATACCAGATCTAGAGCAATAAAGAGAAGCAGGAAGTAGGTCTTTACCTCTACCAAGAGGGGCCGAACCTGGGTAAATCTGTGTCCCTAGGCGAAATTAATCTCTCCTACGTACTTCAAGCATCGATGGCCCCCGAACTCACCTTCCTGGAGGAAGGACTTGCCGTGACAACCCCACGACAGTCTTGATCATGTCTGGAATGTTCCTGAACCGTAGGGTAACACACTTAAGGGTTTGACGACGCTAGGAGATCGTTCTGGTAGTATCGGAATTACCAAAGATAAGAAATGAGAGAACCGGAAGAGTTCCAATGAAATACGAAGGAGTATCGGAGTCATCCAGATGGAGTTTCGGAGTCATGGGAATTTATATATTATGTGAATATATTAATTGGAGAATTATATATATTCATATATTGGAGGTAGGACTATTCTGCACAACCCCTTAAATGTTTCTAGAATAGCTATTTAGCACAACTTTCCCATCTAAAACACGTTCTTATTCCGACCAAGTTCCACCCTAAACACCTTCTTAAAAAAAACTACCTACTGCACGTCCTCCGTACCCACTCTCTCCCAGCTCCGAATCGAGTGCCTCCGGCGCCGCCCGGCCTCCTTCCCGGCCGACGGCGGAGCCCTCCACCACCATGATGCCTTCCTCCCTATCCCCGCCTCATATTACCGACGAGAACACCTTCCGTCCTAGTCCTGCCTCCTTCCCGGCCGACGGCGGCGCCCTCCACCACCACGCGCCACCGCGGCCTCTCCTCCACCACCACGTGCCGCTGCCGCCTCCCCTGCACCGGATCGCGCCGCCGCCTCCCCTGCACCGGATCGCGCCGCCGCCGGATCGAGCAGCCCCGGCCTCACCTCCACCGGATCGAGCCTCCTTCCATCTCCCACGCTGGAAGCGGACTCCTCCTCGCGGTGCCACGGCGAACTCCGCCTCGCTGTGAGCGGCCTCCCCCTCCTACCGCGAGACACCGGGGAGTGGGTTCCGCCTCTAGTCGCCACCTCTGGTCGCTGCCGCCGGGAGGCTCCCTCCCTGCACCGTTCCTACACGGGAGCACCATTGATGGGAGCTCCTTGCACGCCGCCCACCCCGAGCCCATCTTGAAACCCATATAGGCCGAGAGTCGCCGGCCCGCTACCCCCCCCCCCCCCCCCGCCTTCCTCCTCCGTGAGGCAAGGCCCCCAATTCGCGCAGTTCCCCCAACTCCATCCTCACCGCCGCAGCTCCCCCTGACCTCGGCCTCACGGACGCACGGCTCCCCCCGCCCCCGACTCCAGCCTCGCGGATGCACGCGATTCGGCGACGTGCAGTCCACCTCTGCTGTTTCTCACCGGCGCGTGCCCATCACGCTAGGAGACTCCTCCGTCAGGCGCAGCCAGCAGTAGTTCAATGACGGGATCTTGGGAGTTCACCAACTCCGCCACAGGGAGTGCAGTGACGGAGTGCCCAGGAGTTCACCGGGCGCCACGAACTGGGCATTCGATGGGACGAAATACTCTTGACCTATGTTGAGCGGAGTAAGCAGCAAGCACGGCTATGGTTGTCATCCTATAGCTTCTTATTTTTAGTTTCTTCTGCTGCAGTTCAGTTAAAAAAAATCGACACTTCAGCGCCACGACGCCCGGAGTCCACTGCTCATCCGTAACTACAAAGTTCAGATAAAACAATGAAATTCAGATAATGAATCTGAACTACACAAACTATATCTGCATCGAGCTAGAAATACACCGGATCAAAGCCCGTGCGGTAAAAGAAAACTGTGAAGTGAAATGCATCGTGGCGAAGTTCACCATTTCTTGAAGTGATATTATTCTATTATTCTGTGTAGTTCACTTGTTTTGTTGTAAAAGTTTAGACGGTCACGCGTCAAAGTTCGTTTAATTTTACGTAAAAAGAATTAGTTGATCGATAAAATATCTACATTCAACAGTTCACAACATAAAAATTCACTTAAAAAATAGGAAACCAAAGTTCACTCAACTAGCTTGTCCACTAATTTTTGTAAAAAGAAGGTTCACAAATTGTGTAAAACGAAGTTCACTCGATGAATTTTATTATGTCGGGAAGTTAGCTTTGTCACAAAAAAAGATGATCCACACAAAAAGTTTACTTGCAAATTACTTGGAAGTTCACTTGTGTTTCGCAAAAAGTCCACTTGTTAAGCCACAATGGTTTGTGGTGAAATAATGAAGTCCGCTATTAAAAAAAACTCGAAAAACTCATGCTAAAAAGTAAACTCAAAAAATTGTAGTAACCAAATTAAAAGTTCACTTATACTATATTGGGGAGTTAAAATTGTCCCACGTGAAAGTTCGGTTATAGCCACAAGAGCAGTTCGTTTGCTAGAAAAAAATGAAGTTCACCTAATTTATGTAGAAAAGTTCACTTCGTCACTGATGTGAAGTTCACATTATGCACGGCACGAAGTTTATTTTTCCAATATTTCGGTGAGTTCAGATATTTCTTAAATGTTCATTTTAAAAACGAAGTTCAGTTTTTAAATCGCGGAAGTTTAAAATAGGTAGTTCAATTCGTCCATACCTTGAGGTTCACATTTTTCCTAACAACAAAAATAACAATTCATTTGCGAGTAAAAAAAGGTTCATGTTTTTCTGAAAAAGGAGGTTCACTTTCTTAATCGCAGAAGTTCATGTCTTGGAGTTCAAATCCTTCATCTCGAAGGTTCACTTTTTTAATGATAAAAAGTCTAAATTCTTCATGAGTAAAAATATATAGAAGTTCACTCTCGAAATTTTTTTTAAGTTCAATGTATATATAATCGAAGTTCACTTAAAAATACTAAAAACAACAGTTAGTATATTTGAAACTGCTCTCAAATCAGGAAGTATTTCGAAAAATGGTCAACATGAAAAAGATGCGCAATTTTCATACCTTTTCAACGGTGTATCATTTGCATCGTTTGGAAAAATGGTTTGAAAACAATGAGAAAAATAGTGCGTGATATGGAACAAAAAATTCGCTTTAAGACGTTCACTAACACATAGCTAGAGGTTCATTACCGTATAATCAGGAAGTTCAATATACTCTGTTTTTTGGGGCGGAAATATTACGCATATAAATCATTCATACGAGCTCCGGTTTGCTGAATCGACCGCCCTCGCATGTAATTAGAAACTATTTGAACCTAATTTGACTCTCATCCACCAAATATTCTATCCGAACACCATAACTGTGTCAATTTCAAATCGTTATCGTGTTGGTTCGTTTATCCATTATTTGCATTTTTTAAATTATTCAAAAAGGTAAGGAATTGAGAAAACTTGTCTTCAAAAAAAAGTTGTGTCTCGTCAATATCTTTCCAACGGCGTATCATTTGTTACGTTTCGATAAGTGGTTTGAAAGTAATTGCTAAAAAACTGTCCGCTGGACCTAAAACAGAATTGATTATTTTTACAACTGCTCTTAAACCGTTATGAATTTCAAAACTTAGCTAGAAATAGAGAAGTTGCACATTTTCCATAACTTTCCAACAGTGTATCATTTGCATCAATCCGACAAACGGTTTGGAAATAGCGTTCAAAATACAGTACGAAAACAGACAAATCCGCGAAAACATTATTTGGTATATTTGAAATTGTTTTCAAATCGTGCAGAATTTCGGAACCTAACAGAAGAGTAAAAGTTGTGCAATTTCTGTACCTATCCAATGATTAGAAAATCACGATAGAAAAACCGTCCGCAAAAAACAAAAAACCTGGGTGTTCCGTTAAGAGGTTCACTGCTTCTCGTTAAGAAGTTCATAAAGTTGTGCAGAATATTTATTCTACACAGGAGTGCAGAATAGCTGTAATACATATATTGGTGGAAATAAATTCGATAATATAGGAATAATTAATTGGAGAATTAAATATTTATATATTATAATAAATAAATTAAATAATAGATAAATATATTAATTAATGAATTATTTATTTAATAAAGTATTTATTATATTAAAAATGTTTAATTTCGAATTTTGGGGGCAGCCCACCTAAATGGGCCACCTCTGGAGGGAGGCAGCCCATTAGGGGGCCGGACACCCAAGGGAAGCAAGGAGGGGCGGGTGGGCCATGGCCAATTCGGCCATGTGGTGGCCGGCCAAGGAGGGCTGGCCGCACCACCCCCTCCTCCCCGTTGTTTAGTCCCACATGGGGAGCTAACAAGGAGGGTAGCCCTCTTCCACCTATATATATGGGTGCCACGTGGTGATTTTTAATTAAGAAAAAAATTGGATAAATTCCAATAAACCCCACGACACCTCCCGCCACCTCTCCGCCTCTCTCGTAGCCCGTGGCCCAAGTAAGGGCCGCGTACGAGAGGGAAATCTTCCCCGTTGGACGCCGTCGTGCAGCTGGAATTCCGCCAGAAGATCTACTTCCGCAACCTCGGCTGGATCGGAGGGACCGGGAGTCGTTGTCATACACCGTATGTGTGTGAGTACTCGGAGGTGCCATTGCGGCACCTGTCTCCGCGCCAGGATCGTCACGACCTTGAGGTCGGCTTCAGTTCGAGTACATCGTCCACGTTCCTCTCGGAGCGTTAAACGCTTTCGGTCTACAAGAGGTATGTCGCCGGAACCGTCCCGTTACCGCATTACTAATAGATAGATCCTGGCAAGTTTTGGAGTTGCTTTAGATAGAAAATTTTCGTTTTCTGCTACCGAACCCCTTCACTTGCTCCACCCGCGGATAAATGGGTGCAGGCTAGAGCTCATGTATTGCCACCAATCAACAATGTCTCATCCCCCACTTGGGCCGAGAGCACGTTCCAGCGAGTTTGCAATAGGTGTGTAAAGCCCTCTACTTCAAACCACCCGGTTTCGAAGAAGAATCTGTTACTACGATTTAGGGACCCCTCTCCGGAGTCAATGATGAGCGGTGTGTAGTCCTGGCCATGGGAAGCCCGGCCTGGACCGATATTACCGGGTCTGGGCCTATGTTTTGAGGCCTGCGGGCCAGGCCCTATCTGTGTTTTGAGCCTGAAGGATTGGTCAGGATGGGCTTGGGCTTCACATATGGGCGATTTAAGGAAGAGGCCCGGCTCGAGGCCCGTCTCTATTTTCCATCGGTGGGTCGGGTTTGGGCCTGAATTCTAGGCCCGGTAGCCGGGCCAGGCATGGGCCTAGGTTTTCTCCTGCGGGCTTTTTCTGGCCCGTCCTGAAGCCCGGCCCATGGCCAGGACTGCCGGTGTGTGATCCGACCTGAGGCTAGTCTCCGCCGCGAGGGAGCAGGCGGGGAACCTGGCATCGAGATCTGTGGAGATAAACACTCTATCCAGGACGCATCTCGTTGGGTTAAGCTGTTTATTCATCCACGTATATCTGGCCCCCGTGCGTGGGATCTCTCACAAATCCTAGTTTGTAATATGAGAGTTGAATAGGTCGATTCTAGCCCAGTTGATCATGTCGTTATTCTAGTCATCTTGGGAGCGCATCAGATTGAAATCGCCACCCATGATAATCGGGTAGGCACAGTTGGCCGCCTTCGTGGACACCTCGTCTAGGAAGGTGCTGGACTGGGAGTGGTCAGCTGGGTCGTAGATCCCCATGATCTCTAGGTGTTATTTAGTAGGTCGGTGAAAAACATCGGTACTAATGAAGTACTGACCCTTGTCAATAGACCCAATATCGAACAAAAATTCCCTGAGGCCCATGAGCATCCCCCCGGAGTGCCCAACAGCCGCCAGCCAAGCCTAGAAGAATTTTTCCCCTATCTCGAGCTCTTGGAGTTCTAGGTCAGTGAAGCATTGCTTGATGGTTTCTTGAAGACAAATGACATCAATATGGTGTCGACGGAGAAGATCTTTAAGGAGCGTTCGGCGTCCCCTAATGTTGAAGAAAAGTATATTTGGCCTACAAGTTCTTGTGATGCCAAACTTCAACAGTTGATCAGGATGTTTCCCAATAGCCCCGGCGGCGCAACAACTCTTTGGCGCGAGCGAGATTCGGGCGGGTTGATGAGCTTCATTAATTGTGACGTGCACAAAGACCTCTAGAGGACCAGATGTTGTAAAGCCTATGCCTGCATAATTACTAAGTGTGGTGTGGCATGACTTTTATCTCTCATGATTAATGATATTCTTGCATTGTATGAAAATAGAACAATTATCTTGAATTTTATGAAAACATCGGAATAAGGTGATTGCCCTATTGATCTAAAAAAAAAATACTTTCCCAAGTTTTACAACGTTGTTGAAAATCAAGGGGTCGGCTCATATTATCAGGTGTCAGTGTGACAGAATTGACGATGTATTGTCATCTAATTTGGGCAATGTATGAAACGTGCATGTGTGTGCATGTG
This sequence comes from Puccinellia tenuiflora, assembly GCA_012064385.1. Taxonomy (NCBI): domain Eukaryota; kingdom Viridiplantae; phylum Streptophyta; class Magnoliopsida; order Poales; family Poaceae; genus Puccinellia; species Puccinellia tenuiflora. Next base: position 256,403 of record QRDG01001970.1, read on the forward strand.
CGCGTGCTTGGTTCAGTGTTGATCAAATCAGCCTCGCGTATGGCAAAACCGTAATACTGGACTACTTCGGATCGAGCGCGCTGTCATCTGACGGACTGCGTTGTCTGGCGAGATTCTTCGCTGGGGCTGTTGCAAGCAGCCGCTTCCCGCTTAACTTGCACGCAAACGAATAGTGTCGAATTAAGGCCGGACTCGGACTCCGACTCCAACTCTAAGTCGGCGATCAGTTTATAAATTGCCTCGCGCTCGCTCACACGATCGATATCACAGCCGTGTCCTTCCCCTTTCCACCAGGCCAGATCGTTGCTACGCCGGCGTCAATGGTGGAGAAGACAGCAAGCTGCCTCGGCGTCCGTGACGGAGGCGGCAAAAGGCGTAACGCCAGGATGAGAGTCGCGAGGCCCTTGGACATGGGCATCGACTTCGGCGTTCTCGCCGCGGAGGTGGACAAGTTCGTGTCCGCCGACCAGGCACGGCGGCCGATCAAGATTGAGGACGGGAGCAGCACGATGCGTAACGCCAGGATGAGCGTCGCCAGGCCTGTCGACCTGGGTATCGACCCGGACATGCTCGCCGCGGAGGTTGCTAAATTCCGGGCGGCGGAGGAACTCCGGCAGGCGCGGCGGTCGTGCCAGAGCGAGAACGGCGCCAAAAGGCGCGGCGCCAGGATCAGAGTCGCCTGGCCCGTGGACCTGGGTATCGACCCGGACATGCTCGCCGCGGAGGTCGCGGAATTCCGGGCGGCGGCGGAACAGGCGCGGCGGCCGTGCAAGAGGGAGAAAGGCGCGATAAGGCGCGGCGCCAGGATCAGCGTCGCCAGGCCCGTGGACCTGGGTATCGACCCGGACATGCTCGCCGCGGAGGTCGCGGAATTCCGGGCGGCGGCGGAACGGCGGCAGGCGCGGCGGCCGTGCAAGACCGAGAACGGCGCGATAAGGCGCGGCGCCAGGATCAGCGTAGCTAGGCCCGTGGACCTGGGTATCGACCCTGATATGCTCGCAGCGGAGGTCGCCAAATTCGTGGCGGCGGCGGAACGGCGGCAGGCGCGGCGACCGAGTCGAAGGGGCATGATGCGCGGCTCCAGGATGAGCGTCGTCTGGCCTGTGGACTTGGGCATCGAAGCGGGAGTCAGCCGAATCCCGGCGGCAGGCGAGTGAGCGAGCCAAGAGCGCTAGGAGGCGCGCTCGTGCTCGGCCGGCGAGCGGGTGCAGCTGCAGGAAGAGCCGGTGGGACACATGGACGGACGGCGCCGTGTCGAAGTCGTTGTAGGGATCAACATAGGCAAAATAACTATGCAAAATACTTGCTGTAAATTAACGTCATTTTGTTATCCGCCTAGGCTGCTGTTCTTGTAAATGTATTTGTCCAGGATTTCGTGGTGTGTAATCCACAGCATCGACATATGTAATACTTCCTCCGATCCAAAACAAGTATCGGTGATTTAGTACAAACTTTGTACTAAACTAATACTAAATCTCCGACACTTATTATGGATCGGAGGGAGTATTGTTCGATGAATGTCTGAGAGACTCGGAGGGGAAAAAAGTGTTTTGCTTTGTATTCATGATTTTGATTGTCACATTGGGTAATTTGATTGTCAATGACGTGGATCCGTACATATCGTATTTGTTTGTCACATTGTGCATTGTGGATCTAATGAACTTCCACACACATTGTATGGATTTGTTGGACGAAATGTCTCCGATTGAGGGCATAAACCTCTCAATACACCTCGATTGTTTCAAAGTTCATATAAAGACACCTGTCGTGGGGTTGTCACGGCAAGCCCTTCCTCCAGGAAGGTGAGCTCTGGGGCCATCGATGCACAAAGTACGTAGGAGAGGTTAATCTCGCCTAGGGACACAGATTTACCCAGGTTCGGCCCCTCTTGATTAGAGGTAAAGACCTACTTCCTGCTTCTCTTTATTGCTCTAGATCTGATATCGATTACAGGGTTCCGGCTCCTCTCTGGGGGGTCGGCGACTAGGTTTCTCTCTCAAGGCTCATTGATCTAAGGTCCAGGACCCCGCTTATAAAGGTGGTCGGGTCCTTGGACTTACAACCTACACCGAGTCATGCCAGAATACGGAGTCCTACTCTACGTCTTGGCCTTCCAAGCTTAGGCTCCGGGTTGTACTTGGACTCCTTCCGGGCGGGTCCCTTCTCCATCATGGGCCTTGGTCGGCTTGTCTCCAGCCCAGCCTATGTGACTTGATGCTTGACTCGGCTTTGGCCTTCTTGGTCTTGGTGGGTCTACTTTCCGGGTCCATGGGCCTACCTATAAAGTATCCCCCATCAGTAGTCCCCGAATTTATCTTGGGCGCAGCTTTGCGGCTTCCTCTGACTCCTTGGGTCGACTCCTTGGTTCGACTTCTTCAATCTGAGTCATCAACTCAGAAGTCGCCTGCTGCTAGCTCCAAGATGAATTCCTGCATAAAAACACATCACACATATAAAATGAGTCCATCCTCATCCTTTGTTCAAGCCACCACCCTTGCCTTTGCACTAGCAGGCCGAGTTTGTCATGACTCTTGTGAACAAGGACTAAATAACTTGACTCTCACTGTCACAGGACTCGCCATTCTGAGACAAGCCGGCTCCTTCCACTTCTGTGACTTTAGTTTTTCTCTATTATAATTTCCTGTCTGGCTTTTAGCCGCTGAATCGTTATCACCGAATCGTTATCCACAGTTTACTGTGGACCACCACTGTAACTCTCTAGGGTTTTTACCCCTTTATAAATTGCGAAGGGTTAGGTCTCAAAACCCTCACTTGCCCCTTCAGCTCAAATCTCCCCTTCCTCTTTGCACTCATCTCTTCCCGCGCTCAGCACACACCGCCCGCTCGCCATGGCACCCAAGCGCGCAAAGGCTGCACCCAAGGCCAAGGCTTCCTCATCGAGCAGGATAGTGGACATCACCGCCGCGGCCGCCGCCGCTGCCAAATCTTCATCGAAGCGATCGATTTCCGCCGATTGGGGTGGATCCACGATTACCTCCGAGCAATTGAAGACGCACCGGTCGACTGGCCTTATTCCATCCAATGTGAAGGCTCGGGCCCCAGGGGATGAGATAGTGCCCGCTCCTGCGAAGGATGAGGTGGTGATCTTCACAGAGCATCTATTCCGCGGGTTTACTCCCCCCGGTAATCTTTTCTTCCGCCAACTCCTTGAGCTTTATCAGCTACAGATTCACGACTTGGCTCCCAACTCTATCCTCACTTTGTCCAACTTCGTCACTTTGTGTGAGGATTACCTCCAAATCAAGCCCGATCTTAACCTCTGGCTCGAACTTTTCTACTGCAACCCCCAGCCCGAAACTTCTGGGGGCCCTCTCCTTCAATGCGGCGCCGTCGCTCTTCAACGACGCCTCCATTCCGTCTTTCCCAAGCCTGTCTTTCCTAACCGCATCAAAGATTGGCAGAAAACTTTCTTCTATTGCAAGGATACCTCCCCTGCAGGTGAACCTAAACTCCCTCTATTCTCTGAGGACCGCCTCCGGGCGACTCCCCTTATGAAGGCTAGATGCTCAGAGGCCGCCCGGCCAAGAGTCGAGTCTTTGATCACTCGGATTCGGGCCCTCCTATCCCACAATCTGGAGAATATGGACCTAGTCCGCTGCTGGACAACTTGGAGGATTCAGCCCCTGAGTCCTAGGACTCGGCTTATTTGCTCATATACTCGCTGCGCGGGTGATGACCTCCGGGTGACAGAACAGCTGTCAGATGGTCCTGAGCTCGGTCGGCTCATCAAAAAGCTGACTGGGCGGCCTGTGAAGGACCAGGCACATTTTGGGCTCCAGCCCTTCTGCTCCACCAACCCAGCTCCCGATGTAAGCTTTAAACTTTACCTCATTTCTAACTTGCTCTCGCTTGTATCGCTTACTAGCCCATTTTTTCTGACTTTCCTTGCAGCTCACCGACTCCTTCTGGAAGCCGGCCTCTGGAGCTGGCACTGAGAATAAAACTGAAGCTGAGGCTGAGGCTGAAGCCGAGGTTGAGGAGGAGACTCCTGTCACAGAACGAACTGCTGTGGCAGAAGACACTGATGACGATGACGAGGAGTCCTCTCAGGAGGCTCCCGTTGAAGATGATGTTGATGATGAGGAGTCCTCGCCAGAGGCTCCTACCGAAAATGTTGTTGAAGAGGAGTCCTCTCAAGAGGCTCCCATTGTGGAGGACACTGATGAAGACGAGTCCTCTCCAGAGGCTCCTGTAACTAAACAAGCTCGCGCCACCTCTGGGACTGCTGCTGCTCAGCTATCTTTGTCTGAAGAGTCCTCAGCCAAAAGCCACTCTTCTTCCTCCCCAGCTTCCCATAATGGGTCTCGAGAGGCTGTTCCCAAGGTACCACTTTCACGAGTCCTTGGGTCCACTCGCTCACCTGCTAAGCCTGAAGAACATGTGCAGAGTGTTGTTGCTGCTAGGAAGAGAAAGCTGCGCTCCGACGGGCCTGCAGAGACTCCTGATCCTCTGCCTGTTTCGCACCAACGGAAGTCGGCTTCTCCTCCCTGCAAGGACGACTCCTACCACTCCGGCATGTCCATGCCTTCTTCAGACTCTCAGGCCTCTTTTGGACCTGGAAACCAATGTTGGGTAAGACTCCTCTGTTTACTCTACTTGCATTCAAATAACTTCTGCTTTTTCCCTTTTGACTAGATTTATTGCTGACTTCTGCCTTTGTATGTTTCAGGGCTCGGCCTTGCATCAAGGTAACCAAGCTCCCAGGCATGGCTGATGTCACCTCTGCTCGTGGACCTGTCCCTCCTTCGACTTCTCAAACCACAAGCACGAGGACAGGTCCCTCAACTCCTGCAACTACTGGTGCAACTACAGCTCCCACCATTCCCGAGTCCCCTTCAAGGACTCGGGCGGGGATTCCACAGATTGTCCAGCCCGCTTCTGGGACTGAGACTCCTGACGCTGCGCCTCAAGATCAGCCGGCTCCTTTGAAGGCGACTCCTACGACTCCACCAATCATCAAGACCAAGTCATCTACTGACTACAGTCGACTTCGGGTAGCTGATAACATGTCCTTCTCTGAAGCCTATGCTGAAGCAGTCGACTTGAACGATCAATCTGCCAGGCTAAAGGATGATGAGCAAGCGGCTCTTAGATCTCTTCACATGATTCATACTTCTACCCTTTATGCTTTCTAGCATCCTCCTATTCCAGTAGCCCCCAAGCACCTGTCTGCGGTGACTTGTGACTAGGATAGGTGATTTGCTTTGAAATTGAACTCAACTGCTGTGTAGAAAAAATTTGCACACTGTAGCCCCCAAGCGCTGAGTCCTTAGCTCTACTAGGACTCGGGGCTGCTGATTGCTATCTGTCGGGTCTTTGGACCAAAAAAAAAACTTTTCCACGAGTAGCCCCCAAGCGCCGAGTTGTCAGCCTGCGACGACTTGGAGCTACAAATACATGTAATTAACTGGAACTTAGCTTTATAGAAGAAAAAATTCTGCTCTGCGAGTAGCCCCCAAGCGCCAAGTTGTTGACTTGTGACGACTTGGAGCTGATGACTTATTGACTAGGACCCATGCCTGATGTTTGTGAAAGAAAAAATTGACTCCTGAGTAGCCCCCAAGCGCCAAGTTGTTGACTTGTGACGACTTGGAGCTCATGAGTTCTCTGCTTGACTTGTAAATTCTGACTTGTAAATTCTGACTTACAAAAATTTGACTTGTGATTGCAGTGCCTTGTCTCCAAAATGAAGAGAGATATGAAGGAGCTGGAGGACTAGGCAGCTGCTAGCGCCAGGTCTGCTCAAGCTGAGAAAGAGCACTCTCTTCAGTTGGAGAAGGAGTTGAAAGCTTTATCTGCTCAACTGGAGCAGGTGAAGAAAGAATCTGGTGATGCCAAAAGAGTTGCTCAGAAGGCACACAATGACCTGAAAGCTGTCTTTGACACCTGCCGCAGGGGCATTGGGGCCATGTGCCAACATATATTCGGTAAGTTTGTACTTTTTGCTTGCTTCCTTTTTGCATATTTCTGAACTGCTTTTAAAACTGTCACTCTTTGGTTTCCTTTCTGCAGGGGCTGACTCCCCAAAGCTCAAACTGCCCACAAGCAAGCAATTGCATGAGATGCTGGATTATTGCCATGGGCTGCAAGAAGGAGCCCGTGCTGTGGTCAAGTATCTGAATGCCAAGGGCAAGTGCCCCAAGGATCACGAGCGTCTGGTGGACGAGCTGTCTAGGGCACCAGGTTATATGCGGCTGTGGAAGCAATCTTCTTTGAGGAGAGCATCCATCAGAATCCTTGCTCTAGCCCATAGCTATTACCCCACTGTTTTGGAGCCAGCAATGCTTACTATGGGGAAGCCAGAGCAACATGAGGATGGCAAACCCTTCACCCAAGACGACTTCAAGGCTGAGCAGAAGCTGGTGCGGCCATATGCTTGTGAGATTGCCAACAAGATGGACCCTGAGGTATGGGTTCATCACTATGACTTGGAGAACAAAAGAGTTGCTCCAGAGACTCCTGAGATCGTAAACTTTGGCCGCCCCTCACAGGACCCAGCTGGTGTCCCATCCTCTTCTACTGGGCCTTCCTCGTCTGCAGCGGCTCCTGTTCCTGGTGCCGAGCCCACATTGAAGACTCCTGCTGCGCCCACTCCTTCAAGAACTATCTCTGGAGACGCCCAGAAACAAGCAGAACTGGCTAAGCATATGAAGAGTCCCAGGGGCACTGGTTTTCAGACGAAGAAAGTCGCCACCAAGCCTCCTGTGAAACCGGCTCCTGCCTCTGCAGCTCAAACAAAAGACAAATCTCCTGTGAAGAAGGACTCCCCGATTCCGGCTGAGAAGTCGACTCCTCTGGAAGACCATCCCTTAAATGACTTTTGATCACTATGTAATGCTGTGCTCTTAGTATTTAAACTTTGTAATGATGCACTGCTGGTGCTTAAACCTTGTTAGGTCTTTTGAACTACTTGTTCTGAAATTGTGCCAATTGGCTTATGATGACTTGCTTGTTATGAGATTTGATATGTACTATCTATGCAAGTCATTCTGTGGTTCTTATAACCCGTCTAATTATCTACTGATGAATAAGTAGGCCCTGCATGACTTCTCTTACAGTTTGTGCTGACAGGCTCCTGACAACTCATGTCCCTTAAGATTCATGAGAGCCGGAGACAAGCCATGCCTGTAGATTAGTCATATTGTGCAGGATGCATCTAACTTACCAGCGAAAAAATTAGGAAAAGTTTGGCTACTGTGCCAGGTTCATGAGTCTAAGCTTAACTTTTTTCACTGAAAAGCAAGCCCCCAAGAACCTGATGATCAAAGTTAAAGAATAAATCGCACTTACTGGGTAACTCGACTAAAGGACTCATGTTCACAGAAGCCGGCTTTATTTCCTTTGATCATAATAATTTGATTACATCTAGGCATGGCTCACTGGGCTCTTTGCCATTCAACTCATAAAGCTATTACAACTTAAGTATAATAAGGACGTAACTGAGCTATATTCCATGGCCTCTTTGCCTCTGCATAGGGATCTAGCGTATGTGCTGTGTCAGCTCCTTTACTTTCACTTGCCGGCTCTCGTACATCCATTAGATAGTACGACCCATTGTGCAAGTTCTTGCTTATGACGAACGGTCCTTCCCATGGTGGAGATAACTTGTGCATCCCTTCCCTGTTTTGGACAAGTCGAAGCACTAAGTCGCCTTCCTGGAAAGTCCGAGTCTTGATTCTGCGTGCGTGATATCGCCGCAAGTCTTGCTGATAAACTGCTGATCTCTCAAGGGCTAACTCCCTTGCTTCCTCGAGTGCGTCGACCGAGTCCTGGCGAGCGAGTTCATTCTCTGTCTCGACGTAATTGGCGACTCGTGGCGAGTCATGCAACAAGTCGCTTGGCAGGACGGCTTCTGCTCCATACACCATGAAGAAAGGTGTGAAGCCAGTTGATCTGTTAGGAGTCGTTCTTATACTCCAGAGTACTGCTGGCAGCTCCTCAACCCAACACCCGGCGGCTCTTAGCAAAGGGACTCGGAGCCGAGGCTTAATTCCCTTCAGCAACTCCTGATTTGCCCTCTCTGCTTGTCCATTAGACTGTGGGTGTGCCACTGAGGCTAGGTCGAGTCTGATGTTGTTCTCGCCACAGAACTTGGCCATCTCTCCAACTGATAAGTTGGTACCATTATCTGTAATGATGCTGTGAGGATATCCAAAGCGTGTTGCTATTTTCTTGAAAAATCTCACTGCTGAAGCTCCGTCGACTCTGCTGACGGGTTCGACTTCTACCCACTTGGTGAACTTGTCAACTGCTACTAGCAGATGGGTCTTCTGGCAGGGCGACTTTGAGAAAGGACCCACCATATCAAGACCCCAAACTGCAAACGGCCAAGTGATAGGGATAGTTCTGACCTCTTGGGCTGGCACGTGGGCTTGCCTTGCGTACCTTTGGCATCCATCACAGACTCGAACTATCTTCTCTGCGTCCAAATGTGCTGTTAACCAAAAGAACCCGTGCCTGAAAGGTTTTGACACCAAGGATCTAGTGGATGCATGATGACCACAATCACCTGCATGAATCTCTTGCAATATTTGCCTTCCCTCTTCTGGAGACACACATCTCTGGTAGACTCCAGTGACACTCCTTCTGTACAACTCGCCATCAATGACTGTGTAGGACTTGCATCGCCTGATGAGCTGTCTCTATTTGACTTCATCCTGTGGGAGCTCGCCCCTAAGGAGATATGCAAGGTAGGGCTCTGTCCATGCTGGTATTGCTCGTACTGCTGCCACCAGTGCCGACTCTGGATCTGGGGAGGCTAACTCCTCCTCTGAGGGCAACTTGACTGATGGGTGGTGAAGTTCATCCACAAATACATTTGGTGGTAATTTCTCTCGACGAGAGCCGAGTCATGATAACGCATCTGCGGCCTCGTTCTTGCGTCTGTCAATATGCTCCACTTGGTAACCAGAAAAGAACCCGGCAATCTGTCCGACATGTTTGCATCTTTCGAGTCCCAGGTTCCAGATACTTGCTGGGCTACGAGATCCGAGTCTCCAAAGCACCTGATACGCTTGATGTTCATCTGCTTGGCCAGACGCAGGCCGTGTAGCAAAGCCTCATACTCTGCCATGTTGTTTGTACAATCAAAATGCAACTGAAGGACATATGCCAACTTATCTCCTTTTGGTGAAGTTAGAACCACGCCGGCTCCTGAGCCCTCTAGCTGTCTGGACCCGTCGAAGTGCATTGTCCAATATTTGGTGCAAGGTGAACTCGGTGAGGATGTGCAATCAGTCCAATCGTTGACGAAGTCGACTAAAGCTTGAGATTTGATTGCTGTCCTGGGCTCGTATGTGATATGGTAAGGACCCAACTCGATTGCCCACTTGGCAACTCGACCTGTTGCATCTCTGTTGCGTATGATATCTGCTAGCGGTGCTGAACTCACCACTTTGATTGGATGCTCTTGGAAATAATGCTTAAGCTTCCTACTTGCAAGGAAAACTCCATAAACTAGCTTCTGCCATTGAGGGTACCTTTGCTTTGACTCTGTGAGGACTTCACTGATGTAATAAACAGGCCTCTGCACTGGGTACTCCTTTCCTTCCTCTGATCGTTCCACAACTACTACTGCACTGACCACCCTTTCATTGGCAGCCACATATAATAGCATGGGCTCCTTATCTGTAGGAGCTGCAAGTACTGGCGCTGATGATAGAGTTTTCTTCAAGTTCTCAAAAGCATCGTCGGCTTCTTTGTCCCATATGAACTTATCTGACTTCTTCAGGAGTCGGTAGAGAGGACCCGCCTTCTCCCCGAGTCTTGAGATGAATCTGCTGAGAGCTGCTACACAACCAGCGAGTTTCTGAACGTCCTTTAGACAAGTCGGCTTCTGCAAATTGTGAATAGCCTTGATTTTCTCTGGGTTTGCCTCAATGCCTCTCTCTGAAACAATGAAGCCTAGGAGTTTGCCTGCAGGGACTCCAAAAACACACTTGGTTGGGTTGAGCTTCATCTTGTACTTTCGCAGGTTACCAAAGGTTTCTGTCAGGTCTGCTATCAGAGAGTCGGCCTTCTGAGACTTGACAACTACATCATCCACGTAAGCGTGAATATTCCTTCCAATCTGTTCTTTGAAACAATTCTGGATACACCTCTGATATGTAGCTCCTGCGTTCTTGAGCCCAAAGGGCATTGTTGTATAACAAAATGCTCCAAAGGGCATGATGAAAGACGTCTTCAACTCATTCTCTATGTTGAGTCTGATCTGGTGGTACCCTGAATAGGCATCCAAAAAACAAAGTAATTCTGACCCCGCTGTGGAGTCGATGATCTGGTCTATACGAGGCAGTGCGAACGGGTCCTTAGGGCAATGCTTGTTAAGACCCGTGAAGTCGATGCACATCCGCAACTCTCCTGTTTTCTTTGGCACTAACACTGGATTGGCCACCCACTCTTGGTGAAAGACTTCCTTGATGAACTCGGCTGCGAGGAGCCGAGCCACCTCTTCTCCGATGGCCTTCCTCCTGTCATCATGAAACTTGCGCAGACCCTGCTTAACTGGTCTTGCATTAGAGTTAACATGTAAGCTGTGCTCGGCGAGTTCTCTCGGGACTCCTGGCATGTCCGATGGCTTCCATGCAAAGACGTCCCGGTTCTCACGGATGAACTCGACGAGTGCGCTTTCCTATTTATCAGAAAGGTGTGCCCCAATGGTGAACTGCTTGGAGGAATCACCAGGGGTAAAGTCGACCTGCTTTGTATCCTGAGCTGACTTGAATTTCATCTTCTCCTCTGTGGCCGGCTTCTTAAGGACCGAGTTGTCCTCCGGGTCCACGTTCGCCTTGTAAAATTTCAGCTCCTCTTGAGCACAAGCTGTCTCGGCCATTGCTGCATCACCTAGTTCACACTCCAATGCCATCTGTCTGCTGCCATTAACTGTAATGACTCCTGCTGGACCTGGCATCTTGAGCTTCAAGTAAACATAGCATGGTCTGGCCATAAACTTAAAGTATGCTGGTCGACCAAAGAGAGCATGGTATGGACTCTTAAGATCCACTACCTCAAAAGGCATAATCTCTTAACGAAAATTCTCCACTGTGCCAAAAGCAACCTCAAGATAAATCTTACCGATTGGCTTGGCTGACTTCCCTGGTACGATTCCATGAAAAACTGTCTCAGTGGGTATTAGCTGCCTATCTTGCAGCTGCATCCTCTTGAATGTGTCATAATATAAGATGTTGATACTACTTCCACCATCCATGAGCACTTTGTTCAATGTGTAGCCCCCAACTTGAGGTGCCACCACCAAGGCTAGCTGCCCTGGGTCGTCGACTCTTGGTGGATGATCTGCCTGACTCCATGTGATGGTTTGCTCTGACCACCTGAGCCACTGTGGAAGCGCCGGCTCCACTGCATTAACAGCTCTAACCTTTAATTTCTTGGCACGCTTGGACGTGCTTATTGTGAAGACATGGTAACTGCCACGACTCGGGTTCTGTGGCCGAGTTGTGACATAATACTGCCCATTGTTATCATGAAGCTGCTTCGGGTTCTGCTGGAACCCGCCCTGCTAGTTACCTCCTCCCTGAGGTTGGTTAGGGTTATTGCCGGGTCCTCCACCGTGGTTGCCGGGTCCTCCATCACCATTGTTTCCTCTATATCCATTGTTGTTGCCTCTATTTCCTGGTCCTGGGAGCCTAGCACGCTGCAAATCCACGCACTGTCCCAGGGTGTGACCACACTTGCCGTTTCTGGCGTGTTTAGGGCATGGACTCGCCAGAACCTCCTCTGTGGTCAGCCTCCGTCCCTGATACCCTTGAGAACTGTTGTCCTTGCGTCTGACCCCGGTGTTTGTGTTAGCCACCAGGTCAGAGTTGTCTCCATACGGTCGCTTGTTACTTCCCTGATTCTGGTTCTGATTTTGATTCTGGTTCTGACCATTGCCACCGTGTCCTTTAGGTCCTTCCTCCTGATCTTTCATTTTGTCTGTGGCCGCATGCTTGTTAGCACCTGCCATGATCTCGCTGATCGTAAGGGGAATACCTTGATTCAGGCTCTCTTTCATGCGACCCAGCTTCCAGCTCAAGGGGTTGTAGCTGCAATTTCTCTCCATTGTCATTAGCACTGAAATTGTTGGGAGTCCTTGCGATGAGTTGATGATCTCCGAGACCCGCCTCATCCAATGCCTTGCAGACTCGCCCTTTCTCTGAACACACCGCTCCAAGTCCTCTATGGTACTAAGCTTTTTGCATGTTCCCTGGAAGTTCTGAATGAAAGCTGACTTCAACTGCTCCCAAGAATTGATTGATCTAGAAGGCAAGTTACGCATCCACACTTTGGCTGCTCCCTCCATCATAAGATACATGAATTTGGCACACAGATTACCTGTGGCATTTCGGATACTCATCGCCATCTCGTATGTACCCAACCAAGAAGTCGGGTCCATGTTGGGCTCGTAATTGGGAACTTTGCGCGGCTCCTTGAAGTCGCTGGGGAAAGACTCGGACCTGATGGCATCTGACAGGCACTCTGGTCCTGTTAGTGAAGGAGAGGTACCAGGAAAAGTCACCTCTGTGTGCGCCCGGGTTGGCTGAGGCTGGTTATCTGGACCAGCTAGGGCTCTGTCCCTCTCAGCCTCCCGTGCCCTGGCCGCCTCCCTCTCTCGTTGCTGTCTTGCTTCATCAACCACCAATTGAGCTCGTGAGGTAGTTGGTATGATAACCCTGTTCCTCTCTTGTTCACGGCACCTTGCGCTTGTAGAGTTGGCCGGGTGAGACTCGTCATGCCGACTCCTCGTGCCAGAGTTGAACGGTGTCGAGTGCAGCCTACTTGCATCTGGAAACGCTGGATAAAGAGCTTGCTGAGTCATTGCTGTCTTCAGCATCTCAATAGCACGGCGGGTCTCCTGTCCCGTTGCTCCTTCTGGTATCTCAATGTTCTCTAGCCTCATAGTTGCCGCATGAACGTTGTCCATTGGGTTAGAGTAATGTCCTTCTGGCGTACGAAACCTGCTAGGTGGAGGTCCCATACCACCTGCTGATCCTCCTCCGACTCCTCCTTCAGGTGGCGGTCCGTTGGTACCGTTGCCGCCGGGTCCTTCTGGTGGTGGTGGTGGTGGTGGTGGTGTTGCTCCTCCTGCGCCGCCTCCCGCAGCTGATGAACTCCCTAGCCCGGCTCCTGCGCCTGGACCAGTGGGTGTGTTGAACAAAGCAGTAGGGTTGACAATGACTCCGCCATGCAGGCGACTCCTCGCCCTGCGATGCTGAATAGAGGTGAGTTCCTCCTGGCGACTCCTTACAACCTGGGCCTCAGTCTGGACCCGGGCTCGCTCTTCTGCTAATCTGCGGTTTGCCTCATTGATTTCTGCTAGTTGCCTCTCCATCGCAGCACGCGCGCTGGCTAACTCGGCCGCCCGTTCTGCTGCGTTGCTTGCATTGATTTCCTTTGTTAGTAGACTTGGATCAAATTGATTTCCGCCGTTCCCAGACATGTAGACTCCGACGACGCGGGCGCGTACTGGCGACTCCACGTAATCCTCCTCTTCAATTCCATACCCAAGCCGATCCTCGAACAAGGGCAAGATTGACTCTGAATCGGCGTCGTAATCTGGCTCCATAAGTAGCTCCGCTAGCGACTCCTCTTCATGGTTGACAGCAAGTTGTTTCTTTGACTCGGCGACGATGCCGACTTCTGATGTCCCGACCGACTCCTCGCCGTCGGACTCGACAACAACTGTTGGCTCTGATACTGATTCCGCCGAGTTAGCGCGAAGACCCGACGCGCAAACCATGTCGACGAACACGTTGATCCCTCCAAAAACAAACTGATAACCCTCGTCGATTTCCTCCATCTCTGGAGTCCAGCCGGAGTCATCGATCTCGGTTTCTCCATGCTCATCAGTGTAGACTCGCCCGATGGCGAGTTTCTCCATGGCCCGGCGAGCGGCTCCCACGATCTCAACTCCACGCATCTCCTGCCCCACGGTGGGCGCCAACTGTCGTGGGGTTGTCACGGCAAGTCCTTCCTCCAGGAAGGTGAGTTCTGGGGCCATCGATGCACAAAGTACGTAGGAGAGGTTAATCTCGCCTAGGGACACAGATTTACCCAGGTTCGGCCCCTCTTGATTAGAGGTAAAGACCTACTTCCTGCTTCTCTTTATTGCTCTAGATCTGATATCGATTACAGGGTTCCGGCTCCTCTCTGGGGGTCGGCGACTAGGTTTCTCTCTCAAGGCTCATTGATCTAAGGTCCAGGACCCCGCTTATAAAGGTGGCCGGGTCCTTGGACTTACAACCTACACCGAGTCATGCCAGAACACGGAGTCCTACTCTACGTCTTGGCCTTCCAAGCTTAGGCTCCGGGTTGTACTTGGACTCCTTCCGGGCGGGTCCCTTCTCCATCATGGGCCTTGGTCGGCTCTTCTCCAGCCCAGCCCATGTGACTTGATGCTTGACTCGGCTTTGGCCTTCTTGGTCTTGGCGGGTCTACTTTCCGGGTCCATGGGCCTACCTATAAAGTATCCCCCCATCAACACCCAAGATGATGATCTCGACACTCCACCCTCTACTAATGGGAAAGCTCCGCAAGGCAAGATAACTACAATAGTGAGTAGGATTAAGCTTTCTTATTGGCATGGGAGAGCGGCTCACTTTATATGGTGGTTGGGAACGATGAAACTGACAACAAATATTGAGTGTGGACTGCCAAAGCTTTGAATTGTATTCTCAAGAAAGGTTCCCATTGTTATGTGATCTATTTTATGGCACATTTCTTNCTCCTCTCTGGGGAGTCGGCGACTAGGTATCTCTCTCAAGGCTTATCGATCTAAGTTCCAGGACCCCGCTTATAAAGGCGGCCGGGTCTCTGGACTTACAACCTACACCGAGTCATGCCAGAACACGGAGTCCTACTCTACGTCTTGGCCTTCCAAGCTCAGGCTCCGGGTTGTACTTGGACTCCTTCCTGGCGGGTCCCTTCTCCATCATGGGCCTTGGTCGGCTTGTCTCCAGCCCAGCCCATGTGACTTGATGCTCGACTCGGCTTTGGCCTTCTTGGTCTTCGCGGGTCTACTTTCCGGGTCATGGACCTACCTATAAAGTATCCCCCCATCAGTAGCCCCGAATTTATCTTGGGCGCAGCTTTGCGGCTTCCTCTGACTCCTTGGGTCGACTCCTTGGTTCGACTTCTTCAATCTGAGTCATCAACTCAGAAGTCGCCTGCTGCTAGCTCCAAGATGAATTCCTGCATAAAAACACATCACACACATAAAATGAGTCCATCCTCATCCCTTGTTCAAGCCACCACCCTTGCCTTCGCACTAGCAGGCCGAGTTTGTTATGACTCTTGTGAACAAGGACTAAATAACTTGACTCTCACTGTCACAGGACTCGCCATTCTGAGACAAGCCGGCTCCTTCCACTTCTGTGACTTTAGTTTTTCTCTATTATAATTTCCTGTCTGGCTTTTAGCCGCTGAATCGTTATCACCGAATCGTTATCCACAGTTTACTGTGGACCACCACTGTAACTCTCTAGGGTTTTTACTCCTTTATAAATTGCGAAGGGTTAGGTCTCAAAACCCTCACTTGCCCCTTCAGCTCAAATCTCCCCTTTCCCTTTGCGCTCATCTCTTCCCGCGCTCAGCACACACCACCCCGCTCGCCATGGCTCCTAAGCGCGCAAAGGCTGCTCCCAAGGCCAAGGCTTCCTCATCGAGCAGGACAGTGGAAATCGCCGCCGCGGTCGCCGCCGCCGCCAAATCTTCATCGAAGCGATCGATTTCCGCCGATTGGGTGGATCCACGATTACATCCGGGCAATTGAAGATGCACCGGTCGACTGGCCTTATTCCATCCAATGTGAAGGCTCGGGCCCCAGGGGATGAGATAGTGCCCGCTCCCGCGAAGGATGAGGTGGTGATCTTCACAGAGCATCTGTTCCGCGGGTTTACTCCCCCCGGTAATCTTTTCTTCCGCCAACTACTTGAGCTTTATCAGTTACGGATTCACAACTTGGCTCCCAATTCTATCCTCACTTTGTCCAATTTAGTCACTTTGTGTGAGGATTACCTCCAAATCAAGCCCGATCTTAACCTCTGGCTCGACCTTTTCTATTGCAACCCCCAGCCCGAAACTTCTGGTGGCCCTCTCCTACAATGCGGCGCCGTCGCTCTTCAACGACGCCTCCATTCAGTCTTTCCCAAGCCTGTCTTTCCTAATCGCATCAAGGATTGGCAGAAAACTTTCTTCTATTGCAAGGATACCTCCCCCGTAGGTGAACCTAAACTCCCTCTATTCTCTGAGGACCTCCTCCGGGCGACTCCCCTTATGAAAGCTAGATGATCAGAGGCCGCCCGGCCAAGAGTCGAGTCCTTGATCACTCGGATTCGGGCCCTCCTATCCCACAATCTGGAAAATATGGACCTAGTCTGCTGCTGGACAACTTGGAGGATTCATCCCCTGAGTCCTAGGACTCGTCTTATTTGCTCATATACTCGCTGCGCGGGTGATGACCTCCGGGTGACAGAACAGTTGTCAGATGGTCCTGAGCTCGCTCGGCTCATCAAAAAGCTGACTGGGCGGCCTGTGAAGGACCAGGCACACTTTGGGCTCCAGCCCTTCTGCTCCACCAACCCAGCTCCCGATGTAAACTTTAAACTTTACCTCATTTCTAACTTGCTCTCGCTTGTATCGCTTACTAACTCATTTTTTCTGACTTTCCTTGCAGCTCACCGACTCCTTCTGGAAGCCGGCCTCTGGAGCTGGCACTGAGAATAAAACTGAGGCTGAAGCTGAAGCCGAGGTTGAGGAGGAGGCTCCTGTCACAGAACGAACTGCTGTGGTAGAAGACACTGATGACGATGACGAGGAGTCCTCTCAGGAGGCTCCCATTGAAGATGATGTTGATGATGAGGAGTCCTCGCCAGAGGCTCCTACCGAAAATGTTGTTGAAGAGGAGTCCTCTCAAGAGGCTCCCATTGTGGAGGATACTGATGAAGACGAGTCCTCTCCAGAGGCTCCTGTAACTAAACAAGCTCGCACCACCTCTGGGACTGCTGCTGCTCAGCCATCTTTGTCTGAAGAGTCCTCAGCCAAAAGCCACTCTTCTTCCTCCCCAGCTTCCCATAATGGGTCTCGAGAGGCTGTTCCCAAGGTACCACTTTCACGAGTCCTTGGGTCCACTCGCTCACCTACTAAACCTGAAGAACGTGTGTAGTGTGTTGTTGCTGCTAGGAAGAGAAAGCTGCGCTCCGACGGGCCTGCAGAGACTCCTGATCCTCTGCCTGTTTCGCACCAACGGAAGTCGGCTTCTCCTCCCTGCAAGGACGACTCCTACCACTCTGGCGTGTCTATGCCTTCTTCAGACTCTCAGGCCTCCTTGGACCTAGAAACCAATGTTGGGTAAGACTCCTCTGTTTACTCTACTTGCATTCAAATAACTTCTGCTTTTTTCCTTTTCACTAGATTTATTGCTGACTTCTGTCTTTGTATGTTCCAGGGCTCGGCCTTGTGTCAAGGTAACGAAGCTCCCAGGCATGACTGATGTCACATCCGGTCGTGGACCTGTCCCTCCTTCGGCTTCTCAAACAACAAGCACGAGGACTGGTCCCTCCACTGCTGCATCTGCTGGTGCAACCACAACTCCATTATTCCCGAGTCCCCTTCAAGGACTCGGGAGGTGACTCCACTGATAGTTCAGCCCTCCTCTGGGACTGAGACCCCTGACGCCGCGCCTCAAGATTAGCCGGCTCCTTTGAAGGCGACTCCTACAACTCCACCAAACATCAAGACCAAGTCATCTACTGACTACAGCCGACTTCGGGTAGCTGATAACATGTCCTTCTCTGAAGCCTATGCTGAAGCAGTCGACTTGAACGATCAATCTGCCAGGCTGAAGGATGATGAGCAAGCGGCTCTTAGATCTCTTCACATGATTCATAGCGTAAGCCTTTTGACTTCTACCCTTTATGCTTTCTAGCATCCTCCTATTCCAGTAGCCCCCAAGCACCTGTCTGCGGTGACTTGTGACTAGGATAGGTGCTTTGCTTTGAAATTGAACTCAACTGCTGTGTAGGAAAAATTCGCACACTGTAGCCCCCAAGCTCTGAGTCCTTAGCTCTACTAGGACTCGGGGCTGCTAATTTGTCGTCTGTCGGGTTCCTGAACCAAAAAACTTTTCCACGAGTAGCCCCCAAGCGCCGAGTTGTCAGCCTGCGACGACTTGGAGCTAGTAATCCATGTAAATTATTGATACTTAACTTGAAGAAAAAATTCTGATCTGCGAGTAGCCCCCAAGTGCCAAGTTGTTGACTTGTGACGACTTGGAGCTGACGACTTGTTGACTAGGACCCATGCCTGCTGGTTATAAGAGAAAAACTGACTCCTGAGTAGCCCCCAAGCGCCAAGTTGTTAACTTGTGACGACTTGGAGCTCATGAGTTCTCTGCTTGACTAGTAAAGCTGACTTGCAAAAATTTGACTTGTGATTGCAGTGCATTATCTCCAAGATGAAGAGAGATATGAAGGAGCTTGAGGACCAGGCAGCTGCTAGTGCCAGGTCTGCTATAGCTGAAAAAGAACGCTCCCTTCAACTTGAGAAGGATCTGAAGGTCTTATCTGCTCAACTGGAGCAAGTGAGGAAAGAGTCGGCAGATGCCAAGAGGATTGCCCAAAAGGCACACAATGATCTGAAGGCTGTCTTTGACACCTGCCGCAAAGGCATTGGGGCCATGTGCCAACATATATTCGGTAAGTTTGTACTTTTTGCTTGCTTCCTTTTTGCATATTTCTGAATTACTTTTAAAACTGTCACTCTTTGATTTCCTTTCTGCAGGAGCTGACTCCCCAAAGCTCAAGCTGCCCACTAGCAAGCAATTGCATGAGATGCTGGATTATTGCCATGGGCTGCAAGAAGGAGCCCGCGCTGTGGTCAAGTATCTGAATGCCAAGGGCAAGTGCCCCAAGGAGCCTGAGCGTTTGGTGGATGAGTTGTCTAGGGCACCAGGTTATATGCGGCTGTGGAAGCAATCTTCTTTGAGGAGAGCATCCATCAGAATCCTTGCTCTAGCCCATAGCTATTACCCCACTGTTTTGGAGCCAGCAATGCTTACAATGGGGAAGCCAGAGCAACATGAGGATGGCAAACCCTTCACCCAAGACGACTTCAAGGCTGAGGAGAAGCTGGTGCGGCCATATGCTTGTGAGATTGCCAACAAGATGGACCCTGAGGTATGGGTTCATCACTATGACTTGGAGAACAAAAGAGTTGCTCCAGAGACTCCTGAGATCGTAAACTTTGGCCGCCCCTCACAGGACCCAGCTGGTGTCCCATCCTCTTCTACTGGGCCGAGTTCCTCATCGCCAGCGGCTCCTGTTCCTGGTGCCGAGCCCTCATTGAAGACTCCTGCTGCGCCCACTCCTTCAAGAGCCATCTCTGGTGATGCCCAGAAACAAGAAGAGTTGGCTAAGCATATGAAGAGTCCCAGAGGTACTGGTTTTCAAACGAAGAGAGTCGCCACAAAGCCTCCTGTGAAGCCGGCTCCTGCTTCTACTGCTCAAACAAAGGACAAATCTCCTGTGAAGAAGGACTCCCCGATTCCGGCTGAGAAGTCGACTCCTCTAGAAGATCATCCCTTGAATGACTTTTGATCACTGTGTGATGCTGTGCTATTAGTATTTAAACTTTGTAATGATGCACTGTTGGTGCTTAAACCTTATTAGGTCTTTTGAACTACTTGTTCTGAAATTGTGCCAATCGGCTTATGATGACTTGCTTGTTAAACTATGAGATTAATATGTACTATCTATGCAAGTCATTCTGTGGTTCTTATAACCCGTCTAAGTATCCACTGATGAATAAGTAGGCACTGCATGACTCCTCTTACAGCTTGTGCTGACAAACTCCTAACACCTCATGTCCTTTAGGATTCATAAGAGCCGGAGATGAGTCATGCCTGTAGATTAGTCATATTGTGCAGGATGCATCTAACTTACCAGTGAGAAAATTAGGTAAAGTTTGGCTACTGTGCCGGGTTCATGAGTCTAAGCTTAACTTTTTTCACTGAAAAGCAAGCCCCCAAGAACCTGATGATCAAAGTTAAAGAATAAATCACACTCACTGGGTGACTCGACTAAAGGACTCATGTTCACAGAAGCCAGTTTTATTTCCTTTGATCATAATAATTTGATTACATCTGGGCATGGCTCACTGGGCTCTTTGCCTTTTAACTCATAAAACTATTACAACTTAAGTATAATAAGGACGTAACTGAGCTATGTTCCATGGCCTCTTTGCCTCTGCATAGGGATCTAGCGTATGAGCTGTGTCAACTCCTTTACTTTCACTTGCCGGCTCTCGTACATCCATTAGATAGTACGACCCATTATGCAAGTTCTTGCTTATGACGAACGGTCCTTCCCATGGTGGAGATAACTTGTGCATCCCCTCCCTGTTTTTGACAAGGTGAAGCACTAAGTCGCCTTCCAGGAAAGTCCGAGTCCTGATTCTGCGTGCGTGATATTGCGGCAAGTCTTGCTGATAAACTGCTGATCTCTCAAGGGCTAACTCCCTTGCTTCCTCGAGTGCGTCCACCGAGTCCTGGCGAGCGAGTTCATTCTCTGTCTCGACATAATTGGTGACTCGTGGCGAGTCATGCAACAAGTCGCTTGGCAGGACAGCTTCTGCTCCATACACCATGAAGAAAGGTGTGAAGCCCGTAGATCTATTAGGAGTCGTTCTTATACTCCAGAGTACTGCTGGCAGCTCCTCAACCCAACACCCGGCGGCTCTTAGCAAAGGGACTCAGAGCCGAGGTTTAATTCCCTTCAGCAACTACTGATTTGCCCTCTCTGTTTGTCCATTGGACTGTGGGTGTGCCACTGAGGCTAGGTCGAGTCAAATGTTGTTCTCACCGCAGAACTTGGCCATCTCTCCAACTGATAAGTTGGTACCATTGTCTGTAATGATGCTGTGAGGATATCCGAAGCGTGTTGCTATTTTCTTGAAAAATCTCACTGCTGATGCTCCGTCGACTCTGCTAACAGGTTCTACTTCCACCCACTTGGTGAATTTGTCAACTGCTACTAGCAGATGGGTCTTCTAGCAGGGTGACTTTGAGAAAGGACCCACCATATCAAGCCCCCAAACTGCAAACGGCCAAGTGATAGGAATAGTTCTGAGCTCTTGGGCTGGCACGTGGTCTTGCCTTACATACCTTTGATGTCACATCCCGAAAATTCGTCCCTAATTTTAGTGATGTTTTCCCACGCCTGAAAAACTTTTTCGATTTTCAAAATGTTTCCTTTGAACCAGATGGTCCTTGATTGACTTTGGTTTCGCTCTCTTAGAAATTTCCCAATAATCCTGATCTTTGTCAACCTCCACCATATTCCATGCCATTGTTTTGCCGTCGAACATTGGTTCCAGTTGGAAATTCCAAAACCCCTCCCATCTATCCCACCAAAAGCCACCACCATAGTTGTACCTTGAAATAAATTCCACCAAGCTACCATATGCTTCCCTCATACATATACATCACTCCCATGGAAAAATATTTCATAGTCCCATGCAAAATTTCCAAGTTTAATTCCTATTCTCTATTATGCCATTTTCAATCCAGAAATTATCTAGACACCTTCCACTCATCCAGAAATTCTACAATTTTGGGGATAGGCCTAATTTCACCTCCTGGACATTTCACTCCATTGTCTCAACCTCATTTGAGCAATATTTGGGGTACTTCCTTTGTAATGCCTTTTCATGCCTATTTGCAATTTCCAAAGCAACCCTTAGCTACAAAAATTATTTAGCATTGCCACTTTGCCAAGCTGACAAGATCCCATATACAACCCCATATCCACAATATCAGGCCAATATCATTTGAGTAAGTGCATTTGGCATACCCATGCCATTAGGGCATTTTTGGACACCAAATTATTTGACCAACCTCCAGGTACCCAATTGGGCTCAAACTTCACCAACATACTACATACACCTATCCTAGCCTACTGTGAATTTTGGGGATTTTTCTGAGATGGGGAAGACCTCTGTCATTTCATCGAACACCTGGCGCAACCCCGGTTTTCTGAAAATCTTATGCATAAAAGTTTGTCGCCTTTGAGTGATTCTAGTTTTGTTGTGTTGGTCTCGTCGTTACGAACCCAGTGGTGTGACCCGTTTTCCATTTCATGCCCCGAGTCAACGGGAACGTGGCGATGTCGCTCACGTTGCGCTCTGGACATGCCGGACGCACGATTAGGCGTGACCTAAATCTGCCAAGCCCTAATTCCCCGGCACCAGTGAATCCCCTGTGCACCACTGCGCATCCAGCTCGGCGTCCCTATCCAACTCCCGTCCTTATCCCCTTCGTTTGGTTTTCTTTTTGGAGTTGTGCCGTTGCGTTGGAACGACGCAACCCGCTGCCTCCTCGTTCCAGGCTATTTAAGGAGCAGCTAGAGCACCACCCGCGCGAGACCCCTCACTCCCCTGCCTCCCCTACTTCCCAGTCCACTGGAGCAAGTGGAGCTCGGCACGCCCGAGCCCCTGCTCGAGCTTGTGCACGGCCGCCGTGGCCGAGACTCGGGCGAGCTCGCACCGTCACCACCCACCGGCCTCCCCACTCCCTAGCCCTCCTCGTGGACGCAGACGGGTGCGGCACTCCCGTCCCCGCCGTCGCCGCGTGCTCTCGGGCACCCGTCGGTCGGAGTCGGCGGCGCCCGTCGCGTACGTCCCCGGGCGCGTGCTCGCAAGGTTGGGGGACGAGGGCGTCAACGGCGCCCCGCCCGCGCCTTCCTCGGACGCGGTGGAGGTCGGCAACCTCGCCGCCGTCCTCGGCCGGCCTGCCGAGCCACCTCCACTGCCGCCGTCGTCGCCTCCCGATGCCCCGTACTGGCCACTCCTGCGTCGACCAAGGCGGCCGCCCCCGCGGTCCCCAGCGTCCCTGGCCTCCTCCACGGGCGCGGCCGGCCCGGCGTGGCCGTCCCCCGTCGCCGGCGTCCGCCCCGGCCGCCAGTCGCCAGCGTCCGCCTCTCCCCAAGCAAGCTCCTGTACGAGCTGAAGCTAGAAGAAAAGCTCCCGATCGTTCATTATGTGCTAGCTAAAAGCGTATTTCGTTTTTTTCACAGCTTTACGCTTTCCAAAGAAGAAGACGTAGTTCCCTGGATATACGCGAACAGCCCAGCCCAGTCAGAAAGCAGCCCGCCCTGTTTTTTTTTCAGAGTGAGCAGCAAATAGTTAAACATCGCCCGGCCATATCTTTTGAACCGTAGCTCCGTTTGAGGTGATTCAAATTTCTAAATTTTTAGTTTTAAAAGCTCTATCCAGTGGTATGGGTTTTACATTTTTGTAAAATGTTTATATGCTCAGCACCCGTGTATGCATGTATAGGTGTATTCCGCAGTACCGGCGAATCAAGACCCTAACTCGCGACGTGTCCGTAACCCTCAAGCCAAATGGCGTCGATCGTCGAAGGCAAGCTAACCACTTGCTATGAACACTCAAGCGGTGTTTGTTTGTTTGCATTTTACCCTGTCATATCGGTGTATTTTATTGCTTATTATCATCTGTCAACTGTGCGTCACGAGATATCGTGGCTTTGTTTACATTCTGTTAACTGTGCGTCACGAGATATCGTGGCTTTGTTTACAACCTGTCAACTGTGCGTCATGAGATATCGTGGCTTTGTTTTCATTCCTGTAATACGATAAACCCATCAAGTGTGGGTTGAGTTCCGGCCGGCGACTAAATACATGTTGGGCATCGCCCACGTGGATTGAATCTCGCCTACTTTCAGTATTATTATTTCATGTACCTTTACTTTCCTGCAATATGATAAACCCATCATGTGTGGGTTGAGTTCCGGTACCCCGTCTAAATACACGTTGGGTCCTGCCCAAGTGGATTGAAGCGGCTACTTTTCTGTAGAGTTGTGGCGTGCGTTGGACGGTACCATGCACCACTCCCCATTCCGGCGACGATGGACTGGGGAAACCGCCGCAGTCAATGGAATGGAGGAACGGGATCGCGTGGACGCCTCCACTAACTTTTGTAGTCGACCCGTGGCTGTCACTGGTCGGAAGTATCTCCGTCCTCGCCCGGTTGACGCTAACCAATTGTGTTATTTTATTTTCTTTACTCGACCCGTGGCTGCAACTGGCCGGAGACATCTCCGTCCTCGCCCGGTTGGTTTTGTTATTTTTTATTCTCTTACTCGACCTGTGGCTGCTACTGGCCGGAGACATCTCCGCCCTCGCCCGGTTGACCGTGCTATTTTATTTTCGTTACTCGACCTGTGGCTGTTACTGGCCGGAGGCATCTCCGCCATCGCCCGGTTGAATTTATTCATCCTTGCTGAATTATTACATGATTATTATTGCTTATTGCTTGAACTATTGTGTGCAGTTTGCTTCTGTTTCATGTTGATATGATATTATGGTTTTGCATTGGACTAATCTGTTTCATGTTGACATGATATTATACTTGTTGTGTTGGACTAATCCTTTATTTTGTTGGACTAATCTTCTGTTGTTTTGACTTGTTGTTGAATAAAACTGGACTAAATGAAAACCCCCTCCAAACTTCGATAGGGTCAGTCCATAGTGCCACCAATCTGAACCTTGAACGCACTACCACTGTCGCCCAAATGGGAGAGCCATAGCCTATGTAACCTATCAGGCCTCCTTTGATGCTACCCACTTGGCAAGTCTAGTCGGATACTGCATAGTTGTGGTCGGGGCTAGTCTTGTGAAGGTTCCGGAGCTAGGCGTCGCTCATGAGTTGGGGACGTGCCGGATTCACTTCGTCATAAGACATAAAGTTATGTCGGTAGCTATACAGGGAGTGTCTTGGTAGCGTGAACGGTTATGTAAGTGTATCTTGCCCTAGCTAAGTAAGGTGCACTTAGATGGGTGGTAACTGCAACCTCTCGAGAGTGTGTCAACTAGCAGCTAGCCTCGTTCCTAGGTCATGGAACAGTTCAGTGTCGGTCACACTATTGTCCTTTGTCGAGTCCGGAGGTTAAACTTAAGTTTGGTTTGAAAGAAAGATGAACAACCTGATTACAATAGGCTGATGCAGGGAATGTTACTCGAGTCGTGGATGGTTAACCGCGTTTGGGGGTGACGGCGTGATCGTTGGGAGCCTAGAGTTAGGCCCGAGCCAACGTCAGCCGTGCATGCCCCGAGCAGAGATATGAGGCCAGTGGGCCTAGCAGTTTGACATTTGTGGTAAGGCCGTTGAGCCTAGTGGTGATGACAGGTGATGTTTAATATTTGGTACCAATGGGCACCCCCGTTATTCGTCACAGGTAAGTTCTCTTGTGTGATCACCGGTATACGATCCAACCCCACCTGGCTTGGACTCTGTACTGGTGTTACCCCTATTATTTGCTTATGCCATGACTTGTTGTGTTGCCATGTTGCTACCCACTTGGACTACCGTAAGTAGACACTTGCCATGTTGCTAGCTACTTATTGCCTGATTGCTTGACTGTTCATGTCATGTGGTTGTTTTCTTGCGAGTACGTCACCGTACTCAAACTGGCTTTTCATGTGGCCAGACATTGAGAGGATACATCTACTACCATAGCAAGGAGATCGAGCAGGAGCGTGCTAGGATCAGTAGTCCAGCCAGATGCCTGTGGAATGGAGCCGCACTAAGCCGTTGCCGTATCATTGTCTTCCGCTGCCAGTTAAACTCTGTCCAGTGCCATACTTGGCCTTGATAATTTTTCAAGCCTTTATGGCCATGTAAAACCATTTGTAGCCCTCTGGGCCTGATTGTGTAATGATATTTCTGCTATGTTGCATTGTCGTAACGTGCGGCCGGATATCCTGGGCTGGCGCACGGGGCGACCGCCTCTCTGGCGATATGTGTCAGAGGGGGGTGCCACAGAGCATGGTATCAGAGCACCAGGCTGGCTGTAGACTACCCTAGCATGGAAAGCCCCACCTTAGTTTTGCCTGACAACGACCCGATGGATTTAACCCATCTCCGCCTAACCGGCATGGCCCGTGTCGGTCAACAGTATGGTGCAGTAAAACTTGTCCCAATCTTACCCAACCAGACTCGCCGGTTTCTTCCTTGAGAAGGAATCGACACTACCCATTAGTATGAAACCCAAGTCCTAGCTACCTATAAAATCCCACCCTCGCTTGCTATCCTTTGCAACCCAACTCACTTGAAGCAGATCCCGCTCAGGAATCCTGCGCTCTCCTCTCTCCCAAGTACATTATCTTGAGTTTTTAGATGGCACCTACCCTTATTTTCGAGACCACCGCTGAGTTTCGCCCCGGTTTTCCACCTCTGCTATGGGAAGCTGCTCGCGATATTATTGGTTGTGTTTCTCGCCCGGTGTACCATGTATATCGGTCTAACCTCTCCTCCTGCATGAGCGAGTATCATGCCGATGTGTATGTCGCCACAAGTGCCTTAGGAAGCGCGACGCCGTATGTGAGTCAAAGCCACTTCGTGGATTCCCCTGAGATGGCGCTCCAAGTTGCAGCTTGGAAATGTCTCGCTCGTCTGCGGTACTTTGAAGCCGCGATGGAACCTCCTGCGTCTCGCTTTTTCCCGCCAAGATCCCTTGCAAGCCCCAGCCATCCCATGGTAAGCATCGAAGTGATGCTCAACTCAACCTTGTCACATCTCGTAGCCTACACCACCGCCTTGGAGAGCATCCTTGTCTACCACTTGGAGGAATGCCATTCCAATAGGCAAGCCCTTGCCCGAGTCCCGCAGCCCACTAACAACAACCCAGCTCCGCAAGGACCAGCAACAATTAAACTCCAGAAGCCACCACCATCAATGGAAGCTCTGAAGTTTGGGCTTGATACCTTCCATCCAGGACCAGCCGCCACCCGCGACTTCCAACCCCTTTGCAGCGTTGGCGTTGTGCCAGAAGGCATCCCTGAGACTCTAGCCGTGGTGGCGAGGAGCCTAGTGGATACCAAGCTTGGCTTAGGACCAAAACCGCAAGATCTAGAAGGCAACAAGTGGATGAAGCCCAAACCAAGTCCCCACCAAGTGAAGAGTCCTAAGTTGGTAGGTGAGAGTTGTGAAGTTGTTTGTTCTTCAGTGTTTGCTTGTATCGCATGTTAGCTTGGCAGCTATGGAACTTGTTATTTCAGCTCCGTGTAAAAAAAAATGATGTTAATTGTTCGCTTGCTAACTACTTGGTTGACATGCGTCAAAACACCATGCCCTTTCTTCCTTTTAAAAGTTTTGAACAAATGACTGAACACTTAAAACAGGACGTGTATGTGAACCGAGACACAGATGCCCACCTGTAAAATTAACACAAAATTTGAATGGGATATTATTTTCTAGCAGGAAAAATATTTTGGTGTGTTGCGCGACTTTAACCATTAAGTGGACGTATTTGAGGATACACTGTACCCATGGTTCCCCGCTCACCTAATGATTCATGTGTAGATCTGGTTTGATTTGCCATGCTTGTGTTGGTTGAACTAAAAACCTTAGATTATTGTTTACAATAGTAGCAAATCCTATGTTGATTGATTTCGTGAGCCCCTGCCATGCCACCCTTAGAAGGCATGAGTATGATATAAATGTCATGCTTTGAAAATGTTTTGTCTTAGTAAAATATCCTGTTGAGCGTTAAACTCTAATATTTTGTAGAAAAAGTTTTAAAATATTTTAAATATAGGGTATATTAAACCTTACAAGAAATATCTTGTATAACCCCGGGAATCTCTTTTAGTCTCCGAATCTCGGGACGAGATTCTTTTTAAGGGGGGAAGGTTTGTCACATCCCGAAAAATTCGTCCCTAATGTTAGTAATATTTTCTTGCGCCTGAAAAACTTTTCATATTTTCAAAATGTTTCTTTGAACATGTTGGTCCTTGACTTGACTTTGGTTTCGCTCTCTTAGAAATTTCCCAATAATTCCTGATCTTTGTCAACCTCCACCATACTTCATGCCATTGTTTTGCCAGTCGAACATGGTTCCAGTTGGAAATTCCAAAACCCCTCCCATCTATCCCACCAAAAGCCACCACCATAGTTGTACCTTGAAATAAATTCCACCAAGCTACCATATGCTTCCCTCATACATATACATCACTCCCATGGAAAAATATTTCATAGTCCCATGCAAAATTTCCAAGTTTAATTCCTATTCTCTATTATGCCATTTTCAATCCAGAAATTATCTAGACACCTTCCACTCATCCAGAAATTCTACAATTTTGGGGATAGGCCTAATTTCACCTCCTGGACATTTCACTCCATTGTCTCAACCTCATTTGAGCAATATTTGGGGTACTTCCTTTGTAATGCCTTTTCATGCCTATTTGCAATTTCCAAAGCAACCCTTAGCTACAAAAATTATTTAGCATTGCCACTTTGCCAAGCTGACAAGATCCCATATACAACCCCATATCCACAATATCAGGACAATATCATTTGAGTAAGTGCATTTGGCATACCCATGCCATTAGGGCATTTTTGGACACCAAATTATTTGACCAACCTCCAGGTACCCAATTGGGCTCAAACTTCACCAACATACTACATACACCTATCCTAGCCTACTGTGAATTTTGGGGATTTTTCTGAGATGGGGAAGACCTCTGTCATTTCATCGAACACCTGGCGCAACCCTGGTTTTCTGAAAATCTTATGCATAAAAGTTTGTCACCTTTGAGTGATTCTAGTTTTGTTGTGTTGGTCTCGTCGTTACGAACCCAGTGGTGTGACCCGTTTTCCATTTCATGCCCCGAGTCAACGGGAACGTGGCGATGTCGCTCACGTTGCGCTCTGGACATGCCGGACGCACGATTAGGCGTGACCTAAATCTGCCAAGCCCTAATTCCCCGGCACCAGTGAATCCCCTGTGCACCACTGCGCATCCAGCTCGGCGTCCCTATCCAACTCCCGTCCTTATCCCCTTCGTTTGGTTTTCTTTTTGGAGTTGTGCCGTTGCGTTGGAACGACGCAACCCGCTGCCTCCTCGTTCCAGGCTATTTAAGGAGCAGCTAGAGCACCACCCGCGCGAGACCCCTCACTCCCCTGCCTCCCCTACTTCCCAGTCCACTGGAGCAAGTGGAGCTCGGCACGCCCGAGCCCCTGCTCGAGCTTGTGCACGGCCGCCGTGGCCGAGACTCGGGCGAGCTCGCACCGTCACCACCCACCGGCCTCCCCACTCCCTAGCCCTCCTCGCGGACGCAGACGGGTGCGGCACTCCCGTCCCCGCCGTCGCCGCGTGCTCTCGGGCACCCGTCGGTCGGAGTCGGCGGCGCCCGTCGCGTACGTCCCCGGGCGCGTGCTCGCAAGGTTGGGGGACGAGGGCGTCAACGGCGCCCCGCCCGCGCCTTCCTCGGACGCGGTGGAGGTCGGCAACCTCGCCGCCGTCCTCGGCCGGCCTGCCGAGCCACCTCCACTGCCGCCGTCGTCGCCTCCCGATGCCCCGTACTGGCCACTCCTGCGTCGACCAAGGCGGCCGCCCCCGCAGGTCCCCAGCGTCCCTGGCCTCCTCCACGGGCGCGGCCGGCCCGGCGTGGCCGTCCCCCGTCGCCGGCGTCCGCCCCGGCCGCCAGTCGCCAGCGTCCGCCTCTCCCCAAGCAAGCTCCTGTACGAGCTGAAGCTAGAAGAAAAGC
This sequence comes from Puccinellia tenuiflora, assembly GCA_012064385.1. Taxonomy (NCBI): domain Eukaryota; kingdom Viridiplantae; phylum Streptophyta; class Magnoliopsida; order Poales; family Poaceae; genus Puccinellia; species Puccinellia tenuiflora. The sequence goes on from QRDG01001970.1 coordinate 285,979, forward strand.
TCCCGATCGTTCATTATGTGCTAGCTAAAAGCGTATTTCGTTTTTTTCACAGCTTTACGCTTTCCAAAGAAGAAGACGTAGTTCCTGGATATACGCGAACAGCCCAGCCCAGTCAGAAAGCAGCCCGCCCTGTTTTTTTTTCAGAGTGAGCAGCAAATAGTTAAACATCGCCCGGCCATATCTTTTGAACCGTAGCTCCGTTTGAGGTGATTCAAATTTCTAAATTTTTAGTTTTAAAAGCTCTATCCAGTGGTATGGGTTTTACATTTTTGTAAAATGTTTATATGCTCAGCACCCGTGTATGCATGTATAGGTGTATTCCGCAGTACCGGCGAATCAAGACCCTAACTCGCGACGTGTCCGTAACCCTCAAGCCAAATGGCGTCGATCGTCGAAGGCAAGCTAACCACTTGCTATGAACACTCAAGCGGTGTTTGTTTGTTTGCATTTTACCCTGTCATATCGGTGTATTTTATTGCTTATTATCATCTGTCAACTGTGCGTCACGAGATATCGTGGCTTTGTTTACATTCTGTTAACTGTGCGTCACGAGATATCGTGGCTTTGTTTACAACCTGTCAACTGTGCGTCACGAGATATCGTGGCTTTGTTTTCATTCCTGTAATACGATAAACCCATCAAGTGTGGGTTGAGTTCCGGCCGGCGACTAAATACATGTTGGGCATCGCCCACGTGGATTGAATCTCGCCTACTTTCAGTATTATTATTTCATGTACCTTTACTTTCCTGCAATACGATAAACCCATCATGTGTGGGTTGAGTTCCGGTACCCCGTCTAAATACACGTTGGGTCCTGCCCAAGTGGATTGAAGCGGCTACTTTTCTGTAGAGTTGTGGCGTGCGTTGGACGGTACCATGCACCACTCCCCATTCCGGCGACGATGGACTGGGGAAACCGCCGCAGTCAATGGAATGGAGGAACGGGATCGCGTGGACGCCTCCACTAACTTTTGTAGTCGACCCGTGGCTGTCACTGGTCAGAAGTATCTCCGTCCTCGCCCGGTTGACGCTAACCAATTGTGTTATTTTATTTTCTTTACTCGACCCGTGGCTGCAACTGGCCGGAGACATCTCCGTCCTCGCCCGGTTGGTTTTGTTATTTTTTATTCTCTTACTCGACCTGTGGCTGCTACTGGCCGGAGACATCTCCGCCCTCGCCCGGTTGACCGTGCTATTTTATTTTCGTTACTCGACCTGTGGCTGTTACTGGCCGGAGGCATCTCCGCCATCGCCCGGTTGAATTTATTCATCCTTGCTGAATTATTACATGATTATTATTGCTTATTGCTTGAACTATTGTGTGCAGTTTGCTTCTGTTTCATGTTGATATGATATTATGGTTTTGCATTGGACTAATCTGTTTCATGTTGACATGATATTATACTTGTTGTGTTGGACTAATCCTTTATTTTGTTGGACTAATCTTCTGTTGTTTGACTTGTTGTTGAATAAAACTGGACTAAATGAAAACCCCCTCCAAACTTCGATAGGGTCAGTCCATAGTGCCACCAATCTGAACCTTGAACGCACTACCACTGTCGCCCAAATGGGAGAGCCATAGCCTATGTAACCTATCAGGCCTCCTTTGATGCTACCCACTTGGCAAGTCTAGTCGGATACTGCATAGTTGTGGTCGGGGCTAGTCTTGTGAAGGTTCCGGAGCTAGGCATCGCTCATGAGTTGGGGACGTGCCGGATTCACTTCGTCATAAGACATAAAGTTATGTCGGTAGCTATACAGGGAGTGTCTTGGTAGCGTGAACGGTTATGTAAGTGTATCTTGCCCTAGCTAAGTAAGGTGCACTTAGATGGGTGGTAACTGCAACCTCTCGAGAGTGTGTCAACTAGCAGCTAGCCTCGTTCCTAGGTCATGGAACAGTTCAGTGTCGGTCACACTATTGTCCTTTGTCGAGTCCGGAGGTTAAACTTAAGTTTGGTTTGAAAGAAAGATGAACAACCTGATTACAATAGGCTGATGCAGGGAATGTTACTCGAGTCGTGGATGGTTAACCGCGTTTGGGGGTGACGGCGTGATCGTTGGGAGCCTAGAGTTAGGCCCGAGCCAACGTCAGCCGTGCATGCCCCGAGCAGAGATATGAGGCCAGTGGGCCTAGCAGTTTGACATTTGTGGTAAGGCCGTTGAGCCTAGTGGTGATGACAGGTGATGTTTAATATTTGGTACCAATGGGCACCCCCGTTATTCGTCACAGGTAAGTTCTCTTGTGTGATCACCGGTATACGATCCAACCCCACCTGGCTTGGACTCTGTACTGGTGTTACCCCTATTATTTGCTTATGCCATGACTTGTTATGTTGCCATGTTGCTACCCACTTGGACTACCGTAAGTAGACACTTGCCATGTTGCTAGCTACTTATTGCCTGATTGCTTGACTGTTCATGTCATGTGGTTGTTTTCTTGCGAGTACGTCACCGTACTCAAACTGGCTTTTCATGTGGCCAGACATTGAGAGGATACATCTACTACCATAGCAAGGAGATCGAGCAGGAGCGTGCTAGGATCAGTAGTCCAGCCAGATGCCTGTGGAATGGAGCCGCACTAAGCCGTTGCCGTATCATTGTCTTCCGCTGCCAGTTAAACTCTGTCCAGTGCCATACTTGGCCTTGATAATTTTTCAAGCCTTTATGGCCATGTAAAACCATTTGTAGCCCTCTGGTCCTGATTGTGTAATGATATTTCTGCTATGTTGCATTGTCGTAACGTGCGGCCGGATATCCTGGGCTGACGCACGGGGCGACCGCCTCTCTGGCGATATGTGTCAGAGGGGGGTGCCATATTTGACATCCTTCACAGACTCGAACTATCTTCTCTGCATCCAGATGTGCTGTTAACCAAAAGAACCCGTGCCTGAAAGCTTTTGACACCAAGGATCTAGTGGATGCATGATGACCACAACCACCTGCATGAATCTCTTGCAATATTTGCCTACCCTCCTCTGGGGACACGCTCCTTCTGTACAACTTGCCATCAATGATTGTGTAGGACTTGCATCGCCTGATGAGCTGTCTATGTTTGACTTCGTCCAGTGGGAGTTCACCCCTAAGGAGATATGCAAGGTAGGGCTCTGTCCATGCTGGTATTGCTCGTACTACTGCCACCAGTGCCGACTCTGGATCTGGGGAGACTAACTCCTCCTCTGAGGGCAACTTGACTGATGGGTGGTGAAGTTCATCCACAAATACACTTGGGGGTACTTTCTCTCGACGAGATCCGAGTCGCGATAACGCATCTGCGGCCTCGTTCTTGCTTCTGTCAATATGCTCCACTTGATAACCAGAAAAGAACCCGGCTATCTGTTCGACTGCTCTTCTATAAGCCGCCATGTTTGCATCCTTCGAGTCCCAGGTTCCAGCTACTTGCTGGGCTACGAGATCCAAGTCTCCAAAGCACCGGATACGCTTGATGTTCATCTGCTTAGCCAAACGCAGGACGTGTAGCAAAGCCTCATACTCTGCCATGTTGTTTGTACAATCAAAATGTAACTGAAGGACATATGCCAACTTATCTCCTTTTGGTGAAGTTAGAACCACGCCGGCTCCTGAGCCCTCTAGCTGTCTGGACCCGTCGAAGTGCATTGTCCAATATTTGGTGCAAGGTGAACTCAGTGAGGATGTGCAATCAGTCCAATCGTTGACGAAGTCGACTAAAGCTTGAGACTTGATTGCTGTCCTTGGCTCGTATGTGATATGGTAAGGACCCAGCTCGATTGCCCACTTGGCGACTCAACCTGTTGCATCTCTGTTGCGTATGATGTCTGCTAGCGGTGCTGAATTCACCACTTTGATTGGATGCTCTTGGAAATAATGCTTAAGATTCCTACTTGCAAGGAAAACTCCATAAACTAGCTTCTGCCATTGAGGGTACCTTTGCTTTGACTCTGTGAGGACTTCACTGATGTAGTAAACAGGCCTCTGCACTGGATACTCTTTTCCTTCCTCTGATCGTTCCACAACTACTACCGCACTGACCACCCTTTCATTGGCAGCCACATATAACAACATGGGCTCCTTATCTGTAGGAGCTGCAAGTACTGGTGCTGATGATAGGGTTTTCTTCAAGCCCTCAAAAGCATCGTCGGCTTCTTTGTCCCATATGAACTTATCTGACTTCTTCAGGAGTCGGTAGAGAGGACCCGCCTTCTCCCCGAGTCTTGAGATGAATCTGCTGAGAGCTACTACACAAGCAGCGAGTTTCTGAACGTCCTTTAGACAAGTCGGCTTCTGCAAATTGTGAATAGCCTTGATTTTCTCTGGGTTTGCTTCAATGCCTCTCTCTGAAACAATGAACCCAAGGAGTTTGCCTGCAGGGACTCCAAAAACACATTTGGTTGGGTTGAGTTTCATCTTGTACTTGCGCAGGTTACCAAAGGTTTCTGTCAGGTCTGCTATCAGAGAGTCGGCCTTCTGAGACTTGACAACTACATCATCCACGTAAGCGTGAATATTCCTTCCAATCTGTTCTTTGAAACAATTCTGGATACACCTCTGATATGTAGCTCCTACGTTCTTGAGCCCAAAGGGCATTGTTGTATAACAAAATGCTCCAAAGGGCGTGATGAAAGACGTCTTCAGCTCATCCTCTATGTTGAGTCTGATCTGGTGGTACCCTGAATAGGCATCCAAAAAATAAAGTAACTCTGACCCTGCTGTGGAGTCAATGATCTCGTCAATACGAGGCAGTGCAAACGGGTCCTTAGGGCAATGCTTGTTAAGGCCCGTGAAGTCGATGCACATCCGAACTCTCCTGTTTTCTTTGGCACTAACACTGGATTGGCCACCCACTCTGGGTGAAAGACTTCCTTGATGAACTCGGCTGCGAGGAGCCGAGCCACCTCTTCTCCGATGGCTTTCCTCCTGTCATCATGAAACTTGCGCAAACCTTGCTTAACTGGTCTTGCATTAGGGTTAACGTGTAAGCTGTGCTCGGCGAGTTCTCTGGGTACTCCTGGCATGTCCGATGGCTTCCATGCAAAGACGTCCCGGTTCTCACGGATGAACTCGACGAGCGCGCTTTCCTATTTATCAGAAAGATGTGCCCCAATGGTGAACTGCTTGGAAGAATCACCAGGGGTGAAGTCGATTTGCTTTGTGTCCTGAGCTGACTTGAATTTCATCTTCTCCTCTGTGGCCGGCTTCTTAAGGACCGAGTTGTCCTCCGGGTCCACATTTGCCTTATAAAATTTCAGCTCCTCTTGAGCACAAGCTGTCTCGGCCATAGCTGCATCACCTAGTTCACACTTCAATGCCATCTGTCTGCTGCCATTGACTGTAATGACTCCTGCTAGACCTGGCATCTTGAGTTTTAAGTAAACATAGCATGGTCTGGCCATAAACTTAAAGTATGCTGGTCGACCAAAGAGGGCATGGTACGGACTCTTAAGATCCACTACCTCAAAAGGCATAATCTCTGAACGAAAATTCTCCACTGTGCCAAAAGCAACCTCAAGATAAATCTTACCGATTGGCTTGGCTGACTTCCCTGGCACGATTCCATGAAAAACTGTCTCCGTGGGTATTAGCTGCCTATCTTGCAGCTGCATCCTCTTGAATGTGTCATAATATAAGATGTTGATACTACTTCCACCATCCATGAGCACTTTGTTCAATGTGTAGCCCCCAACTTGAGGTGCCACCACCAAGGCTAGCTGCCCTGGGTCGTCGACTCTTGGTGGATGATCTGCCCGACTCCATGTGATGGTTTGCTCTGACCACCTGAGCCACTGTGGGAGCGCCGGCTCCACTGCATTGACAGCTCTAACTTTTAACTTCTTGGCACGCTTGGACGTGCTTGTTGTGAAGACATGGTAACTGCCACGACTCGGGTTCTGTGGCCGAGTTGTGACATAATACTGCCCATTGTTATCGTGAAGTTGCTTCGGGTTCTGCTGGAACCCGCCCTGTTGGTTACCTCCTCCTTGAGGTTGGTTAGGGTTATTGCCGGCTCCTCCACCGTGGTTGTCGGGTCCTCCATCACAATTGTTTCCTTTATATCCATTATTGTTGCCTCTATTTCCTGGTCCTGGGAGCCTAGCACGCTGCAAATCCACGCACTGTCCCAAGGTGTGACCACACTTGCCGTTTCTGGCGTGTTTAGGGCATGGACTCGCCAGAACCTTCTCTGTGGTCAGCCTCCGTCCCTGATACCCTTGAGAACTATTGTCCTTGCGTCTGACCCTAGTGTTTGTGTTAGCCACCAGGTCAGAGTTGTCTCCATACGGTCGCTTGTTACTTCCCTGATTCTGGTTCTGATTTTGATTCTGGTTCTGACCATTGCCACCATGTCCTTTAGATCCTTCCTCCTGATCCTTCGTTTTGTCTGTGGCCGCATGCTTGTTAGCACCTGCCATGATCTCACCGATCGTAAGGGGAATACCTTGATTCAGGCTCTCCTTCATACGACCCAGCTTCCAACTCAAAGGATTGTAGCTGCAATTTCTCTCCATTGCCATTAGCACTGAGATTGTTGGGAGTCCTTGCAATGAGTTGATGATCTCCGAGACTCGCCTCATCCAATGCCTTGCAGACTCGCCCTTTCTCTGAACACACCGCTCCAAGTCCTCTATGGTACTAAGCTTTTTGCATGTTCCCTGGAAGTTCTGAATGAAAGCTGACTTCAACTGCTCCCAAGAATTGATTGATCTAGGAGGCAAGTTACGCATCCATACTTTGGCTGCTCCCTCCATCATAAGGTACATGAATTTGGCGCACAGATTACCTGTGGCATTGCGGATACTCATCGCCATCTTGTATGTACCCAACCAGGAAGTTGGGTCCATGTTGGGCACGTAATTGGGAACTTTGCGCGGCTCCTTGAAGTCGCTGGGGAAAGATTCAGACCTGATGGCATCAGACAGGCACTCTGGTCCTGTTAGTGAAGGAGAGGTACCAGGAAAAGTCACCTATGTGTGCGCCCGGGTTGGCTGAGGCTGGTTATCTGGACCAGCTAGGGCTCTGTCTCTCTCAGCCTCCCGTGCCCTGGCCGCCTCCCTCTCTCGTCGCTGTCTTGCCTCATCAACCACCAGTTGAGCTCGTGAAGCAGTTGGTATGATGACCCTGTTCCTCTCTTGTTCACGGCGCCTTGCGCTTGTAGAGTTGGCCGGGAGAGACTCGTCATGCCGACTCCTCGTGCCAGAGTTGAACGGTGTTGAGTGTAGCCTACTTGCATCTGAAAACGCTGGATAAAGAGCTTGCTGAGTCATTGCTGTCTTCAGCATCTCTATAGCACGGTGGGTCTCCTGTCCCGCTGCTCCTTCTGGTATCACAATGTTCTCTAGCCTCATAGTTGCCACGTGAACGTTATCCATTGGGTTAGAGTAATGCCCTTCTGGTGTACGAAACCTGCCAGGTGGAGGTCCCATACCACATGCTGATCCTCCTCCGACTCCTCCTTCAGGTGGCGGTCCGTTGGTACCGTTACCGCCGGGTCCTTCTGGTGGTGGTGGTGTTGCTCCTCCTCCTGCGCTGCCTCCCGTAGCTGATGAGCTCCCTAGCCCGCCTCCTGCACCTGGACCAGTGGGTGTGTTGAACAAAGTAGTAGGGTTGACAATGACTCCGCCATGCAGGCGACTCCTCGCCCTGCGATGCTGAATGGAGGTGAGTTCCTCCTGACGACTCCTTACAACCTGGGCCTCATCTGGACTCGGGCCCGCTCTTATGCTAATCTGCGGTTTGCCTCGTTGATTTCTGCTAGTTGCCTCTCCATCGCAGCACGCGCGCTGGCTAACTCGGCCGTCCGTTCTGCTGCATTGCTTGCATTGATTTCCTTTGTTAGTAGACTTGGATCAAATTGATTTCCGCCGTTCCCAGACATGTAGACTCCGACGACGCGGGCACGTACTGGCGACTCCACATAATCCTCCTCTTCAATTCCATACCCAAGCCGATCCTCGAACAAGGGCAAGATAGACTCTGAATTGGCGTCGTAATCTGGCTCCATAAGTGGCTCCGCCAGCGACTCCTCTTCATGGTTGATAGCAAGTTGCTTCTTTGGTTCGGCGATGATGCCGACTTCTGATGTCCCGACCGACTCCTCGCCGTCGGACTCGACAACAACTGTTGGCTCTGACACTGATTCCGCCGAGTTAGCGCGAAGACCCGACGTGCAAACCATGCCGACGAACACGTTGATCCCTCCAAAAACAAACTGATAACCCTCGTCGACTTCCTCCATCTCTGGAGTCCAGCCGGAATCATCGATCTCGGTTTCTCCATGCTCATCAGTGTAGACTCGCCCGATGGCGAGTTTCTCCATGGCCCGGCGAGCGGCTCCCACGATCTCAACTCCACGCTTCTCCAGCCCCACGGTGGGCGCCAACTGTCGTGGGGTTGTCACGGCAAGTCCTTCCTCCAGGAAGGTGAGTTCTGGGGCCATTGATGCACAAAGTACGTAGGAGAGGTTAATCTCGCCTAGGGACACGGATTTACCCAGGTTCGGCACCTCTTGATTAGAGGTAAAGACCTACTTCCTGCTTCTCTTTATTGCTCTAGATCTGATATCGATTACAGGGTTCCGGCTCCTCTCTAGGAGTCGGCGACTAGGTATCTCTCTCAAGGCTTATCGATCTAAGGTCCAGGACCCCGCTTATAAAGGCGGCCGGGTCTCTGGACTTACAACCTACATCGAGTCATGCCAGAACACGGAGTCCTACTCTACGTCTTGGCTTCCAAGCTCAGGCTCCGGGTTGTACTTGGACTCCTTCCTGGCGGGTCCCTTCTCTATCATGGGCCTTGGTCGGCTTGTCTCCAGCCCAGCCATTGTGACTTGATGCTCGACTCGGCTTTGGCCTTCTTGGTCTTGGCGGGTCTACTTTCCGGGTCCATGGGCCTACCTATAAAGTACCCCCTCCCATCAACGTCCCAATATTCGTGTACTCGGGGTCACTAGCCGTTGAAATCGTCCCCGGAGCCGAAAACTGTGTGCTATAGCCCACTAAAACGGCCAGAAATGACCAAATCGACGAGTTTTGACGACATCCCAATTTTCGTGTACCCGAGGTCACGAGCCGTTGAAATCGCCCCCGGAGCCGAAAACTGTGAGTTATATCCCATTAAAACAGCCAGAAATGACCAAATCGACGAGTTTTGACGACGTCCCAATTTTCGTTTACCGGGGGTCACGAGCCGTTGAAATCGCCCCCGGAGCCGAAAACTGTGTGCTATAGCCCATTAAAATGGCCTGAAATGACCAAATCGACGAGTTTTGACGACATCCCAATTTTTGTGTACTCGGGGTCACTTGCCGTTGAAATCTTCCCCGGAGCCGAAAACTGTGTGCTATAGCCCACGAAAACGGCTAGAAATTACCATATCGACGAGTTTTGACACCCCAATTATCATGTACCTAGGGTCACGAGCCGTTGAAATCGTCTCCGGAGTCAAAAACCATGTGCTATAACCCACGAAAACAGCCAGAAAAGACCAAATCGACGAATTTTGATGACGTCCCAATTTTCATGTACCCAGGTTCACGAGTCATTGAAATCACCCCCGGAGTCGAAAACTGTGTGCTATATCCCATTAAAACGGCCAGAAATGACCAAATCGACGAGTTTTGACGACGTCCCAATTTTCGTGTACCCGGGGTCACGAGCCGTTGAAATCGTCTCGGAACCAAAAATTGTGTGCTATAGCCCACAAAAACGGCGAGAAATGACCAAATCGACAAGTTTTGATGACGTCCCAATTTTCGTTTACCGGGGGTCACGAGCCGTTGAAATCGCCCCCGGAGCCGAAAACTGTGTGCTATGGCCCATTAAAACGGCTAGAAATGACCAAATCGACGAGTTTTGATGCCCCAATTATCATGTACCCAGGGTCACGAGCCGTTGAAATCGTCTCCGGAGTCAAAAATTGTGTGCTATAGCCCACGAAAACTGCCAGAAATGACCAAATCGACGAGTTTTCATGACGTCCCAATTTTCGTTTACCCGGGGTCACAAGCCGTTGAAATCGCCACGGGAGCCGAAAACTATGTGCTATATCCCATTAAAACGGCCAGAAATGACCAAATCGACGAGTTTTGACGACATCCCAATTTTCGTGTACCCGGGGTCACGAGCCATTGAAATCGTATCCGGAACCAAAAACTGTGTGCTATAGCCCACAAAAACGGAGAGAAATGACCAAATCGACAAGTTTTGACGACGTCCCAATTTTCGTTTACCGGGGGTCACGAGCCGTTGAAATCGCCCCCGGAGCCGAAAACTGTGTGCTATGGCCCATTAAAACGGCTAGAAATGACCAAATCGACGAGTTTTGACGCCCCAATTATCATGTACCCAAGGTCACGAGCCGTTGAATTCGTCTCCGGAGTCAAAAACTGTGTGCTATAGCCCACGAAAACTGCCAGAAATGACCAAATCGACGAGTTTTGACGACGTCCCAATATTCGTGTAGTCGAGGTCACTAGCCGTTGAAATCATCCCCGGAGCCGAAACTGTGTGCTATATCCCATTAAAACGTCCAGAAATGACCAAATCGACGAGTTTTGACGACGTCCCAATTTTCATGTACGGGGGTCACGAGCCGTTGAAATCGTCCCCAGATCCAAAAACGGTGTGCTATAGCCCATGAAAACGGCCAGAAATGACCAAATCGACGAGTTTTGACAACGTCCCAATTTTCGTGTACCGGGGGTCACGAGCCGTTGAAATCGTCCCCGGAGCCGAAAACTATGTGCTATAGCCCATGAAAACGGCCAGAAATGACCAAATCGACGAGTTTTGACGACGTCCCAATATTCGTGTACTCGGGGTCACTTGCCGTTGAAATCGTCCCCGGAGCCGAAAACTTCGTGCTATGGCCCATTAAAACGGCTAGAAATGACCAAATCGAGGAGTTTTGACGCCCCAATTATCATGTACCCAGGGTCAAGAGCCGTTGAAATCGTCTCCGGAGTCAAAAACTGTGTGCTATAGCCCACGAAAACTGCCAGAAATGACCAAATCGACGAGTTTTGACGACATCCCAATTTTCGTGTACCCGGGGTCATAAGCCGTTGAAATCACCGTCGGAGTCGAAAACTATGTGCTATTCCCAATAAAATGGCCAGAAACGACCAAATCGACGAGTTTTGACGACATCCCAATTTTCGTGTACCCGGGGTCACGAGCCGTTGAAATCACCCCCGGAGCCAAAAACTGTGTGCTATATCCCATTAAAACGGCCAGAAATGACCAAATCGACGAGTTTTGACGACATCCCAATTTTCGTGTACCCGGGGTCACGAGCCATTGAAATCGTATCCGGAACCAAAAACTGTGTGCTATAGCCCACAAAAACGGAGAGAAATGACCAAATCGACAAGTTTTGACGACGTCCCAATTTTCGTTTACCGGGGGTCACGAGCCGTTGAAATCGCCCCCGGAGCCGAAAACTGTGTGCTATGGCCCATTAAAACGGCTAGAAATGACCAAATCGACGAGTTTTGACGCCCCAATTATCATGTACCCAAGGTCACGAGCCATTGAAATCGTCTCCGGAGTCAAAAACTGTGTGCTATAGCCCACGAAAACTGCCAGAAATGACCAAATCGACGAGTTTTGACGACGTCCCAATATTCATGTACTCGGGGTCACTAGCCATTGAAATCGTCCCCGGAGCCGAAAACTGTGTGCTATAGCCCACGAAAACGGCCAGAAATGACCAAATCGACGAGTTTTGACGACGTCCCAATTTTCGTGTACCCGGGGTCACGAGCCGTTGAAATCGCCCCCGGAGCCGAAAACTGTGTGCTATATCCCATTAAAACGGCCAGAAATGACCAAATCGACGAGTTTTGACGACGTCCCAATTTTCGTTTACCGGGGGTCACGAGCCGTTGAAATCGCCCCCGGAGCCGAAAACTGTGTGCTATAGCCCATTAAAACGGACAGAAATGACCAAATCGACGAGTTTTGACGACTTCCCAATATTCGTGTACTCGGGGTCACTTGCCGTTGAAATCGTCCCTGGATCCAAGAACTGTGTGCTATAGCCCATTAAAACAGTTAGAAATGACAAATCGACGAGTTATGAAGCCCCAATTATCATGTACCCCAGGGTCACCAGCCATTGAAATCGTCTCCGGAGTCAAAAATTGTGTGCTATAGCCCACGAAAACTGCCAGAAATGACCAAATCGACGAGTTTTCACGACGTCCCAATTTTCGTTTACCCAGGGTCACAAGTCGTTGAAATCACCCCCGGAGTCGAAAACTGTGTGCTATATCCCAATAAAACGGCCAGAAAGACCAAATCGACGAGTTTTGACGACGTCCCAATTTTCGTTTACCGGGGGTCACGAGCCGTTGAAATCGCCCCAGGAGCAGAAAACTATGGCTACTAGTCATCAACCCGTGCCTGCGCACGGGCTAGAATTATTGGAGTCTGTTGTATTTACATCATTTATTCAAATATATATGTCAGTTAAACATCAAATATTAATTGTTGCAAGTTGATGAAAATTATCTTAAATGCATCAAACAATTACCAATTAATGGCTGGAATATCGTGAATAAATTCTTATTGATATCACAATCTATCCAAAGGTTCGGATGCTAAAAATTAAGGTTCCATTTAATACTTCTTATTTTATTTCAAATTTGAATATAATTTCCATAGGTTGTTGTGTCAGTTGCATGAAAATAGCTTATAACTGAATAAGAACAATGTAGAAAAGAAATAGACCTTAATTATAGCCCGGCCACCACAATGCTTCTTACCTGCAGTTTCTGGAACCACCGTATTAGTTACAGCATGATATGTCGATCGCTTAGATTGATAGCTATGGCGACCGTGAGTTCAACACGTGCTCACTTAATTGGCCTTCTTCTCTCTTGCATATAAATCAAAATCGAATTGATGGTTCATGTATACAACAATGCATTTTTGGCATCATTATGGCTGTAACTTATGGAATTGTGTCATTACAATAAGTACATGCTCCAATAGCCCACAAAAACGGAGAGAAATGACCAAATCGACAAGTTTTGACGACATCCCAATTTTCGTTTACCGGGGGTCACGAGCCGTTGAAATCGCCCCCGGAGCCGAAAACTGTGTGCTATAGCCCATTAAAACGGCTAGAAATGACCAAATCGACGAGTTTTGACGCCCCAATTATCATGTACCCAGGGTCACGAGCCGTTGAAATCATCTCCGGAGTCAAAAACTGTGTGCTATAGCCCACGAAAACTGCCAGAAATGACCAAATCGACGAGTTTTGACGACGTCCCAATTTTCGTGTACCCGGGGTCACAAGCCGTTGAAATCGCCACGGGAGCCGAAAACTGTGTGCTATATCCCATTAAAACGGCCAGAAATGACCAAATCGACGAGTTTTGACGACATCCCAATTTTCGTGTACCCGGGGTCACGAGCCATTGAAATCGTATCCGGAACCAAAAACTGTGTGCTATAGCCCACAAAACGGAGAGAAATGACCAAATCGACAAGTTTTGACGACGTCCCAATTTTCGTTTACGGTCATGAGCCGTTGAAATCGACTCCGGAGCCAAAAACTGTGTGCTATTGCCCGTTAAAACGGCTAGAAATGACCAAACCGACGAGTTTTGNCACCCCGGAGTCGCAAAACTGTGTGCCTATTCCCAATAAACGGCCGAAATGACCCAAATCGACGAGTTTGACGACGTCCCAATATTAAGCCTACTCGCGGCTTCACGAGCCGTTTGAAACGCCCCCCGGAGGCCAACGCCGAAAACTGTGTGTTATATCCCATTAAAAAACGGCCAGAATGACCAAATCGACGAGTTTTGACTGACGTCCCAATTTTCATGTACTCGGGGTCACGAGACCGTGTGAAATCGTCATTCGGAGCCAAAAATGTTGTGATATAGCCCATTAAAACGGCTAGAAATGACCAAATCGACTGAGTTTTGATGCCAAATTATCATGTACCCAGGGTCACGAGCGCGGGTAAATCGTCTCCGGAGTCAAAAACCTGTGTGTTATAGCCCACGAAAACTGCCAGAAATGACCAAATCGATGAGTTTGACGACGTCCCAATATTCATGTACTCGGGGTCCACTAGCCGTTGAAAGTCATCCCGGAGCCGAAAACTGTGTGACTATATCCCATTAAAACTGTCAGAAAGACCAAATCGACTGAGTTTTGACGACGTCCCAATTTCGTTCTACCAGGGGTCACGAGCCGTTGAAATCGCTCCCGGAGCAGAACACTATGTGCTATAGCCCATAAAACGGCCTGAAATGACCAATCGACAAGTTTTTTGACGACGTCCCATATTCGTGTACTCGGGGTCATTTCCCGTGTGAAATCGTCCACGGATCCGAAAACTGTGTGACTATAGCCATTAAAACGGCTAGAAATGACAAATCGACGATTTTTGAACGCCCCAATTATCATGTACCCAAGGTCACGAGCCGTTGAAATCGTCTCCGGAGTCAAAAACTGTGTGCTATAGCCCACGAAAACTGCCAGAAATGACCAAATCGACGAGTTTTGACGACGTCCCAATATTCGTGTACTCGGGGTCACTAGCCGTTGAAATCGTCCCCGGAGCCGAAAACTGTGTGCTATAGCCCACGAAAACGGCCAGAAATGACCAAATCGACGAGTTTTGACGACGTCCCAATTTTCGTGTACCCGGGGTCACCAGCCGTTGAAATCGCCCCCGGAGCCGAAAACTGTGTGCTATATCCCATTAAAACGGCAGAAATGACCAAATCGACGAGTTTTGACGACGTCCCAATTTTCGTTTACCGGGGGTCACGAGCCGTTGAAATCGCCCCCGGAGCCGAAAACTATGTGCTAGCCCATTAAAACTGGCCTGAAATGACCAAATCGACGAGTTTTGACGAGGTCCCAATATTCGTGTACTCGGGGTCACTTGCCGTTGAAATCGTCCCCGGAGCCGAAAACTTGTGTGCTAGAGCCCACGAAAACGGCCAGAAATGACCAAATCGACGAGTTTTGACGCCCCAATTATCATGTACCCAGGGTCACGAGCCGTTGAAATCGTCTCCGGAGTCAAAAATTGTGTGCTATAGCCCACGAAAACTGCCAGAAATGACCAAATCGACGAGTTTTCATGACGTCCCAATTTTCGTTTACCCGGGGTCACAAGCCGTTGAAATCGCCACGGGAGCCGAAAACTGTGTGCTATATCCCATTAAAACGGCCAGAAATGACCAATCGACGAGTTTTGACGACGTCCCAATATTCATGTACTCGGGGTCACAAGCCGTTGAAATCGCCACGGGAGCCGAAAACTGTGTGCTATATCCAATTAAAACAGACAGAAATGACCAAATCGACGAGTTTTGACGACATCCCAATTCTCGTGTACCCGGGGTCACGAGCCATTGAAATCGTCTCCGGAGCCAAAAAGTGTGTGCTATAGCCCACAAAAACGGCGAGAAATGACAAATCGACAATTTTGACGACGTCCCAATTTTCGTTACCGGGGGTCACGAGCCGTTGAAATCGCCCCCGGAGCCGAAAACTGTGTGCTATGGCCCATTAAAACGGCTAGAAATGACCAAATCGACGAGTTTTGACGCCCCAATTATCATGTACCCAAGGTCACGAGCCGTTGAATTCGTCTCCGGAGTCAAAAACTGTGTGCTATAGCCCACGAAAACTGCCAGAAATGACCAAATCGACGAGTTTTGACGACATCCCAATATTCATGTACTCGGGGTCACTAGCCATTGAAATCGTCCCCGGAGCCGAAAACTGTGTGCTATAGCCCACGAAAACGGCCAGAAATGACCAAATCGGTGAGTTTTGACGACGTCCCAATTTTCATGTGCTATGGCCCATTAAAACGGCTAGAAATGACCAAATCGACGAGTTTTGACGCCCCAATTATCATGTACCCAAGGTCACGAGCCGTTGAAATCGTCTCCGGAGTCAAAAACTGTGTGCTATAGCCCACGAAAACTACCAGAAATGACCAAATCGACGAGTTTTGACGACGTCCCAATATTCATGTACTCGGGGTCACTAGCCGTTGAAATCGTCCCCGGAGCCGAAAACTGTGTGCTATATCCCATTAAAACGGCCAGAAATGACCAAATCGACGAGTTTTGACGACGTCCCAATTTTCGTGTACCCGGGGTCACGAGCCGTTGAAATCGCCACGGGAGCCGAAAACTGTGTGCTATATCCCATTAAAACGGCCAGAAATGACCAAATCGACGAGTTTTGACGACGTCCCAATTTTCGTTTACCGGGGGTCACGAGCCGTTGAAATCGCCCCCGGAGCCGAAAACTGTGTGCTATAGCCCATGAAAACGGCCAGAAATGACCAAATCGACGAGTTTTGACGAGGTCCCAATATTCGTGTACTCGGGGTCACTTGCCGTTGAAATCGTCCCCGGAGCCGAAAACTGTGTGCTATAGCCCATTAAAACGGCTAGAAATGACCAAATCGACGAGTTTTGACGCCCCAATTATCATGTACCCAGGGTCACGAGCCGTTGAAATCGTCTCCGGAGTCAAAAACTATGTGCTATAGCCCACGAAAACTGCCAGAAATGACCAAATCGACGAGTTTTGACGACGTCCCAATTTTCGTTTACCCGGGGTCACAAGCCGTTGAAATCGCCACGGGAGCCGAAAACTGTGTGCTATTCCAATAAAACGGCCCGAAATGACCAAATCGACGAGTTTTGACGACGTCCCAATATTCATGTACTCGGGTCACGAGCCGTTGAAATCGCCCCCGGAGCCGAAAACTGTGTGTTATATCCATTAAAACTGCCAGAAATGACCAAATCGACGAGTTTTCATGACGTCCCAATTTTCGTTTACCCGGGGTCACAAGCCGTTGAAATCGCCACAGGAGCCGAAATTGTGTGCTATATCCAATTAAAACAGATAGAAATGACCAAATCGATGAGTTTGATGCCAAAATTATCATGTACCCCAGGGTCACGAGCGGTTGAAATCTTCTCCGGAGTCAAAACTGTGTGCTATAGCCCATGAAAACGGCCAGAAATGACCAAATCGATGAGTTTTGACGACGTCCCAATTTTCATGTACCCGGGGTCACTAGCCGTTGAAATCATCCCCGGAGCCAAAAACTGTGTGCTATAGCCCATTAAAACTGTCAGAAATGACCAAATCGACGACTTTTGACGATGCCCCAATTTTCGTGTACCGGGGGTCACCAGCCGTTGAAATCGCCCCCGGAGCCGAAAACTATGTGCTATAGCCCATGAAAACGGCCAGAAATGACCAAATCGACGAGTTTTGACGAGGTCCCAATATTCGTGTACTCGGGGTCACTTGCCGTTGAAATCGTCCCCGGAGCCGAAAACTGTGTGCTATGGCCCATTAAAACGGCTAGAAATGACCAAATCGACGAGTTTTGACGCCCCAATTATCATGTACCCAAGGTCACGAGCCGTTGAATTCGTCTCCGGAGTCAAAAACTGTGTGCTATAGCCCACGAAAACTGCCAGAAATGACCAAATCGACGAGTTTTGACGACGTCCCAATATTCGTGTACTCGGGGTCACTAGCCGTTGAAATCATCCCCGGAGCCGAAAACTGTGTGCTATAGCCCACGAAAACGGCCAGAAATGACCAAATCGACGAGTTTTGACGACGTCCCAATTTTCGTGTACCCGGGGTCACAAGCCGTTGAAATCGCCCCCGGAGCCGAAAACTGTGTGCTATATCCCATTAAAACGGCCAGAAATGACCAAATCGACGAGTTTTGACGACGTCCCAATTTTCGTTTACCGGGGGTCACGAGCCGTTGAAATCGCCCCCGGAGCCGAAAACTGTGTGCTATGGCCCATTAAAATGGCCTGAAATGACCAAATCGACGAGTTTTGACGACGTCCCAATATTCGTGTACTCGGGGTCATTTCCCGTTGAAATCGCCGCCGGAGCCGAAAATGTGTGCTATGGCCCATTAAAACAGCTAGAAATGACCAAATCGACGAGTTTTGACGCCCCAATTATCATGTACCCAAGGTCACGAGCCGTTGAAATCGTCTCCGGAGTCAAAAATTGTGTGCTATAGCCCACGAAAACTGCCAGAAATGACCAAATCGACGAGTTTTCATGACGTCCCAATTTTCGTTTACCCGGGGTCACAAGCCGTTGAAATCGCCACGGGAGCCGAAAACTGTGTGCTATATCCCATTAAAACAGCCAGAAATGACCAAATCGACGAGTTTTGACGACGTCCCAATATTCATGTACTCGGGGTCACTAGCCGTTGAAATCGTCCCGGGAGCCGAAAACTGTGTGCTATATCCCATTAAAACGGCCAGAAATGACCAAATCGACGAGTTTTGACGACATCCCAATTTTCGTGTACCCGGGGTCACGAGCCATTGAAATCGTATCCGGAACCAAAAATTGTGTGCTATAGCCCACAAAAACGGAGAGAAATGACCAAATCGACAAGTTTTGACGACGTCCCAATTTTCGTTTACCGGGGGTCACGAGCCGTTGAAATCGCCCCCGGAGCCGAAAACTGTGTGCTATGGCCCATTAAAACGGCTAGAAATGACCAAATCGACGAGTTTTGACGCCCCAATTATCATGTACCCAAGGTCACGAGCCGTTGAATTCGTCTCCGGAGTCAAAAACTGTGTGCTATAGCCCACGAAAACTGCCAGAAATGACCAAATCGACGAGTTTTGACGACATCCCAATATTCATGTACTCGGGGTCACTAGCCATTGAAATCGTCCCCGGAGCCGAAAACTGTGTGCTATAGCCCATGAAAACGGCCAGAAATGACCAAATCGGTGAGTTTTGACGACGTCCCAATTTTCATGTGCTATAGCCCATTAAAACGGCTAGAAATGACCAAATCGACGAGTTTTGACGCCCCAATTATCATGTACCCAGGGTCACGAGCCGTTGAAATCGTCTCCGGAGTCAAAAACTGTGTCCTATAGCCCACGAAAACGGCCCGACATGACCATATCAACGAGTTTTGACGACGTCCCAATATTCGCATACTCGGGGTCAGTAGCCGTTGAAATCGTCCCCGGAGCCGAAAACTGTGTGCTATAGCCCATTAAAACAGCCAGAAATGACCAAATCGACGAGTTTTGACGACATCCCAATTTTCGTGTACCTAGGGTCACGAGCCGTTGAAATCGCCCCCGGAGCCGAAAACTGTGTGCTATATCCCATTAAAACGGCCAGAAATGACCAAATCGACGAGTTTTGACGACGTCCCAATTTTCGTTTACCGGGGGTCACGAGCCGTTGAAATCGCCCCCGGAGCCGAAAACTATGTGCTATAGCCCATGAAAACGGCCAGAAATGACCAAATCGACGAGTTTTGACGAGGTCCCAATATTCGTGTACTCGGGGTCACTTGCCGTTGAAATCGTCCCCGGAGCCGAAAAATGTGTGTGCTAGAGCCCACGAAAACGGCCAGAAATGACAAATCGACGAGTTTTGACGCCCCAATTATCATGTACCCAGGGTCACGAGCCGTTGAAATCGTCTCCGGAGTCAAAAACTATGTGCTATAGCCCACGAAAACTGCCAGAAATGACCAAATCGACGAGTTTTGACGACGTCCCAATATTCGTGTACCCGGGGTCACGAGCCGTTGAAATCACCCCGGAGTCGAAAACTGTGTGCTATTCCCAATAAAACGGCCCGAAATGACCAAATCGACGAGTTTTGACGACGTCCCAATATTCGTGTACTCGGGGTCACTAGCCGTTGAAATCGCCCCCGGAGCCGAAAACTGTGTGCTATATCCCATTAAAACGGCCAGAAATGACCAAATCGACGAGTTTTGATGACATCCCAATTTTCGTGTACCGGGGGTCACGAGCCGTTGAAATCGTCTCCGGAGCCAAAAATTGTGTGCTATAGCCCACGAAAACGGCCAGAAATGACCAAATCGACGAGTTTTGATGCCAAAATTATCATGTACCCAGGGTCACGAGCGGTTGAAATCTTCTCCGGAGTCAAAAACTGTGTGCTATAGCCCACGAAAACTGCCAGAAATGACCAAATCGATGAGTTTTGACGACGTCCCAATATTCATGTACTCGGGGTCACTAGCCGTTGAAATCATCCCCGGAGCCGAAAACTGTGTGCTATAGCCCACGAAAACGGCCAGAAATGACCAAATCGACGAGTTTTGACGACGTCCCAATTTTCGTGTACCTAGGGTCACGAGCCGTTGAAATCGCTCCCGGAGCAGAACACTATGTGCTATAGCCCATGAAAACGGCCAGAAATGACCAAATCGACGAGTTTTGACGAGGTCCCAATATTCGTGTACTCGGGGTCACTTGCCGTTGAAATCGTCCCCGGAGCCGAAAACTGTGTGCTATAGCCCATTAAAACGGCTAGAAATGACCAAATCGACGAGTTTTGACGCCCCAATTATCATGTACCCAAGGTCACGAGCCGTTGAAATCGTCTCCGGAGTCAAAAACTGTGTGCTATAGCCCACGAAAACTGCCAGAAATGACCAAATCGAAGAGTTTTGACGACGTCCCAATATTCATGTACTCGGGGTCACTAGCCGTTGAAATCATCCCCGGAGCCGAAAACTGTGTGCTATAGCCCACGAAAACGGCCAGAAATGACCAAATCGACGAGTTTTGACGACGTCCCAATTTTCGTGTACCCGGGGTCACGAGCCGTTGAAATCGCCCCCGGAGCCGAAAACTGTGTGCTATATCCCATTAAAACGGCCAGAAATGACCAAATCGACGAGTTTTGACGACGTCCCAATTTTCGTTTACCGGGGGTCACGAGCCGTTGAAATCGCCCCCGGAGCCGAAAACTGTGTGCTATGGCCCATTAAAATGGCCTGAAATGACCAAATCGACGAGTTTTGACGACGTCCCAATATTCGTGTACTCGGGGTCATTTCCCGTTGAAATCGCCCCCGGAGCCGAAAACTGTGTGCTATGGCCCATTAAAACAGCTAGAAATGACCAAATCGACGAGTTTTGACGCCCCAATTATCATGTACCCAAGGTCACGAGCCGTTGAAATCGTCTCCGGAGTCAAAAACTGTGTGCTATAGCCCACGAAAACTGCCAGAAATGACCAAATCGACGAGTTTTGATGACGTCCCAATATTCGTGTACTCGGGGTCACTAGCCGTTGAAATCGTCACCGGAGCCGAAAACTGTGTGCTATATCCCATTAAAATGGCCAGAAATGACCAAATCGACGAGTTTTGACGACGTCCCAATATTCGTGTACTCGGGGTCACTAGCCGTTGAAATCGTCCCCGGAGCCGAAAACTGTGTGCTATAGCCCATTAAAACGGCTAGAAATGACCAAATCGACGAGTTTTGACGACGTCCCAATTTTCGTGTACCAGGGTCACGAGCTGTTGAAATCGTCTCCGGAACCAAAAATTGTGTGCTATAGCCCACAAAAACGGCGAGAAATGACCAAATCGACAAGTTTTGACGACGTCCCAATTTTCGTTTACCGGGGGTCACGAGCCGTTGAAATCGCCCCCGGAGCCGAAAACTGTGTGCTATGGCCCATTAAAACGGCTAGAAATGACCAAATCGACGAGTTTTGACGCCCCAATTATCATGTACCCAAGGTCACGAGTCGTTGAATTCGTCTCCGGAGTCAAAAACTGTGTGCTATAGCCCACGAAAACTGCCAGAAATGACCAAATCGACGAGTTTTGACGACATCCCAATATTCGTGTACTCGGGGTCACTAGCCGTTGAAATCGTCCCCGGAGCCGAAAACTGTGTGCTATAGCCCACGAAAACGGCCAGAAATGACCAAATCGATGAGTTTTGACGACGTCCCAATTTTCATGTGCTATGGCCCATTAAAACGGCTAGAAATGACCAAATCGACGAGTTTTGACGCCCCAATTATCATGTACCCAGGGTCACGAGCCGTTGAAATCGTCTCCGGAGTCAAAAACTGTGTGCTATAGCCCACGAAAACTACCAGAAATGACCAAATCGACGAGTTTTGACGACGTCCCAATATTCGTGTACTCGGGGTCAGTAGCCGTTGAAATCGTCTCCGGAGCCGAAAACTGTGTGCTATAGCCCATTAAAACGGCTAGAAATGACCAAATCGACGAGTTTTGACGCCCCAATTATCATGTACCCAGGGTCACGAGCCGTTGAAATCGTCTCCGGAGCCAAAAACTGTGTGCTATAGCCCACGAAAACTGCCAGAAATGACCAAATCGACGAGTTTGCATGACGTCCCAATTTTCGTTTACCCGGGGTCACAAGCCGTTGAAATCGCCACGGGAGCCGAAAACTATGTGCTATAGCCCATTAAAACGGCCAGAAATGACCAAATCGACGAGTTTTGACGACGTCCCAATTTTCGTGTACCCGGGGTCACGAGCCGTTGAAATCGCCCCCGGAGCCGAAAACTGTGTGCTATATCCCATTAAAACTGCCAGAAATGACCAAATCGACGAGTTTTGACGACGTCCCAATTTTCATTTACCGGGGGTCACGAGCCGTTGAAATCGCCCCCGGAGCCGAAAACTATGTGCTATAGCCCATGAAAACGGCCAAAAATGACCAAATCGACGAGTTTTGACGAGGTCCCAATATTCGTGTACTCGGGGTCACTTGCCGTTGAAATCGTCCCCGGAGCCGAAAAATGTGTGCTAGAGCCCACGAAAACGGCCAGAAATGACCAAATCGACGAGTTTTGACGCCCCAGTTATCATGTACCCAGGGTCACCAGCTGTTGAAATCGTCTCCGGAGTCAAAAATTGTGTGCTATAGCCCACGAAAACAGCCAGAAATGACCAAATCGACGAGTTTTCATGACGTCCCAATTTTCGTTTACCCGGGGTCACAAGCCGTTGAAATCGCCACGGGAGCCGAAAACTATGTGCTATATCCCATTAAAACGGCCAGAAATGACCAAATCGACGAGTTTTGACGACGTCCCAATTTTCGTGTACCCGGGGTCACGAGCCGTTGAAATCGCCACGGGAGCCGAAAACTGTGTGCTATATCCCATTAAAACTGCCAGAAATGACCAAATCGACGAGTTTTGACGACGTCCCAATTTTCATTTACCGGGGGTCACGAGCCGTTGAAATCGCCCCCGGAGCAGAAAACTATGTGCTATAGCCCATTAAAACGGCCTGAAATGACCAAATCGACGAGTTTTGACGACGTCCCAATATTCGTGTACTCGGGGTCACTTGCCGTTGAAATCGCCCCCGGAGCCGAAAACTGTGTGCTATAGCCCATTAAAACAGCTAGAAATGACCAAATCGACGAGTTTTGACGCCCCAATTATCATGTACCCAGGGTCACGGGCCATTGAAATTGTCTCCAGAGTCAAAAACTGTGTGCTATAGCCCACGAAAACTGCCAGAAATGACCAAATCGACGAGTTTTGATGACGTCCCAATATTCGTGTACTCGGGGTCACTAGCCGTTGAAATCGTCACCGGAGCCGAAAACTGTGTGCTATATCCCATTAAAACAGCCAGAAATGACCAAATCGACGAGTTTTGACGACGTCCCAATATTCATGTACTCGGGGTCACTAGCCGTTGAAATCGTCCCTGGAGCCGAAAACTGTGTGCTATAGCCCACGAAAACGGCCAGAAATGACCAAATCGACGAGTTTTGACGACGTCCCAATTTTTGTGTACCCACGAGGATACCGGCCTCAGAGCCGGCCCAGTCTGGGTGCCAGGCCGGGGCAGTAACCGAACAGGCCGGCCTCGTGGCCGGCCCAGGCCGGGGTGAGGGCCGGGTGTGCATCGGAAGCAACCGGCCTGTTGGCCGGTTTTGGCCGACGCCCAGGCCGGGCACACGGTGCTCGCTTGCGGTGGCTACCGGCGGCGAAGCCGACCAGGAATCGGCGGCGGGAGGGGGAGTAGAGGGTGCGGGAAAAAGGCCAAGGAGAGGCGGAGCTCACCCCGAATCCACGTGCGTGAACGGCGACGGCGAGGGGCGGCTGACGGCGACGATCGGGAGATCGGCCGAGCTCGGCCGGTGCGGCGATGTTGTGGAAGCAGGCGTCGGTCCGGTCGGTCCCGGGGCGATTCCTTGGTCGGACAAGGAGAGGAGGTCACGGCGAGGCTCACGGCGGTCTCCGATTTGCTCCTAGGTGGCTCTAGCAGTGGCGAGGCACGGCGACGGCCACGGTGTCACGGCGGCCACAGAGAGAGAGGGCGAGCGCGGGAAAGGAGCAGGGGAGCGAGCGACAGAAAAAGAAGGGGAGGAGAGAGGGCAGCGTCCGGGTCCTCTTCGTCCACCAGGGAGCAGGTGGGCGGCAACGGCATGGCGCCAGGGATGGCACCAGTGCATCCGATGCACAGTGAGGAAGGAGAGGGAAGGAGAGGGACTGACAGTGGGGGGCCACTGTCAGACATTTGACTTTTTTCATTTTTCCCAGTTTTAGAAATAAAAACAGCAGGGTTTGGCTATTTAAACGAGCCATTTAAACATTTTTAGAAATTATGCAAAAATTCCAATAGGCTCCATTTAACCCTTAGTTGCTCCACAAAAATTGGTGAGGCAAGTAGAAATGTTTTGCACCACATTTGGTCTTGGAGTTTAAATAGGGCATTTTTGATAAATTCCAAAATAGATTTATTTGGGGCATTTAAACATTTCAATAAATTATGGAAATATTTACGGAGTCTCATATTATAATAATGCAGCACCCCATATTTTTATTTTGGAAACTTGGAGAGTTCAACTTGGTTCCAAAATAGAAGTGAATTACCCCAATTTTAACTTGAAATTTTGGAAAACTTAACTTGGTTTCAAAATTTGGAATTGAGTTAAGCCAAATTGAATTCTCAAAACTATTTATTTGCTCGTTAAGAATTTGCCCTTACCAAATAATTATAATTGGGTGATTGAAACTTCCTAAACAATTTGGAAGTTCAAGTTAATTTTATTTGGTCATTTTGGGCAAAGCCTTTAGTTTGGACATGTGAGGAAGGGTTTTGCTTCCCTAGCTTTTAAGTTCCAATTGTTGCTTTATTTAGAAGTTAGCAACTTAAATAAGAATGCCATGATGCAATGTAAAACAAAAAGTGAAAATTTGGCCCATATTTTAGGGTACCAAATCTGGGCTGTTACAATTCTACCCCCCTTACAGGAATCTCGTCCCGAGATTCTAGAGTAGGAAGAGGGAGGAAGGAACATGACAACACACATCTTCCTCGTTGCATAGATTTAGCTAACTAACATGACATGCCAAAGAGGCGGAAGGAGAAAGGAGATAACTTAAGGTGATAGACAAAACGACTCTTGCCCAAAACCATAGGTTATTGAGAGAACAAGGGACGACTTGACCCCTAACGGGGAGTCCATATCCTCAAATGGTATTTGACGGATGAGTGCATATGATATGGATATGAATGAATGCGATGCTCCAGAATCAAATAAGACTGAAGCTAGATAATCATTGATTCGAAGCATACCCATAAGAACACGAGGGTCCCTTTCAACTCCTTCAGCCGAGACGTGGTTTAGGCGACCACGGCTGATGGGCACGGCCTTGGCGGCTGGTGTAGAGGGAGCGGGTGCAGGTGCTGAGGTAGCCGGTGCCTTCTGGGGACACTCCCTGGAGAAGTGCCCCGTCTGGCCACAGCTGAAACAAGTGGGCCTCTGCGGTGGTGGAGGCAGCTGAGGGTGGTACACACTTCCACCCGCACCCAAGGTCGAAGTAGCTGGGCGAGGCGGAGGTGGCAGGTACCCGGTGGGCTTCGGCGCGAAGGGCGCCTTAGGCACGGTGCTGAAAGGCACAAATACCTTGCGCTTCTTGCCTTTAGTAGAAGAGGAGCTCTGGTGATCAGCTGGAGCTGGCCTCTTAGAAGCCTCCAGCTCCTTCCTACCCTGCTCCATGGTAAGAGCCTGATTGTAGAGCTCCTGGTAGGAGGTGAACTTGAAGGGTAGGAGCTCGTATCGGAGACGAGGTGCGAGCCCCATGCGGAAGAGGTATTGCTTGTCCTCATCATTCGTCATGTCCCGAGGGGCGTAACGGGAGAGGTGGTTGAACTCCCGCCCATAGGCTTGGACGTCCATGCGTCCCTGGGTTAAGTCCAGGAACTCCCACCTCTTGAGCTCGAGGATGGGCTTGGGGATGTACGCCGCACGGAAAGCGGCGCGGAACTCCTCCCAAGTGACAACATGGCCCGCGGCAACCATGGCCACGTGGCTCTCCCACCAGGAGCCGGCGGCTCCTTCTAGAAGGTAGGTGGCGAAGTTGACATGTTCCGTCGCAGGAACGTGAAGAGCGGCAAACTTGCGCTCGATAGCCCGAAGCCAATCATCAGCATCAAGCGGCTCCTTAGCCTCGGAGAATGTGGGAGGTTGGGACCGCAGGAACTGGTTGAGAGTGGTGCAGTCCGTGTTCCTCCTGGCCCCTTGCTGGACCAGCTGCTCGAGCAGAAGCTCATTGCGCAGGCGGTTTTGCTCGATAGCCATCAAAACCTCCGCCATGGAGGGTGGCGGCGGTGGATCAGGGTTGCTCTGTTCCCCACGACGGGTAGGAGCCATTCTGGAGATTGGGAACAAGGACACAGTTAGTAACCAAAATCCGACGAATAAGATAGATCATTGTGGCTTCCAGATATAGATATTTAAGAAGCAATAAACACCAAAGACAGATTTAGGCAACCACGGTGACATCACGTCATCGCGGCGATATCAAACGGATACAAGGGTCTCGACACAAACACCAGAAGGGATAGCAACAATCTCAAGTGATTGCATAAGCCCTTGTTAGCACTCTTCCGACAATTAGTGCCGCAAGGGTTTCAGGAACGGGTGTTACCGGAGGGATCACAATTTTTGATGGAAAAACTCGCTAAGAGCAATCCCGTCGTGATTCAGATGATTCCATGACAGAGAGCCTAGCCAAAGCTAGTGACGAAGAAGAGTATTGTCGAGGAAAACAATTACGGCTGCAACCTCGAGCTTGAAGACTAACTCCAATTTTGCCAACCTGATGTAGGGTTTCATCATTAGCACCAGGGTTCAACGGAAAAGATCTTGGGTTAAAGGTCAGCTTCATGCACTGGGACCCACAATAGCATAATACTCGCAAGGGTGACAACCCCCATGAATCATTACACCGGAGCCCTAGCACAATCCGGGACCTTCGGTTCAAGATCTTGGACTAAAGCAAGGGAACATCTTGATGATCCGCAACACTTCTTCTCTTCGGAATTTAGAATTTGCAGACAAGCAAGGATAACTAGTAACTAAAGGTAGGAACCCAAACCCCGAGATCCTAAAGATTTAGAACTTTGCCGATGATCAG
This sequence comes from Puccinellia tenuiflora, assembly GCA_012064385.1. Classification (NCBI taxonomy): domain Eukaryota; kingdom Viridiplantae; phylum Streptophyta; class Magnoliopsida; order Poales; family Poaceae; genus Puccinellia; species Puccinellia tenuiflora. The sequence continues at coordinate 313,242 of QRDG01001970.1, forward strand.
AAGAACCGTTAAAATCAAATAGAGGTAAGATGACACCGAGATCAGAGTGAATTGGGTAAGGAGTAAAAAGAATCCTAGGAGGGTTTTCACAACTCATTTTTAGGTTAAAAATAATTTTCACGAACTAGACTCGACATCGACCAAAAGAGAGGGTTTCCTACAGGCAGTCCTGCTCTGATACCAACTTGTAATGCCCCGACCCCGGAATTATACATAGAGGCTATGAATCCGACACAACCATCAATGTATAAGACAAAGATCGAGACTTGTGGAACAGAACTGGCACAAAGCATGACTCTACGACACAAAAGTATAGCAACTCATATAACGAGAAGAATACAAATATTACACAACAAAAGGATCACAGATCCAACAAGTCATGAAGCGGAAGCGGGTAGTGTTGTCTAACAACAAGAAGCAAATATATGGCCTAAGAGGCCTACAATAAACATCATCCCAGCCAGCTTGTTCCACGGTCCCAAGCTGCCACCTGGGAACCCCAGACTAGTAGTCGACGTCAACGAAGAACCCACCTAGCTGCTCGGTGTCGTCCTCCTCTGAAATACAAAATCATAGAGGCAGCAAAGAGAGACTGAGTACGACGTACTCGCAAGTTTAGTACGGCGATATAGGCCCAAATGACTGACGGAGGCTCTAAAGCTGTTTATGTATCTCTTTTGCATAAAGCTAATTTTAATAAACCGAAATATAAAATGACACATGGTATTCGTCTACTCAGAATATTTTTATAAAGGGGTAAGAGAGTAACATTTTCATCTTCGGTTCTCGGCGAACCTACTTGCAACCATCACCACTCATCTCACACAAGGCACTCCCTCGAATCACCCTCGAGGAAATGAACCTTTTACACACACGTTGAGTTGCAACCTGTAGCTACCAATTTAATTAATTAAGGTTAACATTCTCTATGATCCCGTAAATCCATTCCCAAGGCGTCCATAACCGCGGACACGGCTTTTCGAAAAGATTAACCCTGCAGGGGTGTACTAAGTGGAAGTCGCCAGGTTCCCGAGGGACCTCCCAGCTTCTTCTCCATTGGTACCGTCCGGCTCACCTGGTTGGCCCTCTTCCGGGGAAGTCCGGCAAGCAGGCGCGGTTAGACCTTTACCTCGCGTGAGACTATCCAAGAGTCATCAGTGGCCACAGGACAAGTTTACCCAGCCTCAGCCCCTGCCCCATCGCCACTTCCTAACACCACCATCCTCATCATCCTTTTTCCGCTCACACACACGGCAAATGGAAATAGCAAACTAGAGGACCCTTGGATACGCCCGCACAAGTTATTTGGTCAGTAAGGCGCCCATACACCCACCAATGGCAGCACGCTCAGACCTTGGTTCCGAAGACAGGAACTCGCACCTAGGGGCTAGAGTGAGGCAAAACACCATCCCCGATGGCAACTCACCCAAGCCTACTTAGCATTTTAAATAAGCACCCACATATCCACCATGCCCGAATCATTCCATCAACATCAACAATTATGGAATTCAATAACGGACATAACTAGTATTTCAGCTAAGCATTTCTAAGCATGGCTAAGCATATATCCAACAACAACAATTATAACTTTATCTCGGGCCAACACTTCAACCCTAGGGTTCATAGGTAGGGATACATGTGATTGGCTCGGGGAAAACCATGCATTCATAGGACATTCTATTACTTGCCAAAAGAGACATTTGAACCGCATGCAATATTATGGTGGATAAAATAATTTGATAAAAGCCTAGGATGCTAGAATGCCAAGAAGGTTAGGTTATCTCTTGCCTTGCTGCCCGGTCGTGAAGTACTGCTCGTCGGGGTAAGTAGAGAGACCCTCGACTCCGAAATCTATCGATACCCAAAAAGGAAAACAAGGAACACATAAATCACAAGAACACAAGATGCAATGCTCAACCACATGATGACATGTCCAATTGATGCAAGATATTATTATATAAATTAAATAGCAACATTAAATGGGAAGCCAAATAATTAGTGCAATTATTTGGAAACAACCCCATATTTATCTTAGTGACCACATTCTTTATAAATTAACAAATTATTAGAGAAGTGGCTCAATTATGCATGAACATGACGTGAAAGGATAGGTTTCGTTCTTCCGATCATTTCGGTAATTTATTTGTAATTTTCGGAGTATCGAAGAATAAATAGCAAATTAAATAAATGATTGAATTTTACTTCATTTAATCAAATTATGAATAACATCAAATAAAAGTTTGTGATCATGACATGATATCAGCATGGTTGAGTAGCATTTGACAAGTTGATCACTTTGATATTTAATTCATAATTTTTGGACAAATATTTAATTAGTTATGCATTTTCCTAATTTGGGATTTAAATAACTCATTTTAGGAATTCTTAAAAAACAGAAAAATTATTTAACCAAAAGGGCATGGCAATGCTACCAAATGTTAGGAAATGTTTTTCTAAACACATTGGTATTTGATTTGCCAAAATTGGAGCATTTTTCAAATAGATATGAATTATTTAACATTTCATTTCATTTTTCTAAAATTGCAGATATTACTGTACGGGCCGGCCTGTAAATCGGCCCAGGCCGGAAGGTAGGCCGGGACAGCGGCCGAGGATACCGGCCTCAGAACCGGCCCAGTCCGGGTGCCAGGCCGGGGCAGTAACCGAACAGGCCGGCCTCGTGGCCGGCCCAGGCCGGGGTGAGGGCCGGGTGTGCATCGGAAGCAACCGGCCTGTTGGCCGGTTTTGGCCGACGCCCAGGCCGGGCACACGGTGCTCGCATGCGGTGGCTACCGGCGGCGAAGCCGACCAGGAATCGGCGGCGGGAGGGGGAGAGAGGGTGCGGGAAAAAGGCCAAGGAGAGGCGGAGCTCACCCCGAATCCACGTGCGTGAACGGCGACGGCGAGGGAGCGGCTGACGGCGAATGTCGGGAGATCGGCCGAGCTCGGCCGGTGCGGCGATGTTGTGGAAGCAGGCGTCGGTCCGGTCGGTCCCGGGGCGATTCCTTGGTCGGACAAGGAGAGGAGGTCACGGCGAGGCTCACGGCAGTCTCCGATTTGCTCCTAGGTGGCTCTAGCAGCGGCGAGGAACGGCGACGGCCACGGTGTCACGGCGGCCACAGAGAGAGAGGGCGAGCGCGGGGAAAGGAGCAGGGGAGCGAGCGACAGAAAAAGAAGGGGAGGAGAGAGGGCAGCGTCCGGGTCCTCTTCGTCCACCAGGGAGCAGGTGGGCGGCAACGGCATGGCGCCAGGGATGGCACCAGTGCATCCGATGCACAGTGAGGAAGGAGAGGGAAGGAGAGGGACTGACAGTGGGGGGCCACTGTCAGACATTTGACCTTTTTCATTTTTCCCAGTTTTAGAAATAAAAACAGCAGGGTTTGGCTATTTAAACGAGCCATTTAAACATTTTTAGAAATTATGCAAAAATTCCAAATAGGCTCCATTTAACCCTTAGTTGCTCCACAAAAATTGGTGAGGCAAGTAGAAATGTTTTGCACCACATTTGGTCTTGGAGTTTAAATAGGGCATTTTTGATAAATTCCAAAATAGATTTATTTGGGGCATTTAAACATTTCAATAAATTATGGAAATATTTACGGAGTCTCATATTATAATAATGCAGCACCCCATATTTTTATTTTGGAAACTTGGAGAGTTCAACTTGGTTCCAAAATAGAAGTGAATTACCACAATTTTAACTTGAAATTTTGGAAAACTTAACTTGGTTTCAAAATTTGGAATTGAGTTAAGCCAAATTGAATTCTCAAAACTATTTATTTGCTCGTTAAGAATTTGCCCTTACCAAATAATTATAATTGGGTGATTGAAACTTCCTAAACAATTTGGAAGTTCAGTATTTATTGGTCATTGGCAAAGCCTTTAGTTTGGACATGTGAGGAAGGGTTTTGCTTCCCTAGCTTTTAAGTTCCAATTGTTGCTTTATTTAGAAGTTAGCAACTTAAATAAGAATGCCATGATGTAATGCAAAACAAAAAGTGAAAATTTGGCCCATATTTTAGGGTACCAAATCTGGGCTGTTACACCTAGGTTTGATGTGTTGGCCGGAGACAAAGATATAATTGTTGATTATATATGCTTAGCTATGCTTAGTTAAATGATATATGTTGTCCGGTGATTTAAATCCATTATTATGAATGGTGGAGGAATGGTCGGATATGATGGTTACTTGTGGTGGATAATTAATTTGCTAAAAGGCTTGGATGAGTTGCCATCGGGGATGGTGTTTTGCCTCATTCCTGCCGCCTAGGCTGAGAGTGCTTTAGCTAGAACCAAGAACCGAGCGTGCTTCCATTGGTGGGTGTATGGGCGCCTCACTAACTAAATAACTTGTGCGGGCGTATCCAAGGGTCCTCTAGTTTGCTATTTCAATTTGCCGCGTGTGTGAGCGGAAAAAGAAATGACGAGGATGGTGGTGTTTAGGACGTGGTGATGGGGCAGGGGCTGAGGCTGGGTAAACTTGCCCTGTGGCCACAGATGACTCTTGCATAGTCTCACACGAGGTAAAGGTTTAACCGCGCCTGCTTGCTGGCCTTCCCCAGAAGAGGGCCAACTAGGTGAGTCGGACGGTACCAATGGGTAAATTAGTACACCCCTGCAGGGTAAATCTTTTCGAAAAGCCGTGTCCACGGTTATGGACAAACTCTTGGGAAAGGCAGATTAGCTCATAGATAACATTAACCTAATTGATATGGCAGCTAGAGGTTGCATTTCAAAGTGTGATAAAAGTTTCATTTCCTCGAGGGTGATTCGAGGGAGTGCCTTGGTGGAGATGAGTGATGTTTTGGCTACAAGTAGGTTCGATGAGAACCGAAGATGAAAAGTTTACTCTCTTATCCCCTTTATGGAAATTATTCTGAATAGACGATGCCGTGGGTCTTGTTATATATTTTACAATGGAAATCTAGCTTTATGCAAAATAGCTGCATCATACAGCTTTAGAGCCTCCATCAGCATCGGGCCTATATCGCCCTACTAATTCTTGCGAGTACGTCATACTCAGCCTTGCTTTGTTGATTATTATTTGTTTCAGAGGAGGACATCACCGAACTGGAAGGTGGGTTCTTTATTGACATCGACGTGTAGTCTGGGGTTACCAGGTGGCAGCTTGGGACATTTGGAACAGGCTGGCATGGGATGTTTATTTGTAGGCCTCTTAGGCCATAATTTGGATCTTGTTGTTTAGACTACTTTAATTTGCTTCCGCTGTTGTAATGATGGGTCAGTGACCTCTGATGTGTCATTTGCTATCTTTCTCAATTATATGAGTTGAACTATGATATCTTTGTGTCGCAGAGTCTGTGATGTGCCAGTTGTTCCACAGTCTTGGTCTCTTTGTTATACGTGAAAGCGATGTCCGAGCTTATGGCATGATCGAGGTGTTGTGTGCCGATGATGTATTCCGAGCACGCCTGCCAATGTGTTTTGGCCTGGGATTGGTAACCCCAGTAACCCTTGATTGTGTAGCATGACCGGTTGGCACAACGTTTCACTATATAGCTCTGGGGTCAGGGCGCTATAAGTTGGTATCAGAGCAGGACTGCCTGTAGGAAACCCGTTCTACTGGTCGATGTCGGGTCTAGTGTTCGTGAAAAACTATTTTAACCTAAAAAGGAGTTGTGAAAACCATCTTAGGATTCTTTTTACTGCTCATCCAACTCGATCTACTCTGAGTTATCTTACCTCTATTTGATTTAACGATGCTTCTACTTGTCTGCAAAATCCAAATCTTTAGGATCACGGGGTTGGGTTCTATCTTTAGTTGCCGGTTAACTTTGCTCGTCTGCCAATTCTAAAGCCCGAAGAAAGGAAGTGTTGCGGATCGTCAAGAAATTCCCTTGCTTTAGCCCAAGATCTTGAACCGAAGGTCCCGGATTGTGCTAGGGCTCTGGTGTAATGATTTATGAGGGTTGTCACCCATGTGAGCATTATGCTATTCGTGAGTCCTAGTGCATGAAGCTGATCTTTAACCCAAGATCTTTCCATCGAATCCTAATATTAGTGGTCAAACCCTACATCAGGTTGGCAAAATTGAAGTTAGTCTTCAAACTCGAGGTTGCAGCCGTAATTGTTTTCCTCACCCATGCTCTTCCCTGTCCCTAGCTTTAGCTAAACTCTCTGTCAGGTAACCATATGAATCCTGGCGGGATTGCTCTTAGCGAGTGGTCCATCAATATTTGGGATTCCTCCACTAATACCCGTCCAGGAAACCCTTTCGGCACTAGTTGTCGGAAGAGTGCTAACAAGGGCTTCTGCATTATCTTGATATTGTTGCTAGCCCATTTTCTTACTCTTAATCTGTTGTCTGACATTTATCTGTCTGTTGACAGTCAAATTTATCGTCCATTGGGTTGTTCTGATGCATGTGATCCTTGTGGTCAGTCAAGGCATTCCACTTTGGGATGTCAGGAGAAACAAACCCCGGTACCTTGTCCCTTTCTCGGACCAGGTCAAAGTATTGTAATCCGCAGAATAAGAGGCTTGTCTAGCTTTTGTTCTGTTCAACCTTGGAGTGTCACACTCTTTCATATCAAGAGGTCGTGCTTAGTCTCATGACATACTTGATGAAGTGATGCTCTTACCCTTCCTTATCCATCTACCTCCGAGCTACTCGGGCTCTAAATGTTGAGGATGCATATCGTTGTGGTAATCGGATATTCTTAGCAAATGATATTGCTTTGACATCCAAGGACAGTGATGTCATTCTTAGCCTGATTCGTAATCTAATCATCAAGACGAGTTTGACTGTGCTACCAACTCCATTGTTCAGGTGCACACCTTCGGTCAATAGATTAGATTCGTGTCGAAACTCTAAAGATCACAGCGTTCGCTTGGAAAAGCAAATTTTCCTCTCGCAAACTAGCTAGTGTTCTGGAGCTTGATGCTGTAGTCAATTCTTGAGATCCTTAACCCTCGTTAACTATTGTAAATCCTCATGTCAAGTCTAGAATATCCGCACGCCTAACCAAATCTTAATCTCAAGCAGAAATGAAGGTTGGTGTTTCTTAAGAGTATGACATAGACCTTGTGTAAATCCGGCAAGTTTGAGGTTGTGGTTGCCCTACTTAACTGGAAGGTCTATTGTGATATCCTCTTGCATTTTGTAAAATCAAACCACTCTCCATGAGGATATTGTGCGACTTATTCTAGAGGTTGCCCTTATGGTCTCTTTGCAATCTTAAAGGTCCGACCTCCACTTGATGACCTATTGAAGGCTTTTTCGAAGCCTGATAGTGGTATCTAGAACATCGAGGAGAACATTAACGTGGTGTTGCTAAAAATGTCTCTCGGTCGTTTCTCCTATCCTCTGCTCGACCTTTGTATGGTCAAGTGGTTCCTAGTTTTCCCCAATGGCTTATGGTCTTGTGCAAAGTTCATATTTCCAACCCTTGGAGAGAACTTGTCTGTCCCCTTGAATTATCTTCTGTTTCTCGTCGGCACGTCATGCTTGTTACCTTACTCTCTGCAACAAGGAAGATCATCGTGGGATCCAGAAGATCATTGAAGTTAAGGGTTGTCATGTTTCCCTACTCTCCCTCGTCCTACTCTAGGAATCTCGGGGCGAGATTCTTTTAAGGGGGATAGAATTGTAACAGCCCAGATTTGGTACCCTAAAATATGGGCCAAATTTTCACATTTTATTTTTATTGCATCATGGCATACATTATTAAATTGCTAAATTTAATCAAAGCAACAAATGGAAAACATTAAGGGGAAGCAAAACACTTCCTAAAAATTCCAAACCCAAATGCAATTGCTCAAGTTGGCAAAACAAAATAATCTTGAGTTTCCATATTTTTCCAGTAAGTTCCAAGAATGCATTTATAATTATTTGGCAAAGTAAAATTCTTGCCAAACAATTAAATAAATTGGGACTTCAAAATTGTGTTAAAACAATTCTTAAATTGAAACCAAGTTAAACCTTTCCAAAATTCAAAATATAATTATGGGGAGCTTGCTTATCTTATGATGAGTCTCCATGAATATTTTCAATTATTTTGAGAATGTTTAAATACCCCAAGTAAATGGATTTTTGGAATTTATTAAAATTTGCCTTATTTAAAACACTATGAACAAATGTTATGCAAAACTTTTTATTTTGCAGCACAACTTTTTGAGGAGCTTGTAAATATTATCAGGAGCCTCCCTAAATAATTTCATAATTTTTGAAATTTTTTAAATGCCTCAATTAAATGCCAAAATGTGGCTGTTTTGAAAATGAATAAAAACAAGAAAAGAAGAAAACAGTGCCAGGGGTTTTTCGCAAAATGTCTTCTTCCCTGTTGGACACAGGAGCTTCACTGTGCCGCCATGCCGCCGTCGCCGTGTCGACTCCCCTGCTGCCTCCCCGCACCCTGGCCCCCCTCGTGGATAGGTGAAGACGCCGTGCTGCTCTCCTCTCCTCCCTCGATCTCCTCTGCTCCCCATGAACCCCAAACCCTAACCCTAATTTTCGGTGCCGAGCTCCTGCTGCCGCCGTCACGGATGCTGTCGGTTCCGGCCGTCCCAGAGCCAGCCGAAGCCGTCGCCGACTCTGCTCGCCGAGCTGCATCTCCCCGCCGCAGGAATTGGCTCAGGAACGCCGCAGTCGCCGTCGCCGACCCGTTCCTTCCCCGCCTCCGGCCGCCGCGTCGAGCAAGCTCGCGTCGCTGTCCGGCCTCCCCCTACCCTCACCGTCTGCTTCATCTTATCCAGGGTGAGCTCGCGGTGCTTCCCGACCCCTTGTCCCCCTTTATCTCGCTCTGTGCCGTGCCCCCTCCGTGCACCGCCGCCCGCCGCCGCGGCATGGTCGCCGGCGCGATTCCGGTGACCAAATGGTCCAACCCGCCGCTTCCCCCGACTCCTCTCTGCTCCCTCTAGCTCGTAGGGCAGGTGCCTTCCTCCAATTCCATCCCAAGCCGACGATTTCGTGATCAACAGGCCGCCTGTTCCCCGATGACGTCATGCTTACGTCGGCCGTTCTTCAGTTTTGCAATTTCAGTTTTAACAGAGAAGATGGAAATTGCATTTTCTAATAAATGGTAAAACAGAAAAATACAAATGACATACCAAATTGTTCACAATTTCACAACCTATTCAAATACTTCACTCACACATGCAAATGAATTTCTGAATTTGAATTTAAAATGTGAAATGCAAATCATCGGTTAATTATTCAAATTTTTGGAAATTCATATCTAGAGTTTTATATTTCAGAAAATTGCAAATAATATGTTAAGATGCTCAGCCAAATAAGCTCTACCTGTTAGTGCCTTTATTTAAATTTTTGTTAAATTAAATTACCTTTAATTGTTAAATATAAAAGGGGTAGATTTAAAGTCCAACTTTGAAAATTCATAACAATTTGAATATTGCTCCAAAAATTACAAATAAGGTACCATTTTGTTCAGAGAATTAATATCTACCTGTTAGTTGTAATTGGATGCTAAAATGAATCATTTAATTTGCTGTTATTTAAAATCACTAAAATGGCAGATTATTTGTGGAAATTGAAAATTGCATAACTTGAGTTTTAATTATCCAAAAATTATGAATAAGCTCTCAAAATGTTCAGTGAATAATTATCTACAAGTTTATGTCATTTGAGGGAATTTTAGATGCAATGTTGGTGCTGTTAAATAAAAATAGTTAAAATGGCAGAATTAATTCAATTATTGAAAATATCCTAAATTGATGAATATTAATTCAAAAATTACAAATGATATATCAAATTGATCAGCAACTCAAATGCTATCTAGCTATGTTAGGTTCACAGCAAGTAACCAAATTTTCCTTTGATGTCANATGGCAGATTTAATTCCAATTTTAGAAAATCCATAACTTGAGTTTGGTTTACTCAAAAATTATGTTTAATAGCACAAAATGTTCAGTAAGTAATGAACTACAAGTTTATATCTTTTTTGAGGCTTGTAGATTTAATTTTGGTGCTGTTCTTAAAAATAAATGAAATGGCAGAATTAAATCAAATATTGGAAATGTCATAACTTGTTAAATATTAACTTAAAAATTGCAAATGATATACCAAAATGATCAGTGGATTAATATCTATCTAATAATGTCATTTTCATGCATGTAGTCCTCATATTTCAGTACTGGACATTTTGGATAATTACCTATTTCACTAAGTTATACATGGAGTTCTAACCCGTTAATTGCTATATTTATTTTAGGGGTTCCATTTAACTTGTGGGACATGCCCAATACCTTTTCAATGCATAATATGACCATATCATAATGATTGTGCATTGCACCTTGTATTCATGTTATTTATTTCGTTTCCTGTATTGTTTGTGTTTCGATAGATTCAGGAGTCGAGGTTCCACCACAATACCTTGACAACCATCGCGCCCAGTACTATCAGCAAGGCAAGAACTAACCTAACCTTCTTGGCATCTAGCATCCTATTGTTTTGCAAACTTATTTTATCCACCAGAATATTGCATGCGATTCAAATGTCTCTTTTGATGAAGAATTAGAGTATCCTACAAATGCATGTCTTCCCCGAACCATCACATGCTTGCCCTCCTATGACCATAGGTTTGATGTGTTGGCCGGAGACCAAGATATAATGGATATATTTATATGCTTAGCTATGCTTAGCCATGCTTAGTCGTATGCTAGTTGTGTCCATTGATTAATTCCATATTGATGATGTTGATGGAATGAGTCGGGCGTGGTGGATATATGTGATGCTTAATTAAATTGCTAAGAAGGCTGGGATGAGTTGCCATCGGGGATGGTGTTTTGTCTCGTTCCTGCCCCTAGGTGCGAGTTCTTGTCTTTAGAACCAAGACTAGCGTGCTGCCATTGGTGGGGGTATGGGCTCCTTACTAACTGAATAACTTGTGCGGGCGTATCCAAGGGTCCTCTAGTTTGCTATTTCCATTTGCGCGTGTGTGTGTGAGCGGAAAAAGAAATGATGAGGATGGTGGTGTTCAGGACGTGGCGATGGGGCAGGGGCTGAGGCTGGGTAAACTTGCCCTGTGGCCACAGATGACTCTTTGGATAGTCTCACGCGAGGTAAAGATTTAACCGCGCCTGCTTGCCGGCCTTCCCCGGAAGAGGGCCAACTAGGTGAGCCGGACGGTACCAATGGGTAAATCAGTACACCCCTGCAGGGTAAATCTTTTCGAAAAGCCGTGTCCGCGGTTATGGAAGACTTGGGAACGGACTACGAGATCATAGAGAACATTAACTTAATTGATATGGCGGCTACAGGTTGCATTTCAAAGTGTGATAAAAGGTTCATTTCCTCGAGGGTGATTCGAGGGAGTGCCTTGGTGGAGACGAGTGATGTTTTGGCTACAAGTAGGTTCGATGAGAACCGAAGATGAAAAGTTTACTCTCTTATCCCCTTTATGAAAATTATTCTGAATAGACGATGCCGTGGGTCTTGTTATATCTTTTACAATGGAAATCTAGCTTTATGCAAAATAGCTACATCATACAGCTTTAGAGCCTCCGTCAGCATCGGGCCTATATCGCCCTACTAATTCTTGCGAGTACGTCGTACTCAGCCTTGCTTTGTTGATTATTATTTGTTTCAGAGGAGGACGCCACCGAACTGGAAGGTGGGTTCTACATTGACTTCGACGAGTAGTCTGGGGTTCCTAGGTGACAGCTTGGGACGTCTTGGAACAGGCTGGCACGGGATGTTTATCTGTAGGCCTCTTAGGCCATATTTGGATCTTGTTGTTAGACAACTTTAAATTCGCTTCCGCTTGTTGTAATGATGGGTCAGTGACCTCTGATGTGTCATTTGCTATCTTTCTCAATTATATGAGTTGAACTATGATATCTTTGTGTCGTAGAGTCTGTGATGTGCCAGTTGTTCCGCAGTCTTGGTCTCTTTGTTATACGTGAAAGCGATGTCCGAGCTTATGGCATGATCGAGGTGTTGTGTGCCGATGATGTATTCCGAGCACGCCTGCCAATGTGTTTTAGCCTGGGATTGGTAACCCCAGTAACCCTTAATTGTGTAGCATGACCGGTTGCACAACGTTTCACTGTATAGCTCTGGGGTCAGGGCGCTACAAGTTGGTATCAGAGCAGGACTGCCTGTAGGAAACCCGTTCTACTGGTCGATGTCGAGTCTAGTGTTCGTGAAAAATTATTTATAACCTAAAAAGGAGTTGTGAAAACCATCTTAGGAGTCTTTTACTCCTTATCCAACTCGCTCTATTCTGAGTTATCTTACCTCTATTTGATTTAACGATGCTCCTGCTCGTCTGCAAAATCCAAAACTTTAGGATCACGGGGTTGGGTTCTCTCTTTAGTTACTGGTTAACTTTGCTCGTCTGGCAATTCTAAAGCCCGAAGACAAGAATGTTGCGGATCGTCAAGAAATTCCCTTGCTTTAGCCCAAGATCTTGAACCGAAGGTCCGGATTGTGCTAGGGCTCAGGTGTAATGATTTATGAGGGTGTCACCCATGTGAGCATTATGCTATTCATGAGTCCCGTGCATGAAGCTGATCTTTAACCCAGGATCTCTCCGTTGAACCCTGATGTTAATTGACAAACCCTACATCAGGTTGGCAAAATCTGAAGTTAATCCTCGAGCTCGAGCTTGCAGCCGTAATTGACTTGCTCAGCAATGCTTTTCTCTGTCACTAACCGTATCTGGACTTTCCGTCATGAAACCATCTGGATCACGACAAGATTGCTCTTAGCAGTTTCCATCTAGTTTGTGATTCCTCTATAACACTGTCGTGAAACCCTTTCGCACTAGTTGTTGGAAGAGTGCTAACAAGGGCTTCTACAAATCTCTTGGATGTTGTTAGCCCGTTTTCTTACTCTTAATCTGTTGTCCTCCCTTTATCTGTCAGTTGACAGTCAAGTGTTATCGTGCATTGTGTGTTCCGAAGCAATGTTGCCCTTGTGGTCCGTCAATACATTCCACATCAGGATGTTAAGGAGAAACAAACTCCGGTACCTTGTCCATTTCTCGGCCAGGTCAAAGTATTGTAATCCGCAGATAAGTGGCTTGTCTAGCTTTTTTCTGTTCAACCTTGAGTGTCACACTCTTTTATATCCAGAGGTCGTGCTTAGTCTCATGACTTACCGAATGAAGTGATGCTCTTACCCTTCCTTATCCATCTACCTCCGAGCTACTCGGGCTCGAGATTGTTGAGGATGCATATTGGGGTGGTAATCGGATATTCTTAGCAACTGATATTGCTTTGAAATCCAAGGACTTGATGGCACTCTTAGCATGATTGGTAATCTGATCATCAAGCCGAGTTTGACTGTGCTACCAAGTCCATTCGTTCATGTGTCCACCTTCGGTCAATAAGTTAGATTCGTGTCAAAACTCTAAAGATCACAGTGTTTCGCTTGGAAAAGCAATTTTCCTCTCGCAATCTAGCTAGTGTTCTGGAGCCTGACGCTGTAGTCAATTTTGAGAATCCTTACCCTCGTTAGCTGTTCTAACTCCTCCCTCGGACATGTCAAGTCTGGAATATCCGCACGCTTAACCAAATCTGAATCTCAAGCAGAAATGATGGTTGGTGTTCCTTAAGAGTATGACATAGGCCTTGTGTAAATCCGGCAAGTTTGAGGTGGTGGTTGCCCTACTTAACTGGAAGGTATATTGTGATATCCTCTTGCCTTTCGTAAAATTAACCACTCTCCATGAGGATTTTGTGCTACTTATTCTAGAAGTTGCCCTTATGGTCTCTTTGCAATCTTAAAAGTCCGACCTCTACTTGATGACCTATTGAAGGCTGTTCCGAAGCCTGATAGTGGTATCTAGAACATCGAGGAGAACATTAACGTGGTGTTGCTAAAAAATGTCTCTCGGTCATTTCTCCATCCTCTGTTCGACCTTTGTTTGGTCAAGTTGTTCCTAGTTTTCCCCAATGGCTTATGGTCTTGTGCAAAGTTCATATTTCCAACCCATGGAGAAACTTGTCTATCACCTTGAACTATCTTCTGACTTTCTCGTCGGCAAGTCATGCTTGCTACCTTACTCTCTGCAACAAGGAAGATCAACGTGGGATCAGAAGATCATTGAAGTTAAGAGTTGTCATGTTTCCCTCCTCTCCCTCTTCCTACTCTAGGAATCTCGGGCGAGATTCTTGTAAGGGGGATAGAATTGTAACAGCCCAGATTTGGTACCTAAAATATGGGCCAAATTTTCACTTTTATTTTCATTGCATCATGCCTACATCTTTAAATTGCTAAATTAAATATTGCAAACATGGAAAACATTAAAAGGAAGCAAACACTTCCTAAAATTCCAAACCAAATGCAATTGTTCCAATTGGCAAAACCAAATATTCTTGAGTTTCCATATTTGTCCAGGAAGTTCCAAGAATGCATTTCATAATTATTTGGTAAGGTAGAATTCTTGCCAAACAATTAAATAAATTGGGACTTCAAAATTGAGTTAAACCAAATTCTTATTTTTGGAACCCAGTTAAGCTTTCCAAAAAATTCAAAACAAAATCATGGGGTGCTTCATTATTATGTCATGAGCCTCCATGAATAATTTCATTATTTTTGAAAATGCTTAAATGCTCTAAATAAATACAATTTGGAAATTGCCATAAATGGTTATAACTAAAACCTATGAAAAATGTGGTGCAAAACTTTTTAGTTTGCAACCCCAATTTTTGTGAAGCTTCTAGATGGTAAGGGGAGTCTACATGAATTTTTGTGGAATCTTATAAAATGATTAAGTGCCTCAATTAAATAGAAAAGGCTGCTGTTTTCAAAAGAAAATAAAACCAGAAAAAGGAAAATGGGCCGAGGGGGTTTTCGCAAAAAGCCATCTTCCCTGTGGACGACAGTGGCTTCACTGCCGCTGCCGTCGCCGTGTCGCCCCTCTGCCGCTCCCTCGATGCCGCCCCCCTTTCCCCTGGTGGTCAAGGAGGCCCCCTTGCGGCTGTGCCTCCCTCTCCTCTCTCCCTTGCTTTTCCCCCTGCTCTCTCTCTCTTCTCCCGCGCAAGAACCCTAGCTCGAGCTCCCTGTCCGCCTCCGGCCGCCGCACCTCCCCGTCAACTCCGGCCGCCCGAGCCCACGCCGACACCGCCACGAGCTCCGCCTCGACCTCCTCCCTCTACTGGACCAGGCTCTACCCATCGGGAGGCGCCGGGCCGACGGAATCGGCCGTTCCTTCCCGCCTCCGGCCGCCGCGTTCGAGCACCGTCGCCTCGCCGTCCGGCCTCCTCCGGCCCCGTCGTCTGCGTGTCGTACTCGGGGTGAGCTCCTCGACCGAATGGCCTTCTCCTCCCTCTCCTTCCCTCTCTGGACCGCGCTACCGCCGTGCACCGCCAACCGCCGCCGCTCCGATGGTCGCCGCCGGCCACTCCGGTGACCATATGGTCCGAGCCTCCGCTCCCCCTGCTCCACTCCTTCTCCTCTACCTAGTGCCGCACTTCCCCGCGTCCAATTTCGCACGGAATCGACGGATTTTTGATCGACAGTGCCGCTGCCCTGCTGATGACATGTGATGACGTCATCTGTTCATCATTTTTGGGAATTTTAGAAATTGACAGAAATTTGTTTTTTGCAATATCTGTTAAATGGTAAATCATAGAAATACAAATGACATACCAAATGGTTCATAATTTCATAACCTGTTCAATATGCAACTCACACATGCAAATGAAATTTTGAATTTGAATTTAAAATGTGAAATGCAAATCATCGGTTAATTATTCAAATTTTGGAAATTGCATATCTTTTGAACCATGAATCCAAAAATGCAAATAATATGTCAAAATGCTCAGCAAGAAAATGTCCCTCTGTTATTGCCAATGATAGAATTATTTGGTCAAATTAAATTGCCCTATTTAATAATTACAGAAATGGCAGAAATGAGTGGAAATTTATAAAATCTATAACTTTATGAATATTGCTCCAAAAATTATAAATGAGATCTTAAAATGTTCAGGAAAACAACATCTAAATGATAGTTCCATTTCCATGCAATAATGAACATTTAAATTGCTGTTCAAATTAAAATTATTAAAATGGCAGATTTACTTCCAGATTTAGAAAATCCATAACTTGAGTTTGGTTTACTCAAAAATTATGTTTAATAGCTCAAAATGTTCAGTAAGTAATGAACTACAAGTTTATATCTTTTTTGAGGCTTGTAGATTTAATTTTGGTGCTGTTCTTAAAAATAAATGAAATGGCAGAATTAAATCAAATATTGGAAATGTCATAACTTGTTAAATATTAACTAAAAATTGCAAATGATATACCAAAATGATCAGTGGATTAATATCTATCTAATAATGTCATTTTCATGCATGTAGTCCTCATATTTCAGTACTGGACATTTTGGATAATTACCTATTTCACTAAGTTATACATGGAGTTCTAACCCGTTAATTGCTATATTATTTTAGGGGTTCCATTTAACTTGTGGGACATGCCCAATACCTTTTCAATGCATAATATGACCATATCTAATGATTGTGCATTGCACCTTGTATTCATGTTATTTATTTCGTTTCCTGTATTGTTTGTGTTTCGTAGATTCAGGAGTCGAGGTTCCACCACAATACCTGACAACCATCGCGCCCAGTACTATCAGCAAGGCAAGAGCTAACCTAACCTTCTTGGCATCTAGCATCCTATTGTTTTGCAAACTTATTTTATCCACCAGAATATTGCATGCGATTCAAATGTCTCTTTTGATCAAGAATTAGAGTATCCTACAAATGCATGTCTTCCCCGAACCATCACATGCTTCCCCTCCTATGAACCATAGGTTTGATGTGTTGGCCGGAGACAAGATAATGGATATATTTATATGCTTAGCTATGCTTAGCCATGCTTAGTCGTATGCTAGTTGTGTCCGTTGATTAATTCCATATTGATGATGTTGATGGAATGATTCGGGCGTGGTGGATATATGTGATGCTTAATTAAATTGCTAAGAAGGCTGGGATGAGTTGCCATCGGGGATGGTGTTTTGTCTCGTTCCTGCCCCTAGGTGCGAGTTCTTGTCTTAGAACCAAGACTAGCGTGCTTCCATTGGTGGGGGTATGGGCTCCTTACTAACTGAATAACTTGTGCGGGCGTATCCAAGGGTCCTCTAGTTTGCTATTTCCATTTGCGCGTGTGTGTGAGCGGAAAAAGAAATGATGAGGATGGTGGTGTTTAGGACGTGGCGATGGGGCAGGGGCTGAGGCTGGGTAAACTTGCCCTGTGGCCACAGATGACTCTTGGATAGTCTCACGCGAGGTAAAGGTTTAACCGCGCCTGCTTGCCGGCCTTCCCCGGAAGAGGGCCAACTAGGTGAGCCGGACGGTACCAATGGGTAAATTAGTACACCCCTGCAGGGTAATCTTTTCGAAAAGCCGTGTCCGCGGTTATGGAAACTTGGGAACGGACTACGAGATCATAGAGAACATTAACTTAATTGATATGGCAGCTAGAGGTTGCATTCAAAGTGTGATAAAAGGTTCATTTCCTCGAGGGTGATTCGAGGGAGTGCCTTGGTGGAGACGAGTTGTTTGGCTACAAGTAGGTTCGATGAGAACCGAAGATGAAAAGTTTACTCTCTTATCCCCTTTATGAAAATTATTCTGATAGACGATGCCGTGGGTCTTGTTATATCTTTTACAATGGAAATCTAGCTTTATGCAAAATAGCTACATCATACAGCTTTAGAGCCTCCGTCAGCATCGGGCCTATATCGNAGGGGTTCCATTTAACTTGTGGGACATGCCCAATATGATTTCAGTGCATAAATTTACCATCTCATCATGATTGTGCATTGCACCTTGTATTCGTGTTATTTATTTCATTTCCTGTTATTGTTGTGTTTCGTTAGATTCAGGAGTCGAGGTTCCACCACAATACCTCGACGATCAACGCGCCCAGTATTATCAGCAAGGCAAGAGCTAACCTAACCTTCTTGGCATCTAGCATCCTATTGTTTTACAAACTTATTTTATCCACCAGAATATTGCATGCGATTCAAATGTCTCTTTTGATCAAGATGTAGAGTATCCTATGAATGCATGGTTATCCCCTGAACCATCACATGCTTCCCCTCCTATAAACCCTAGGTTTGATGTGTTGGCCGGAGACAAAGATATATTGTTGTTATATATGCTTAGCGCTTAGCCATGCTAGTCAAATAATATATTTTGTCCGGTGATTTAATTCCATTATTACGAATGGTGGTGGAATGTTCGGACATGATGGGTACTTGTGGTGGATAATTAATTTGCTAAATGGCTTGGATGAGTTGCCATCGGGGATGGTGTTTTGCCTCATTCTTGCCCCTAGGTGTGAGTTCTTATCGACCGAACCAAGAATCGAGCGTGCTTCCAACTGTGGGGACATATGGAATCCCCTTTAACCGAATAACTTGTGCGGGCGTATCCAAGGGTCCTCTAGTTTGCTATTTCCATTTGCCGTGTGTGTGAGCGGAAAAAGAAATGATGAGGATGGTGGTGTTTAGGACGTGGCGATGGGGCAGGGGCTGAGGCTGGGTAAACTTGCCCTGTGGCCACAGATGACTCTTGGATAGTCTAACGCGAGGTAAAGGTTTAATCGCGCCCACTCGCCGGTCTTCCCCGGAAGAGGACCAATCAGGTGAGCCGGACGGTACCGATGGGTAAATTAGTACACCCCTGCAGGGTTTAATCTTTTTCGAAAAGCCGTGTCCACGGTTATGGACAAATCTTGGTGAGATAGGTGAGATCATAGAGAACCTTAACTTAATTGATATGGCAGCTAAAGGTTGCATAATCAACGTGTGGTAAAGGTTCATTTCCTCGAGGGTAATTCGAGGGAGTGCCTTGGTGGAGATGAGTTGGTGTTGGCTACAAATGGTTCGTTGAGAACCAAAGATGAAAGTTTACTCTCTTATCCCTTTTCGGAAAACATTCTGAGTAGACGATGCAATGGGTCCTTATGTCTTTTAAAAAGGAAACTAGCTTTATGCAAAACCAGCTACATTATACAGCATTAGAGCCTCCGTCAACATCGGGCCTATATCGCCCTACTAATTCTTGCGAGTACGTCGTACTCAGCCTTGCTTTGTTGATTATTATTTGTTTCAGAGGAGGACATCACCGAACTGGAAGGTGGGTTCTTTATTGACATCGATGAGTAGTCTGGGGTTCCCAGGTGGCAGCTTGGGACGTCTTGGAACAGGCTGGCACGGGATGTTTATTTGTAGGCCTCTTAGGCCATAATTTGGATCTTGTTGTTAGACAACTATATTTGCTTTCCGCTTGATGTAATGATGGGTCTGCGACCTCTGATTGTGATATTTGCTATCTTTCTCAATTATATGAGTTGAACTATGATATCTTTGTGTCGTAGAGTCTGTGATGTGCCAGTTGTTCCGCAGTCTTGGTCTCTTTGTTATACGTGAAAGCGATGTCCGAGCTTATGGCATGATCGAGGTGTTGTGTGCCGATGATGTATTCCGAGCACGCCTGCCAATGTGTTTTGGCCTGGGATTGGTAACCCCAGTAACCCTTGATTGTGTAGCATGACCGGTTGCACAATGTTTCACTGTATAACTCTGGGGTCAGGGCGCTACAAGTTGGTATCAGAGCAGGACTGCCTGTAGGAAACCCGTTCTACTGGTCGATGTCGAGTCTAGTGTTCGTGAAAATTATTTATAACCTAAAAAGGAGTTGTGAAAACCATCTTAGGATTCTTTTTACTCCTTACCCAATTCACTCTGATCTCGGTGCCATCTTACCTCTATTTGATTTAACGGTTCTCCTGATCGTCGGCAAATTCAAATCTTTAGGATCACGGGGTTGGGTTATATCTTTAGTTACTGGTTAACTTTGCTCGTCTGCCAATTCTAAAGCCCGAAGAAACGAGGTGTTGCGGATCGTCAAGAATTTCCCTTGCTTTAGCCCAAGATCTTGAACCGAAGGTCCCGGATTGTGCTAGGGCTCTGGTGTAATGATTTATGAGGGTTGTCACCCATGTGAGCATTATGCTATCCGTGAGTCTCAGTACATGAAGCTGATCTTTAACCCAAGATCTTTCCCATTGAATCCTGATGTTAATTGTCAAACCCTACGTCAGGTTGGCCATGTTTGAAGTTAATCTTCAATTTGGTGGTTGTAGTCGTAATTGAATTGCGGCAACAAAGCTCTTCTCTGTCACTAGCCTGAGCTAGACTTTCTGTCATGAAACCATCTGGATCACGACAAGACTGCTCTTCGCGAGTTTTCTATCAATGTTTGTGATTTCCCTCCAAACAACACTTGTTAGTGAACCCTTTCAGCACGAGTTGTCGGAAGAGTGCTAACAAAGCCTTCTACAATATCTTGAGATTGTTGTTAGCCCGTTTTCTTACTCTTAATCTGTTGTCCGACCTTTATCTGTCAGTTGACAGTCAAGTGTTATCGTGCATTGGTGTGTTCCGAAGCATGCTACCCTTGTGGTCCGTCAATACATTCCACATCGGGATGTTAGGAGAAACAAACTCCGGTACCTTGTCCATTTCTCGGGCCAGGTCAAAGTATTGTAATCCGCAGAATAAGATGCTTGTCTAGCTTTTGTTCTGTTCAACCTTAGAGTGTCACACTCTTTCATATCAAGAGGTCGTGCTTAGTCTCATGACGTACTCGATGAAGTGATGCTCTTACCCTTCCTTATCCATCTACCTCCGAGCTACTCGGGCTCGAGAATGTGAGGATGAATATCGTTGTGGTAATCGGATATTCTTAGCAAATGATATTGCTTTGACGTCCAAGGACTTTGATGGCACTCTTAGCATGATTGGTAACCTGTGCTGCCAAGTCCATTTGTTCAGGTGCCCACCTTCGGTCAACGAGTTAGATTCGTGTCAAAACTCTAAAGATCACAGCGTTTCGCATGGAAAAGCAACTTTCCTCTCGTAATCTAGCCATTGTTCTGGAACTTGACACTGTAGTCAATTCTTGAGAACCTTGCCTCTCGTTAACTGTTGTAACTCCTCCCTCGGACATGTCAAGTCTGAAATATCCGCACGCTTAACCAAATCTGAATCTCAAGCAGAAATGATGGTTGGTGTTCCTTAAGAGTATAACGCAGGCCTTGTGTAAATCCAGCAAGTTTGATGTGGTGGTTGCCCTACTAAACTGGAAGGTCTATTGTGATATCCTCTTACTTGTCGTAAAATCAACCACTCTCCATGAGGATATTGTGCGACTTATTCTAGAAGTTGCCTTATGGTCTCCTTGCAATCTTAAAGGTCCGACCTCCACTTGATGACCTATTGAAGGCTTTTCCGAAGCCTGATAGTGGTATCTAGAACATCGAGGAGAACATTAATGTAGTGTTACTAAATGTCTCTCGGTCATTTCTCCTATCCTCTGCTCGACCTTTGCTTGGTCAAGTTGTTCCTAGTTCTCCCCCAATGGCTTATGGTCTTGTGCAAAGTTCATATTTCCAACCCTTGGAGAAAATTTGTCTATCACCTTGAACTATCTTCTGACTTTCTTGTCGGCACGTCATGCTTGCTACCTTACTCTCTGCAACAAGGAAGATCAACGTGGGATCCAGAAGATCATTGAAGTTAAGAGTTGTCATGTTTCCTTCCTCTCCCTCTTCCTACTCTAGGAATCTCGGGGCGAGATTCTTGTAAGGGGGATAGAATTGTAACAACCCAGATTTGGTACCCTAAAATATGGGCCAAATTTTCACTTTTTATTTTCATTGCATCATGGCATACATATTTAAATTGCTAAATTAAATATTTGCAAACATGGAAAACATTAAAAGGGAGCAAACACTTCCTAAATTTTCCCAACCCAAAAGCATTTGCTCAACTCAGCAAACCAAATTATTCGGGAATTTCCAATTTGTCCAGGAAGTTCCAAGAATGCATGTCATAATGATTTGGGCAAAGTCAAATTTTACCAAACAATTAAATAAATTGGGACTTCAAATTTGAGTTAAACCAATTCCTATTTTTGAACCCAAGTTAAACCTTCCCAAAAATTTCAGACTAAAATCATGGGGAGCTTCAATATTATTGTGAGAGCCTCCATGAATATTTTCCTTATTTTTGAAGATGCTTAATTGCTCCAATTAAATACATTTTGGAATTTATCAAAAATGGCCATATTTAACTCTATGAACAAATGTTGCTCAAAACTTTTAATTTGGCCCCACCAATTTTTTTGGAGGTGCTAATTGTTATGGGGAGCCTCTGTGAATTTTCCCCTAATTTATAAAAATGGTATAGGGCCTCCTTTAAATCACTAATTGTTGCTGGTTTTAAAAAGGAAAAACAGTTTTTGGAAAAGTTCAAATAACTGACAGTGGGCCCCACTGTCAGCTCTCCCCTTCTTCCTGTCGCCACAGGGAAAGAACTGCCGTGCCATAGCTGTCGTGTCTTCCCCTGCTGCCACCCCCGCACCCTGGCCCCCACTGCGTGGATAAGGAGCAGCCGCCGTCGCCCTCTGCTTCTCCTCTCTCCCCCTGCTCGGCTCTCTCTCTCCCGAGCAAACCCTAACCCTAAAACCAACCGCGCTCCTGCCGCCGCCTTGCCGCGCCAATCGCCGCCGCCCTGCGCTGCTCTGAGCTCGCCTGAGGTGTCCCTCCGGACCGCCTCGGCCTCCTCTATCTCCTCCTCCAGCCATGCGTGCTGGGAGGCCTCCAACCGACGGAATCGACCGTTCCTTCCCCGCCGTCGGCCGCCGCGCCGAGCACCATGGCGCCGCCGCCCGGCCTCCCCCGTCCTCGCCATCCGCACCAACACCTCCAGGGTGAGCTTGCGCACCTTCCCGACCCATCCTCCCTCCTTCTTTCCCTCTGTGCAGCGCTCCCACCGTGCGTCACCGTCGGCCGCCGCTGGACCTGGACGCCGGCACAACTCCGGCGACCATATGGTCCAACCGCCACTCCCCCCTTGCTCCCCTCCACTTCCTCTAGATGTTGGAGCAGCTCCCCGCGCCCAATTTCGCTTCAATTCGACGAATCGATGCTCAACGTGCCGCTGCCCTGCTGATGACATCAGCATGATGTCAGCAGTTCTTCATTTTGTGAATTTCAGAAATTTACAGAAACTAGAAAATGCAATGTCTTTTATTTGGTAGATCCAAAAATTGCAAATAAGGTATCAGAAAGTTTATAATTTCACCACCTATTCAAATATGTCACTCATACATGCAATTGAATTGTAAAATTTGAATTTAAATGTGGAATACAAACTCATCTATTAGTTATTCAAATTTTAGAAATTCATATCTAGAGTTTTATAATTCAGAAAAATGCAAATAATATGTCAAAATGCTCAGATAAATAAACTCTAAATGTTAGTGCCATTAGTTGAATTTTTGGTTAAATTTAAATTGCCTGTTTTAATTAAATAGAGAAAAGGGCAGATTTAAATTGCTATTTGGGAAATTCATAATAATTTGAATATTGATCCAAAAACTGCAAACAATATCTCAAAATGTTCAGAGAATTAATATCTACCTGTTAGTTGTAATTGGATGCTAAAATGAATCATTTAATTTGCTGTTATTTAAAATCACTAAAATGACAGATTATATGTGGATTTTGGAAATTGCATAACTTGAGTTTTGTTTACTCAAAAATTATGTTTAATAGCTCAAAATGTTCAGTAAGTAATGAACTACAAGTTTTTATCTTTTTTTGAGGCTTGTAGATTTAATTTTGGTGCTGTTCTTAAAAATAAATGAAATGGCAGAATTAAATCAAATATTGGAAATGTCATAACTTGTTAAATATTAATCCAAAAATTGCAAATGATATACCAATTTGATCATCAACTCAAAGGCTATTCATCTATGTTAAAATCACAGAATGATAATAACTTTTCCTTTGATGTCATTTTCGAATTGGTTAAAATGATTTAAATTGCATAACCGTTTAAATCACCATTTAATCATCGTTAATCGGAAAATTGCAAACGAAGTACCAAATTGATCAGTGGACCAATACCTATCTAATAATGTCAATATCATGCATTTAGACCTCATATTTCAGTACTGGACATGTTGAGTAATTAATTAATTCACTAAGTTAAATATGGAGTTTTGACCCGTTAATTGCTATATTTAATTTAGGGGTTCCATTTAACTTGTGGGACATGCCCAATATGATTTCAGTGCATAAATTTACCATCTCATCATGATTGTGCATTGCACCTTGTATTCGTGTTATTTATTTCGTTTCCTGTTATTGTTGTGTTTCGTTAGATTCAGGAGTCGAGGTTCCACCACAATACCTCGACGATCAACGCGCCCAGTATTATCAGCAAGGCAAGAGCTAACCTAACCTTCTTGGCATCTAGCATCCTATTGTTTTACAAACTTATTTTATCCACCAGAATATTGCATGCGATTCAAATGTCTCTTTTGATCAAGATGTAGAGTATCCTATGAATGCATGTTTATCCCCTGAACCATCACATGCTTCCCCTCCTATAAACCCTAGGTTTGATGTGTTGGCCGGAGACAAAGATATACTTGTTGATTATATATGCTTAGCTATGCTTAGCCATGCTAGTCAAATAATATATTTTGTCCGGTGATTTAATTCCATTATTACGAATGGTGGTGGAATGTTCGGACATGATGGGTACTTGTGGTGGATAATTAATTTGCTAAAAGGCTTGGATGAGTTGCCATCGGGGATGGTGTTTTGCCTCATTCTTGCCCCTAGGTGTGAGTTCTTATCGACCGAACCAAGAACCGAGCGTGCTTCCAACGGTGGGGACATATGGAATCCCCTTTAACCGAATAACTTGTGCGGGCGTATCCAAGGGTCCTCTAGTTTGCTATTTCCATTTGCCGTGTGTGTGAGCGGAAAAAGAAATGATGAGGATGGTGGTGTTTAGGACGTGGCGATGGGGCAGGGGCTGAGGCTGGGTAAACTTGCCCTGTGGCCACAGATGACTCTTGGATAGTCTCACGCGAGGTAAAGGTTTAACCGCTCCCACTCGCTGGTCTTCCCCGGAAGAGGACCAATCAGGTGAGTCGGACGGTACCGGTGGGTAAATTAGTACACCCCTGCAGGGTTTAATCTTTTCGAAAAGCCGTGTCCACGGTTATGGACAAATCTTGGTGAGATAGGTAAGATCATAGAGAACCTTAACTTAATTGATATGGCAGCTAAAGGTTGCATAATCAACGTGTGGTAAAGGTTCATTTCCTCGAGGGTGATTCGAGGGAGTGCCTTGGTGGAGATGAGTTGGTGTTGGCTACAAATGGTTCGTTGAGAACCAAAGATGAAAGTTTACTCTCTTATCCCTTTTCGGAAAACATTCTGAGTAGACGATGCAATGGGTCCTTATGTATTTTAAAAGGAAAACTAGCTTTATGCAAAACCAGCTACATTATACAGCATTAGAGCCTCCGTCAGCATTGGGCCTATATCGCCCTACTAATTCTTGCGAGTACGTCATACAAGGAAGGAGGGGATTGGTAACCCCAGTAACCCTTGATTGTGTAGCATGACCGGTTGCACAACGTTTCACTGTATAACTCTGGGGTCAGGGCGCTACAAGGAAGGAGGGGGAACGGTACAGGCTACCGTTCCCCATTCTCCAGCTTGTGCCCTAGCTTTGGCCTTCCTTGTGCACATCGCATTTCCCCACATTCTTCCTGCGCCCTCTTCTTCTTCACCGACGACGCCCTTTTTCCGATGGGGAACCGAAACTCAATGGCGAGCTCTGGAGCCTGGATGGGGTCCAGCGTCGACGGCGCGGAGCTCAAGAAGCTCCGCAGCGGGATGCTCATCGGCCGCAGAGAGGAGGTCGGGACCCGTATTCCTAACGACGATGAGATTTCGCCGGTCACGGCGGTGAACGAGTCCGTGGTGTTCTCCTCGCACCTGGCGAGGGGGTTGGCATTGCCGGTGAGCCCCTTCCTCCGGCAATTCCCCGATTTCTACGGTTTGCAGCTTCACCACCTGGGGGCGAACAGCATTACGCTGCTCTCTTGCTTCGTCACCCTCTGTGAGGCGTACCTGGGCCTCTGGCCCTGCATGGAGCTGTTCGGGTTGTTCTTCTTCCTCCGCGCCCAGACTTGCGACAAGAGGTTGCGGGAATGCGGATGCGTCTCCGTGTCCACGAAGAACGTCCTCTTCCCCAAAGTCCATCTGCCGGAATCCATCAAGAAGTGGCAGAGCAGCTACTTCTATGTCCGGAATCTCACGGCGGAGGATCGGATTGGGCTTCCTCGGTTCGTAAACCTACTGCCCGCCGACAAGTCCTGGAACCGGAAGGCACCCGGTGATGAAGGGCCGGAGGCGGTCGTGACGGCTTGAATGAAGGACCTGATCGCAGGCGGGCTGACCTCAAGGGACTTGACGCTGGCCTGGCTGGCCCGACGGGTGTATCCGCTGCAGGCTCGGGCGCACAAGATGTGCTTCTATTCGGGTCCCCGGGATCCCACCCGGGCTTGCACGGAGGTCTTGGAGTTGAGCGAGCTGCGACGCTGGGCCGGCCAGGTGATCTCTGATGGGATCAAGCGGAATTGGCGGTTCGGCGTGGAGCCATTCTCGCGCGCGCGGCGCGCTCCTGCGGTTAGTTTCTTTCGCCGTTTCTTGTCTTGAATTTCTTCGAGCCGGCGGAGGTGCTAATCCGGCTGGTGTGTCTTTGCAGATTTGCGATCTCCAGAGGGCTGAAGACCTCGACGTTGTCTTCGGGGCGGACCGGCCCGGTCCCCCCCTGAGGAGCAGGTGGCCCCTGACGAAGAGAGCGCCTCCGACGGTGAGGCGGACAGCGAAGGAACCGCCTCGGATGTCGAGGCGGACGTCGATTCCCCCATCGCGTCCGACGCGGGGAAGCGGCCGGTCAGGCACGATGACTCCACGGAGTCGTCTGATGGCGCCGATGGTGTCGATGTCGAGGACGACGGCGATGGCGATGGCGATGGTGATCGTGCCGTGGCGAGCCCCGCCGCGGCCGACTCTGATTCTGACCGGGCCGCCCGCGGGGGCCCGGGCTTGGAGCGCGGCGAAGTGGCACCGGTTCCGGCTTCCCGTGGTAAGTCTCCCGCGCCCGGTCTCGCCGAACAAAACAGCGACGGCGGCGTGCGCGTGTTTGTCGATCTCTCCAGTAGCTTCGAACCGGACTCTGAGGGTTCTTCTTCCGTGCCAGCCTCCAAGCCGGGCGTGTCCAGCCGCCGAACGAAGGTGCTGGAGGCGAGCGTCCGGAAGGCTCGGTCGCTGCCCTCCCCCCAGGTTGTAAAGGACAGGCGGTCGAAGGCGGCCGCCGACTCAGACGCGGGCGAGAGCGTCCGCAAGCGAGGCGGCTCGTTCATGAAGCGGGGTGCGCTCCCCGCAAAGAAGCTTTCTTCAGAGTTCAGCCGGCCGACCAAAGTCGGCTTGACGCCCGCTGGGAAACCCACGGCGAAGGAGCAGGCGGATGCAATCATGGCCGACATCCGGGCCGAGGTCGATGCCAGGATGGGGGAGCAGGAGGATGTTCCCGCCGGTGGCGCCAGTGCTGAGGTGATTGGTCACGCTTCTGGTGGTGACTTCATTTATGACTTGAATCCCGATGATTTGGAGAGGGAGTTTTATGCTCGTATGGCGCAGGCGGATTTGGCCCGGGACGCTTTTGACGTTGGTGTGTCTGTGGAGCAACTGATGGCCTCAAGGGAAGCCGAGGCGAAGGCGGGGGCGGACGCGGATGCCGGGAAACCCACGGTGGCTGGTGCCGAGGTTGAAGCGGCGCCAGCTTCCGCGAAGCGGCCGGCTGACAGCCCTGTCGTTCCCACGAAGGGCACGGAGGTGCCCTCCGGTGGCGTGAAGCGCCTTCCCGACGACGTGCCTGCTCCTCCACCAAAGCGCTCGAGGAGCTAGGCACGCGCGACGGGTAAATCTTCGCGTCGAGGCAGAAATCTTTGTAGCCTGTTCTTCTTGTAACGATGCTTTTGTTGCTATGTAGGGAGCCGCTCTTGATTGATGTGGCTACACCTAGCGTGGTGGTGGAACCCGCTTCGGAGCCCGCCTCTGAGACCTCGGAGGCGCAGGCGGCAGGTCCACCTCCGGAGACGGCGAGGGCGAAGGCGGATGTGGAGCCGGGGAACCAGGTGTCGGCCGACGCAGTTCCCCTTGTGGTCGATTTCGACCCTCCGGTTTCGGGCGGTGGCGACGAGGTGATGGCGGACGCCTTCAAGACAGCTCCTCGGCCCGGTGCCAGGGCCGGAAACCTCGCCTTCCCCACTCCTTCCTTGTCCGTGGTCGAGACGGCCAAGGACAAGGCCATTGCGGGGGCAACGGCTTCGCTCCCTGGCCCCCGTCAGTCAACCCTGGTGTGCACTCCTCCGTATTCCGGGCCGATTCCGGCTCGGCCCGACGCATCGGGGGAGTTTCCCCTCGCCGCATTGGTGGAGCAAAAAGCCAAGGAGCAGCTGGCCAACATCACGCTGCTTCGCTCCTCGATAGAATATGCTTTCGCCGAGGCGGCCAAAGAGGCGACGATGCTCAAGCGGGAGCTCGAGGCGGCTAAAGGTTTGGTTTCCCTCTTCGGTCGTATTTCTCCGCCTCGGTACTTTGTCTTCTTCTTGTGCGGCTCGATTTGACGACGACCCGGCCTCTTCAGGTGACACCACCTCTCGTGCCGGCCTGGAGAAGCAGTTGGCGGCTTCGGTTCCTCTCAGCACACATAATTCCCAGCTGAAGAAAAAGGATGCCGCCCGGGCGCAGGTCGAGGCTGATCTCCAGGCGGCAGAGAAGGTGTCGGAGGAGCGGCGCCTGGAGGTCGTCCGGCTGGGAGAGGAGGTGAAGAAGCTGCAGGAGGCTGAGCAGCGGAGGCAGGGCGAGGTCGAATCCCTCCAGACAAATGGGGATGACCTGAGGCGCCAGCTGAAGGAGGCCATCGACGCCAATGACCAGATCGCCCAGGCGGCAAGGGCGCGTGAACTCGAGCATGAACAGCTGGTGGGCGGTCTGATCAAGGAAGTTGAGCGTGTAAACGAACTTATCCTTGGTCCGTGCTGTTTCCTTCTCTTTTATCTCTTGCTTGGAATCTTCCACTTGGCCTCACCGGCTTGAAATGCAGGCTTCTATCCTGAGGCGGATGCGCAGGTTCAGAAAGATGTTGCCTCGGTGCATTCTCGGCTAGAGTCTTCTGGTGCTGCCGCTGGGGCCGCGTCGTCTGCTTCCTCTCGTCTTCTTCAGTTCGACCGAGAGTTCAAGCTACTGAGGGAAGCGGCCGGTTGCATCCTCGAGACCTTGTGGCCGGATACCCCCTTGCCAAATGCTCTCCACGACTTGTCCGTCCGGCTCGAAGGGGCGCCAGCTGGCATCGACGAGCAGGTGGAGATGGCGGCGCGAGGAGGCACCGACATGGCGTTGGCCCTGGTGAAGTCTTGGTATCCGAACGTGAAGATGGACATGCTGGTGGGTGGCTTCCGCACAGGAACGTCCCTTGCGAGCTTGCGCCCGGAGATCCTCATGGCTTCAGGGCGGATCGCCAAAGCCGTGGACTTGACGCAGCTGGTGCCTGCCGAGCCGTCCTCGGCGGCTCGGCCAGCTGAAGACGCTGGAGCCGGTGACGCTGCTGCCGCCACGGATGCTGCTGCTCCTTGATTTGCTTGCTCCCCTGGAATGCCGGGCGTACTTGTAGAACTTATTATTCTGGGTTGATGACCGCCTTGATGTGCCACCTGTTGTAACATGAATCTGTTCCCTGTTGTTGGTTGCTATCTTTGGTATCATTTTCTTCGTGACTGTTGGGCCTTCGTGCCAGAATTTGTGTTTGTCTTGGTGATGATAATTGAATTTGTGTTTGTCTTGGTGATGATAATCACTATGCCTAGCCCCCGAATTTTGGGCCGGCTTGAGCATCGAGCCGGGTCGAAATTTTATGTCTCTTATTCATCTTGCGTTTTCTTCCGTGGTCTTGATGACGTGCGGCCCCCGAGTCTCTGACTTGGGGTGTGGCAGTTGATCGTCCGGCTGTGCGGGGCCGACTTGGCGGCTGCGCAGCCCCCGGGAATTTTCCGCCGACTGCCGGCGTGGCAGCCCCCGAGTCTGTGACTCGGGGTGTTTTTGTTCGTCCGGGTGCGCGGAGCCGGCCTGCTGACTGCGCGGCCCCTGGGAATTTCCTGCCGGCTGACGGCGTGGTAGCCCCCGAGTCCGTGACTCGGGGTGTTTTGTTCGTACGGGTCTGCGGAGTCGGCATGCCGGCTGCGCAGCCCCCGGGAATATTCTGCCGGCTGACGGTGTGGCAGCCCCCGAGTCCGTGACTCGGGGTGTTTGTTCGTCTGGGTGCGCGGAGCCAGCCTGCTGGCTGCGCAGCCCCCGGGAATATTCTGCCGGCTGACGGCGTGGCAGCCCCCGAGTCCGTCACTCGGGGTGTTTGTTCGTCCGGGTGCGCGGAGCTGGCCTGCCGGCTGCGCAGCCCCCGGGAATATTCTGCCGGCTGACGGCGTGGCAGCCCTCGAGTCCGTGACTCGGGGTGTTTGTTCGTCCGGGTGCGCGGAGCTGGCCTGCCGGCTGCGCAGCCCCCGGGAATATTCTGCCGGCTGACGGCGTGGCAGCCCCCGAGTCCGTGACTCGGGGTGTTTTTGTTCGTCCGGGTCTGCGGAGCTGGCCTGCCGGCGGCGCAGCCCCCGGGAATATTCTGCCGGCTGACGGCGTGGCAGCCCCCGAGTCCGTGACTCGGGGTGTTTGTTCGTCCGAGTGCGTGGAGCTGGCCTGCCGGCTGCGCAGCCCCCGGGAATATTCTGCCGGCTGACGGCGTGGCAGCCCCCGAGTCCGTGACTCGGGGTGTTTGTTCGTCCGGGTGCGCGGAGCTGGCCTGCCGGCTGCGCAGCCCCCGGGAATATTCTGCCGGCTGATGGCGTGGCAGCCCCCCGAGTCCGTGACTCGGGGTGTAGTTGGTCGTCCAGGTGCGCGGAGCCGGCTTGGCGGCTGCGCAGCCCCCGGGAATATTTTCGCCTCCTCGGCTTCGCCGCCCGTTGCGCTGGTGTTCACGTGTCGCCTGGAGACGGGGCGCTGACGGTTCAGCTACCTCGAGTCCCCCTATAAATAACGGTGTGGGGTGCGCTTTTCTTGCTTCATCTTCTCTTCCACCTTGCTCCTCCTCATCCAGTCATGGCTCCGAAGAAGGAGATCGAGATGGAGCCTCCCGTTGTGGTCAAGCGTGGCCGGGGTCGTCCGCCGAAGAAGGACGCCGGGGGGGTCCTCCAATGCGGCGGCGAAGCGCGGCAGGGGCCGGCCGCCAAAGCTCGGACGCGGCGGTGACGGAAGTGCCGCCGCTGCGGCGTCTGGTGGTGACCGGAGTCCCTCGCCTGCCCACTCGGAGTCTCCTGTTGGTGTCTACTTGGACGAGTTCCCATTTCGGAATTCCTCTTGAGGCTGTATGAGCCCGTCCAGCGCATCCAGTGGCTCCCTCGGGCCGTCGCCGACGCACTGGAGGGGGAGGGCCCCTTCATGTT
Organism: Puccinellia tenuiflora; assembly: GCA_012064385.1. Taxonomy (NCBI): domain Eukaryota; kingdom Viridiplantae; phylum Streptophyta; class Magnoliopsida; order Poales; family Poaceae; genus Puccinellia; species Puccinellia tenuiflora. The sequence goes on from QRDG01001970.1 coordinate 344,613, forward strand.
TCTTCTTCATCGGGTTGGAGCCCGTCAAGGGCCCTGGGAGGTGCATGCTCGCGTCATCGTCGGCCATGAAGGTGGGGCGGTTCGCCAGCGGGCTGAATTCTTCTCCGGCTGGAAAGCTTTTGCCAAGTTCTTCCGCCTGGAGCCTCCCTTCATCCTCCACTTCCAGCTGAAGCGCCAGACTGGGGTCCTCTACGTCAAGGTCTTCGACGGCTCCCTATGCCTCAAGGAGTGGGAGGAGACCGATGACGATATAACTCCACCTCCTGCTTAGCTTTTAGGTTATCTTGTAGCCGGCTTGGCTTGTCGGCGAGGTTGTCCGCCTGTGGACTTCCTCCTTTTGCTTCTGTAATTTGCTTCCGGCTGTAAGCCCTTATCTGTGATGTTGGATATTGCTCGCTTTTTTGTTCTTGCATTTGTGAGCTGTTGACCGGCTTGATCTTTTACGCGTCGTCCTGTGTCCGGGTTGAGTTCTTCGGAGCCGGGAAGCGGCATTTTTGTGCGGGGGATGAAATGACAAAGTGGTTAGCTTGCTCTTTCAATCATGGAGATATTTTGACTTAGCTTAGCTCAACTTTACACTCGCCTGTAGCCTTTCCCGCCGCCATTCGTGTGCAGTTCACCGTCCAGCGGGATCATGCACACTATTATAACGTTAGGATCCGGTTTGTTGGGCCAGGGTTTTCTCAGCCGACAACAATTTCTGTTTCTTACGTCTTTCGCATACAGTCAGACTCCAGCTTATTCTCTTGCCGGCCTTAACCGGATTCGAAGAGTTAGCCGTTTAGCGTTGTGTAGTTAATCATCCGTAATAGGAGAAGAAGTTGCCGACTGCCGGCTTGGCCGAGTTTGCAGAATAGCGGTTTTTCAGCCGGCAGCACTTTCCCTTAAGCGTTTTTCACGTGGTTGGCCTCCTCCAGCTTATTCTCTTGCCGGCCTTAACCGGATCCGAAGAGTTAGCCGTTTAGAGGTTAGCCACGCTACACAGCCGCTGAAGGCAAGCTTGCCGGCTGCCGGAGCAACCGGAAAAGAAATGCGAAAAAATTGCGAAAAAACTTCTCATGTGCTCATCATTCTCATTTCTTTATTGATAGCATGGGCGATACATACATGGTTCTTTCTCAAGTGTAGAATCGACGCAAGAGTGAAGCATTCCATGGTCTCTCCGTTTCATCGCCTTCCTTGTCCATCATGTCCTTCTTGTGCTCGCGGGCGTCGATCAAGTAGTAGGCATTGTTGATGAGCGCTTTGCTTACGATGCACGGTCCCTCCCAGGGTGATGATAACTTATGCATGTTCTTTGTGTCTTGAATTAGCCGGAGCACGAGGTCGCCCTCACGAAAGCGGACAGGTCTGACTTGCCGGCTGTGGTAGTTGCGTGGTTGCTGCTGATAAATCGCCGACCTTGACTCGGCGAGCTGGCGCACTTCTTCGAGTAGGTCCATCCCGTCTTCATAGGAATGTTTAGCTTCTGCTTCCGTGAATAACACGATTCGAGGTGTGTTGTGCTCGATATCGGTTGGCATGATGGCTTCAGCCCCATGGACGAGGAAGAAGGGGGTGAAGCCAGTTGAGCGATTCGGAGTTGTCCTTAGGCTCCAGAGGACGGAAGGTAATTCTTCTTCCCACGCGCCGGCTGCCTGCTCAAGCGATTCGAGCAACCGAGGCTTGATACCGGATAGGATGAGGCCGTTTGCCCATTCGACCTGCCCATTTGACTGCGGGTGCGCGACGGAGGCGACGTCGAGCCGGATGCCGGTCCTGCCGCAGAACTTGGCGAATTCTCCCTTGACAAAGTTTGATCCGTTGTCCGTGATGATGCTGTTGGGGTAGCCGAAACGGTAGATGATGCTCTTGAAGAACTTGACGGCTGTTGGTCCATCCAACTTTTTGATCGGCTTGGCTTCAATCCATTTCGTGAACTTATCGACGGCTACCAGCAGGTGTGTCATGCCGCCACTGGACCTCTTCAGCGGGCCGACCATGTCCAGTCCCCAGACGGCAAATGGCCAGGTGATTGGGATTGTCTTGAGTACTGAAGCCGGCGTGTGCTTCTGCGTTGTGAATCGTTGACAGTCGTTACAGAGCCGGACCAGCTGGTTTGCATCCGCCAGCGCAGTCGGCCAGTAGAAACCGTGCCTGAATGCCTTGGCCACAATTGCTCTTGATGAAGCGTGATGGCCGCATTCGCCTTGATGAATTTCCTTGAGGATCTTGATTCCTTCTTCTTGGCTCACACAGTGCTGGAATATTCCAGAGACACTTCGCTTGTACAACTCGTTGTTGATGATGGTGTAAGCACTTGCCCGACGTTTGATTTGCCTGGCAACGAGCTCATCCGCCGGGAGTTCGTCGTTGGCGAGGTAGGCGAGGAAGGGTTGGGTCCATGGCGGAGCTTCCTCGATGACGAGGACTTCGACGGCTTCCGGCTTGCCTGGAGCCGGCCCAACCGGCTCCGCACCCGGCGGCATCCGGATGGAATCGGAGCCTGGACACGGCGTGATGGATGGCTTGTACAGCTTCTCGAGGGCGACGCCGGGTGGGATTTCCTCGCGAAGAGAGCCAATGTTCGCCAAGGTGTCAGCTGCTTCGTTGTTGGAGCGGTGGATGTGGTGGAACTCACATCCGTCGAAGCATCCCGCGAGTTGCTGGACGAAGAAGCGGTAGGCAGCCATGTTGGGGTCCTTGGCGTCCCAATGACCGGTGGTTTGCTGGACCACCAAGTCGGAGTCGCCGTAGCAGAGGATCCGCTTGATGTTCATGGCTTTGGCGAGCTTGAGGCCGTGCGCGAGAGCTTCATATTCGGCCACGTTGTTGGACGCCGTGAAGTGGATTTGTAACACATACTCGAGCCGGCACCCTTTAGGGGAGGTAAGGACGACTCCGGCGCCGAGCCCCCAGTATCTTTTGGAGCCGTCGAAGTGCATGAGCCAATGCTGGCCAGAATCAGGTTGCGGCGGTACGTGATCCGTCTCCGTCCAGTCGGCAAGGAAATCGGCCAGCTCCTGAGACTTGATCGTCGTTCTCTTGTCGTATTCGACTCCGTGCGCCGTCAGGCTGATTGCCCATTTCGCGACTCTGCCGGTTGCATCCTTGTTGCCTATGATTTCGGTGAGTGGAGCATCGCTTATCACCTTGATCGGGTGCTCCTGGAAGTAGTGCTTCAGCTTCTTCGTTGCCATGTACACGCCGTATACGAGCTTCTGGTAGTGCGGGTAGTTTTGCTTTGACTGCGAGAGCACTTCGCTGAGGTAGTAGACTGGCGCTGCACCGGCCGCTGCTTGCCGGCTTCCTCTCGTTCCACCACCAAGACGACGCTGACGACCCGGTTGGAGGCGGCGATGTATGGGCTCCTTTGGAGCCGGAGGTGCTAGGACCGGGGTGGTGGCCATCGCACACTTGAGTTCTTTAAAGGCGGCGTCGGCCACGTCACTCCAGACGAACTTGTCCGTTTTATTCAGCAAGTGGTACAGCGGGAGGGCCTTCTCTCCCAGCCGGCTGATGAAGCGGCTGAGGGACGCTAGGCAACCGGTGAACCTTTGGATGTCCTTGACATTTCTTGGTTGTCGCATGTTGTCGATGGCGGCGATCTTCAACGGGTTGGCCTCGATTCCCCGTGCCGACACCAGATAGCCGAGTAGCTGTCCGGCCGGAACGCCGAACACGCATTTCTCCGGGATGAGCTTCATCTGGAAGCGGCGCAGGTTGTCGAAGGTTTCTTTGAGGTCGGCGAGTAGAGTGTGCTTCTCCTTGGTCTTGATGACGATGTCGTCGACGTAGGCGTGGACGTTGCGACCAATTTGGTCGTGCAAGCATTTCTGCATGCAACGCTGGTAGGTCGCCCCCGCGTTCTTCAAGCCGAACGGCATGGTGGTGTAGCAGTACGGGCCGTAGGGGGTGATGAAAGCGGTCTTGAGCTGGTCATCCGGGTTCAGCGGAATCTGGTGATAACCGGAGTAGGCGTCGAGGAAGGACAGGAGGGCGCAGCCGGCTGTGGAGTCGATCACTTGGTCGATTCGTGGCAATGCGAAAGGGTCCTTGGGGCAGGCCTTGTTGAGGTGGGTGTAGTCGATACACATCCGCCACCGCTTGTTCTTCTTTTCTACCAGCACTGGATTGGCTAGCCATTCTGTGTGTTGTACTTCCGTGATGAAACCGGCCGCGAGCAATCGGGCTATCTCTTCTCCTATTATCTTTCTTCTTCCCTCCGCAAAGCGACGCAGAGACTGTTTTACTGGCTTGGCATCTGGCCGGACATGTAGAGAGTGCTCGGCAAGTTCTCTCGGTACACCAGGCATGTCCTTGGGGGACCACGCAAAGATGTCCCGGTTCTCACGGAGGAACTCGACGAGCGCGCTTTCCTATTTGGGGTCCAGGCTCGCCCCCACGGTGACGAACTTGGACTTGTCGCTGTCGTCGAAGTAGATCTTCTTAGTGTCTCGTGCCGCCTGGAAGTTCGACTCGCTATCCGGCTTGGCCGACTCCGGTATCTCCAGCTTCTCTTCGCTGGCCTTGCGCTTGAATTATCGCATCTCCTCGTTGCATACCATGGTCTCGGCCACCTTCGCGCTGTCGGTGGCGCAGGCGATGGAGCGCTTGTAATCTCCGGAGACGGTGATGATTCCGCGTGGGCCTGGTAGCTTCATCTTGAGGTAGGCGTAGTGCGGTACCGCCATGAACTTGGCGAGCGCCGGCCGCCCAAGTATGGCGTGGTAGGCGCTGGTGTGGTCAACCACCTCGAAGGAGATGGTCTCACGGCGATGGTTGCCCTTGGTGCCGAATAGGACGTCAAGCCGGATGAGCCCCATGGATGAGCCGGCTCGCCCTGGCACAATGCCGTGGAAGACCGTCCGGCTGGGGGTCAGGCTGGACTCGGAGACGCCCAGCTTCTCCAGTGTGTCGCGGTAGAGGATGTTGATGCTGCTGCCTCCGTCGATGAGGACCCGTGAGAAGTGCAGGCGCGCTTGGGGGAGATGATCATGGGCTCCAGGACTAGAGCATAGCCGCCTGGATTGGGCATCAGCTCCGGGTGGTCGCTGCGATCCCACGTGATGGCTCCTTCCGACCAGTTGAGATACTGGGGAACAGGTGGAACCACAGCGTTCACCTCCTTGAACCGTTCTCGCCGGCTTCGCTTGTCGTCGCGCTCGCTGACGAACACGATGTAGGCCGCGTCCGGGTTCCGGTATCCGTCAGGTTCCCCTGGCGGTGGAGATGGGAGACGCTCCCTCCTTTGGTCTTCGCGTCGGCAGTCATCGCGATCCCTGTCTTCGCGCCGCCTGTCGTCGCGTCTCCGGTCATCCCGTCCGGCTTCATCCGGAGGCGGAAGCGGATTTCGCCGCTCGTACGGTGGCGGCCTTGGACGGCCAAGGTTGCATTGCCTGACGGTGTGGTTTGCCGGCCGGTCGCCGTGGTTCCGGCATGGCTGATCGAGTAAGAACTCGTAGCTGTTCCTCGCCCTTGTCCGGCGCATGTCGCCGCTCGTCCGCATGCGGCGGTTGTCGAAGCCTCCTGCCGGCCTTCCCTCGGTGGTGGCGACGACCTTGGATTCGATGCGGTCGTCCGTTACTTGCGCTTGCCGGATGTGTCGGAGTCGCGCCGGGTTGATCTTCCTCCCTCCTGGTTCTCCGTCCGGCTGCGGCGTGCAGCCGGCTCCGTCGTGATGATTCTTCCGGCTTCGTCGAGTCGGATCGGGTTGGTCATGCCCGCATCGGCGGTGGCGTACTCGTCGGCGATTGCCATGAGCTCCGCCATGGTCTTCGGGCTTTTCCTCAGGAGCCTATGCTTGAGTAGCGTCTGATCCCGGCAGCCTTGAATGAAGTACTGGACGGCTTGGAGCTCGAGGATCCCCTCGCAGGAGTTGCGTAAGCTAGTCCAACGGGTGAGGTAGGCACGGTCCGACTCGCCTTCCTTCTGCTTGCACAGCGCGAGCAGCTGTGCGTTGCCGGGGCGCAAGTAGGTGCCGGTGAAATTGCGGTTGAACACCTCCTCGAAATCTAGCCAGCTGTTGACGCTTTCAGCCGGCAGGCTGTTCAGCCAAGTCTGAGCCGATCCCTGGAGCATGAGAGGCACGTAGCGTACGGCCATCCGCTTGTTTCCGCCTGCGATGTTGACTGCCGTGACGTAGTCGGCGAGCCAGTCTCCGGCTTCGCGGTCTCGTTATACTTGGGTGTGTCCCTTGGGAGGGTGAATCCCCTCGGGAACTGCTCCGTCCGGATGCGAGGTCCGAACAGTGATGCGCGGCAACGTCCTCCTCTTCGATGATGCTTGAGGCCTTGAGCGCGTCGATGCGGTTGCGCGCGTCGTTGCCTGTTTCGGGCCCCAATAGTCCCAGGCGCTGGTCGATGGTGACCTTGTGTCCGATTCGCTCCTTGACGCTGCGGCCGGCATGCAGCTCGTTCCGGTTGCCGTCTTCACGTCACCCAAGCCGGATCGCGGCTGTGAACACGAGGATGCGAACTCGCGCTCCTCTCGCGATGAGCTCGTGGTTGCTTGTCCTTCGCCCTGCCGCGACTCGTGGATGACGCCTCGGCGCCCTGCTTGGACTTGCCGGCTGCATCGTAGCCTGGAGGCGGCTCATGATGCTCCCGGATCGCCGTTGCCTCGGTTTTGCGTTGTTGCCGGTTAGCCACGGCGATGAGCTCTTGGACCCGGCGTGCCTGTTGACGTAGCTCCTCGCCTTGAAGATGGGGTAGTTCTGCTGCTGCCGCCTCCGTAGCCTTCATGTTTTGCACCGGGCAACTATACTCGGGCAAGACGATGTACGAATGCTCGTGCGGCTGGCCGGCACGGTTCAGGGCACCTCCAAGATCCCCTCCTTTGCGCCTAACTTCATTCAGCTTCTCCGTGTTTCCTCTCGCCGGGTCGAAACCGTGGACGGTGTTGTACTCGCGCATCGTGGCGTTGAGTCGGCGTTGCGTCGATGCGAGGTGGAGAGCCTTGTCGTATATCTGCTGACGCATCCTCTCGAGATCAGCCGCCGCCTTGGCTGGATCCGCACCCGGCGCGATGGGGGTGCTCAGCAACTCGAAGTCGGCTTCGAGGTTGCGCTGGAAGCGAGAGGGTTCTCCAGCTTCGTGAACAGTTGTGGCGACGCCGCCTCCTGCCGCCACGTGCTCGACCATGTGCACCTCGGCGTAGACGTTGAGCTTGGCGTCGTCGCAGTCCGCGTCGCTGGAGCCGAGGTAGCCGAAGGCGAGGTCGCTGTCGCGGATGCTGGCGTCGAAGACCGAAGGAGCCAAGCACGAGTAGACCTCCTCCGGGTACTCCTTGGCGGCGACGGCGACGTAGACGTGGAAGTCGCCGAGGGTGACGACGGTGCCTCCGCTGGTGAAGCCCACGTCGGCGAAGCTCCTGGTGTTGTCGAGGACGCACCCGATGGAGCCGATGGAGAGCACGAGGCCGGAGACGACCCGCCGATCATCTACGGTCCGGGATCCCGCGCAGAACATGATTCCGCTCGCCGCTAGCCCCACGGTGGGCGCCAAATGTCGTGGTGGCATCAACGACATATCCATCAAGGATGGAAAAGTTTGTGGAGCAAGGAAACGATGGCGTTCGCGCGGGATTGGGTAGCAAGCATGCAAACACACGCGATGTACCCAGGTTCAGGGCCCTCGTGGTGAGGTAACACCCCTACGTCCTGCTCTTCTTGATTCTTATTGCTTGATCACAGAGTGTGGATTACAGAGTGCTCCTGGGGCTGTTTTTTTGGGTGGCAGCCGGCTGGAAGCCCAGGCCGGCTGAAGGTTGGCGATGATCTTCTCTCCTTCTCCTCTGTCTAATGCTTGCCCCACGCAGGGGGCTCTAGCCCGCCTTATATAGGCAACGGGCTAGGGTTTTGGGTTACAAGGAATTTACAAGTTTGCCCTATGACATCACTACAGTACAGGGCCGGCTGGAGCTCGTTGTCATGATTCTGTACAGGAGATGCCTGACAGGAAGTACGGTTCACCAGGAGCGGTTACGCGGGGCTGGCCCACTGGTACGGAACTGTCGGTTGGTTGGTCCGGCTTCAGTTCAGCCAGATGTCCGCGTCCGGGTAGACGCAGGCGGCCCGTTCTAGCCGGCGTGGTTCAGCCGGCGTAGCGCAGGCGGCGACGTTCAGCCGGCCTGAGGAGTTTGAAGGAGTGAGCCTCTTTGGGGTATCTGGGGTTCATCTCCCCAACAAGGGGCGCACCAACTTCTCCTCAGCCTTGAAGTCATCCTGGGTGAATGGAGTACCATCTTCATGCTGCTCTGGTTTCCCCATAGTAAGCAATGCTGGCTCTAAGACAGTTGGGTAATAGCTGTGGGCTAGGGCAAGGATCCTGATGGAGGCTCTCCTCAAGGAGGATTGCTTCCAAAGGTGCATGTACCCTGGTGCCCTGGACAACTCATCCACTAGATGTTCAGGCTCTTTGGGGCACTTGCCCTTAGCGTTCAAGTACTTCACCACAGCACAGGCTCCCTTTTGTAGCCCATGACAATGGTCTAGCATCTCATGAAGTTGCTTGCTAACAGGCAGCTTGAGTTTTGGGGAGTCAGACCCTGTAGAAAGAAATCAGTGAATACCAGTTGAGAAGTACTTCAGAAAAGTGCAAAGAAGGAGTAAGCAAAGACACAAACTTACCAAATATATGTTGGCACATAGCTCCAATGCCTTTGCGACAGGTGTCAAAAACTGCTTTCAGATCATTATGTGCTTTTTGGGCAGTCCTCTTGGCATCTTCAGATTGTTTTTTGACCTGCTCCAGCTCAGCAGATAAAATCTTCAGATCTTTTTCGAGTTGAAGGGAGTGCTCCTTTTCAGCCTGAGCAGACCTGGCACTAGCAGCTGCCTGGTCCTCCAGCTCCTTCATATCCCTCTTCATCTTGGAAATAAGGTTCTGCAGGCACAAGTCAGAATTGACAAGTCAGATATTACAAGTCAGGATTCACAAGTCAGAATTGACAAGTCAGATGTTACAAGTCAGGATTTACAAGACAAATAGAGAACTCATGAGCTCCAAGTCGTCACAAGTTAACAACTTGGCGCTTGGGGGCTACTCAAGAGTCAGATTTTTTCCCCAGATGCAAAAGTCACAAATCATAGTCAGAAAGTTAGCAGCTCCAAGTCGTCACAAGTTAACAACTTGGCGCTTGGGGGCTACTCGCAGAGCAGAAATTTTTTCTACAAGCTAAGTACCAGTTAATTACATTGATTTGTAGCTCCAAGTTGTCGCAGGCTGACAACCCGGCGCTTGGGGGCTACTCGTGGAAAAGTTTTTTTTGGTCCAAGAACCTAACAGTCATTAAATCAACAGCCCCGAGTCCTAGTAGAGCTAAGGACTCAGTGCTTGGGGGCTACAATGTGCAAGTTTTTCTACACAGCAATTGAGTTAAAGTTCAGAGCAAAGCACCTATCTTAGTCACAAGTCACCACAGACAGGGTGCTTGGGGGCTACTGCAATAGGAGGCTACCAGAAAGCATAATGAGTAGAAGTCATAAAGCTTACATTATGGATAAGTTGGAGAGACCTAAGGGCCATTTGTTCATCATCCTTTAGTCTGGCTGCTTGATCATTTAAATCGACAGCCTCTGCCCAAGCCTCAGAGAAGGACAAGTTGTCAGCCACTCGAAGTCGGCTGTAGTCAATGGAGGACTTGGCCGGCTCGGTGGATTGGGCTGAAAAAGCCGCCCGATGTGGAGCCGGGGGAGGTTGAGGAATGGATGTAGGAATCTCAGCCCTGGAAGAGGACTGGATCACCAGTGGAGTTGCCTCCCGAGTCCTTGAAGGGGACTCGGGAATAGTGGGAGCCGTAGTAGTATTAACACCTGCAGATGCAGGTGTGGAGGGAGCCGTCCTGGTGCTTGTCGTTTGAGAAGCCGAAGGAGGGACAGACCCACGAGCTGCTGTAACATCAGCCATGTTTTGAAGCTTGGTGACCTTCAGATAAGGCCGAGCCCTGAAATAGACAAAGTCAGAAGTCAGCAGTAATCTAATGAAAGGGAAATGCAGAAGTCATATGAGTACAAGTAAGTAGAGAAGTCATACCAAGTATTAGTCTCAAGGTCCAAGGAGGCCTAAGAGTCAGAAGATGGCATAGACATGCCAGAGTGGTAGGAGAGGTCGACTTCCATTGATGTGAAACTGGCAAAGGATCAGGGGTATCCGCAGGCCATCGGATCGCAACTTCCTCTTCCTAGCAGCAATAACACTCTGCACACATTCTTCAGGCTTAGCAATCGAACGGGTTGATCCAAGGACTCGTGAGAGAGGTACCTTGGGGACAGCCTCTCGAGACCCATTATTATTGGAAGCTGGGGGAGAAGAGGAGCAACTCTTCGCGGCTGAGGACTCCTCGGATGAGGTTGGCTGGGCAGCGGCAGGGTTAGAAGCCATCTGTCCCTGCTCAGTAACAGGAGCCTCCGGGAAGGACTCGTCCTCATCATCATCATCACCATCATCTTCAACAGGAGCCTCTTGAGAGGACTCCTCGTTAGCGTCATTGTCAACATCTTCTGCCACAGTGGTTTGCTCTGTGACAGGAGTCTCCTCCTCAGCCTCAGCCTCAGCCTCAGCTTCAGCTTCAGCTCTAGTTTCAGCTTCAGAGGCTGGCTTCCAGAAGGAGTCAGTTAGCTGCAAAAGAGTCAGAGAGAATGAGTTAGCAAATGAGACAGAGAAATGCAGTTGAAAATGCAACAAAGAAAAATACTTACATCAGGAGCTTGGTTGGTGGAGCAGAAGGGCTGGAGTCCAAAGTGCGCCTGGTCCTTTACTGGTTTCCCAGTCAGTTTTTTGATTAGCCGACCAAGTTCAGGACCATCTGATAACTTATCCGTTGTTCGGAGGTCATCGCCTACGCAACGAGTGTACGTGTAAATAAGCCGAGTCCTAGGACTCAGCGGCTGAATTCTCCAGGTTGTCCAGCAGCGTACAAGATCCATGTTTTCCAAATTATGAGATAGAAGAGCTCGAATTCGGACGATCAAAGACTCTACTTTTGGCCGGGCGGCCTTTGAGCACCTAGCCTTCATAAGAGGAGTCGCCTCTAGGCGATCCTCAGAGAACAGAGGGAGTCGAGGTTCATTTGCAGGAGAGGTATCCTTGCAGTAAAAGAAGGTTTTGTGCCAGTCCTTGACACGATTGGGAAACACAAGTTTGGGAAAGACGGAGTTTAAGCGACGCTGAAGAGCAACAGCGCCGCATTGCAGAAGAGGACCCCCAGAGGTCTCAGGCTGGGGGTTGCAGTAGAAGAGTTCGAGCCAGAGATCTAGGTCTGGCTCGATTTGGAGGTAGTCTTCACAGAGAGTGACGAAATTGGATAGAGTCAAGACAGAGTTGGGTGCCAAATCATGGATGCGCAACTTGTAGAAATCAAGAAGCTGGCGGAAGAAAAGATTACCCGGGGGCGTGAATCCACGGAATAGGTGTTCTGAGAAGATCACGACCTCGTCCTTCGCGGGAGAGGGCACCACCTCGTCCCCTGGGGCTCGAGCCTTGACATTGGAGGGAAGAAGGCCAGCAAGCCGATGCGCCCTAAGTTTCTCTGCGGTAATAGTAGATCCGCCCCAATCGGCGGAGATCGAGCGCTTTGTTGATGAAGTTTTGGCGGCGGCGGCGGCCGCGGCGGCAATGTCGATCGTCCTGCTGGACGTGGAGGCCTTGGCCTTGGAAGCTGCCTTGAAGTGCTTGGGGGCCATGGCGAACGTGCGGGGTGTGCTGCGCGCGGGAAAGAAAGGAGCAAGGAGAAAGAGAAATTTGGAGGCGAAAGGGACAAGTAAGGGTTCTGGACCCTACCCTTCGCGATTTATAAGGAGGAAAAACCCTAGAAAGTTACAGTAACGGTCCATGGTAAATCTATGGATAACGGTTCAGTGGTTAAAGAGCCAAGCAGGAAATGATTGATAAAGTAAAGTCACAGAAGCGGAAAGGAGCCGGCTTGTCTCAGAAAGGCGAGTCCTGTGACAGCAAGAATTGAAAAGAGTTAAGTTCTTCAGACCTTGTTCACAAGAGCCATAACAAACTCGGCCAGCTAATGCAAAGGCAAGAGTGGTGGACCTGAACAAGGGGCGAGGATAGACTCATTTTATGTGTGTGTTATGTTTTTATGCAGGAATTCATCTTGGAGCTAGCAGCAAGCGACTTCTGAGCTGGTGACTCAAATTGGAGAAGTCGAACCAAGGAGTCGGAGGAAGCCGCCAAAGCTGCGCCCAAGATAAATTCGGGGGCTACTGATGGGGGGATACTTTATAGGTAGGCCCATGGACCCGGAAAGTAGACCCGCCAAGACCAAGAAGGCCAAAGCCGAGTCGCGCATCAAGTCACATGGGCTGGGCTGGAGACAAGCCGACCAAGGCCCATGATGAAGAAGGGACCCGTCAGGAAGGAGTCCAAGTACAACCCGGAGTTATAACTTGGAAGGCCAAGACCTAGAGTAGGACTCCGTGTCCAAGTGTGACTCGGTGTAAGTTGTAAATCCAGGGACCCGGCCACCTTTATAAGCGGGGTCCTGGACCTTAGATCGATAAGCTTTAGAGAAACCCGAGAATCGAGGACCTAGAATCAGCAACACCAGAGAGATCCATAGTCGCCGACTCCCCAGATAGGGGTCGGAACCTTGTAATCAAGAACTAGTCCAAGCAATAAAGCCGAAGCAGGAAGTAGGTCTTTACCTCGATTAAGATGGGCCGAACCTGGGTAAATCCTTGTCCCTTGGAGAGATTAACAACTTCTACGAACTTCAATCATCAATGGCCCCGCAACTCATCTTTCCTGAGGAAGAACTTGCCGTGACAACCCCACGACAACAGCCTCTCGAGGCCCATTCTTATTGGGAGCCGGGGGAGAAGAGGAGCGACTCTTCGCGGCTGAGGACTCCTCAGATGAGGTTGGCTGGGTAGCGGCAGGGCTAGAAGCCATATGTCCTTGCCCAGTAACAGGAGCCTCCTGAGAGGACTCCCTCCCAGTAACATTTTCAATAGGAGCCTCCGGGGAGGACTCCCCCTCATCATCATCACCATCTTCAACAGGAGCCTCTTGAGAGGAATCCTCGTCACGTTATCTTCAACATCTTCTGCCCCAGCATTTGGCTCTGTGACAGAAGCCTCCTCTTCTACCTCCTCATCGGCCTCAACCTCCGTTGCAGGTTCAGAAGCTGGCTTCCAGAAGGAGTCGGTTAACTGCAAAGGAGACAGAAAGTCAAGTTAGCAAATCAAGTAGAGAAAGCAGATCAAAGTGAAAGCAAATAAAATACTTACAGCAGGAGCATTGTTGGTGGAGCAAAAAGGTTCAAGTCAAAAATTTACTTGACCCTTCACTGGCCTGCTGGTCAGTTTCTTGATCAATCGGCCGAGTTCAGGGCCGTCAGACAGTTTCTCCGTTGTGTGGAGATCATCAGTCACACAACGTGTGTACTGGCATATCAGCCGAGTCCTAGGACTCAGCGGTTGGATTCTCCAAGTCGTCCAGCAACGCACCAAATCCATGTTCTCCAGCTTGTGTGACAGGAGAGCTTGAATCCGGGTGATCAAGGACTCGACTTTGGGCCGGGCGGCCTCTGAGCACCTAGCTTTCAAAAGAGGAGTCGCCTCCAGGTGATCCTCGGAGAAAAGAGGAAGACGGGGCTCATCTGCAGAGGATGTGTCTATGCAATAGAAGAAGGTTTTGTGCCAATCCTTGACACGATTAGGAAAGACAGGTTTGGGGAAGACAGAATTTAGGCGACGCTGAAGAGCAACAGCGCCGCACTGAAGAAGAGGACCCCCAGAGGTCTCAGGCTGGGGGTTGCAGTAGAAAAGCTCAAGCCAGAGATCAAGGTCTGGCTCGATTTGGAGGTAATCCTCGCAGAGGGTGACAAAGTTCGAGAGGGTCAAGATAGAATTGGGTGCCAAATCATGGATGCGCAGCTTGTAGAAATCAAGGAGCTGGCGGAAGAACAAGTTACCCGGGGGAGTGAATCCTCGGAATAGGTGCTCGGAGAAGATGACGACCTCGCCCTTCGCCGGAGAGGGCACCACCTCATCTCCTAGAGCTCGAGCCTTGACATTGGAGGGGAGAAGGCCGGCAAGCCGATGCGCCTTGATCTGCTCGGCCGTTGTGGTAGATCCGCCCCAATCGGCGGAGATAGATCGCTTGGACGAGGAAGTACTGGCGGCGGCGGCGGCCGCGGCGGCGATGTCAATCGTCCAGCTGGACGTGGAGGCCTTGGCCTTGGAAGCTGCCTTGGAGCGCTTGGGGGCCATGGCGAACGTGCGGAGTGTGCTGCGCGCGGGAAAGAGAATGAGCGGGAAGAAGAAGAAGATTGGAAGCGAAAGGGCAAGTGAGGGTTTTTGGACCCCACCCTTGACGATTTATAAGGGGTTAAACCCTAGAAAGTTACTGGGCCGTTCCACATTAGCAGTGCGGAAAATGTGGAGACATCCGCGGAAATTTCCTAGTCAAAATGCAGCAGCTAAAGTCAAACAGAGTATGTCTGAGAAACTGAAGGCACAGTAGTGGAAAGAAAAGCCGGCTTGTCTCAGAAAGGCGAGTCCTGTGTCTCCAGGAAGTGGCAAGAGTCGGATTCCTCAGAGCTAATTTATAAGAGCCACAACAAACTCGGCCAGCTGATGCAAAGGCAAGAGTGGTGAGCTTGAGCAAAGAAGTGAGGAAGGACTCATTTTATATATGTATTATGTTTTTATGCAGGAATTCATCTTGGAGCTAGCAGCAGGCGACTTTTGAGCTTATGACTCCAGTCAGAGAAGTCGAGCCAAGGAGCCGAACCAAGGGGTCGGAGGAAGCCGCCAAGACTGCGCCCAAGATAAATTCGGGGGCTACTGATGGGGGGATACTTTATAGGTAGGCCCATGGACCCGGAAAGTAGACCCGCCAAGACCAAGAAGGCCAAAGCCGGGTCGCACTTCAAGTTACATGGGCTGGGCTGGAGACAAGCCGACCAAGGCCCATGAAGAAGGAAGGACTCAACCAGGAGGAGTCCTAATACAACCGGGTGTTCTAACATGGAAGGCCAAGACATAGAATAGGACTCCGTGTCCAAGTATGACCCGGTGTAAACTTGTAAGCCCAGGGACCCGACCGCCTTTATAAGGAGGGCCCTGGACCTTAGATCGATAAGCAACCCAGAAGCAAGCTAGACAAGTCGAAAGCAATCGAGAGACCTGTAGCCATCGACTCCCCAGATAGGAGTCGAAACCTTGTAATCGAGAATCAGTCCAAGCAATAAAGCCGAAGCAGGAAGTAGGTCTTTACCTTGATCTAGAGGGGCCGAACCTGGGTAAATCCTTGTCCTTAGGCGAGATTAATAGCTCCTACGTACTTCGATCACCAATGGCCCCACAACTCATCTTCCCTAAGGAAGAACTTGCCGTGACAACCCCACGACAATCCTCCTCCTCTCCTTACTGAATTACCACTGAATGACACTCTGTCACTTGAAGCACATACTACCCTCTCTGCCAAAGACCACATGTTGCAGGTTCTCCAGAAAAACCTTGCACAAGCACAGGCAGCTATGAAGAAACATGCTGATAAACATAGAACAGATAGATCCTTTACAGTGGGTGATATGGTATACCTCAAGATGCAACCCTACAGAGAGCATGCCCTTGGCAAAGGGAATCCACTCAAGTTGGCATCCAAATGGTATGGCCCCTTCAGAATCATCCAAACAGTTGGTAAACGTGCATACAAACTCCTGCTTCCTCAAGGTACGTTATTGCACAATGTCTTTCACGTGAATCAACTGAAGGAACACTTGGGTCCAACAGCTGTGCCAAACCCCCACCTTCCACTCGTAACACCTGAAGGTAAACTGAAAATCACACCACTTTCAGTTCTGCAAACCCGCCAAGGTATTCGTGATGCAGGGAAACAGGATGCTGAGTGTCCACAATGGCTGGTTCACTGGGATAACATGACCCCGGAGGAGGCCACCTGGGAGGACGTCGAATTCATGTGTTCAACATTCCCAGACTTCAATCCCTGAGGTATTGTGTTGAGGGGGGAGCACTGTCAGGACCTGAACTGAAGAAAAGATGACATCGACAATGGTGGACGGCCTGGATGCGTGGATACCGCTTCGTCTAGATCCTATGCCCCAGATCCGTCATGTATCTTTTATGTATCTTTCATCTTGTAATTGGGCTTAGCACCCTTAAACGCTATGGCTTGTAATAACCTAAACTTGCGTGGTCCTGCTCTTTCCATATAAGGGAGCAGGAGTGGGAGGTTGGGAGGCACGCTAATAACAAACCCTATTTTCATGTATCTTTCCTTCAAGCACTTTACCTTTCAGCCTAGTCTAGATCTAAGCTCCGAATGCTCCCCCTCCTTCCTCCCTTCATCGGATGATCAGCCTACCGGGGCCTGACAGGCTGCCGCGAGGCCGTGCACGCTGGGTGAATTTCTCGCTGCTGCCAAGTCCAAACCTGATGCCCTGCTCCAAGCCCCAGCTGCTCACCGTCGGTGCTAGCCATGGACTTCCAGCCACGTCGGAGCACAAGACTCGCCGACCAACTTGGAGGGATGAACACGGAGATGCGGGCAGTCCGGAATCTCATGCGGAAGCTCGGGCTGGCATCGGGTGACAAGGCGCCGAATGCGGCGGCCTTGGAAGTGTATCACAAGATCTTTGAGCTGCCGATGACCGAGGACATGATCGAGGTGATTGCGGAGCTCTACGGGTGGTCCTTCTCCATGTTGAGAGGATGCTCTTCGTCGACGATGGGAATGTCGGGTGGTCGCCTCGTCGAGGCTTGACCACTAGGCCTCCCCGTTCCATCTAGGGTGTAAAGACGTTTCTATGTCTTACGAACCTAAGATGATGGTGTGTAATGTGCGAGGCCTAAATGACTGCGCACGTCGTACGGGTGTTAGAAGACAGGTGCATCGATCGTATGTTTGCAAGAGACCAACCTTGCCGTTGTAACTCACTCTATTGTAATGGAAACCCTAGGCGCGGATTTTGAGGTGTGTTTCTGCTTGCCGGCTACCGGTACGAGGGGTGGGATCATTGTGGCATGGGTTAGCAGAGTGGTGCAGCTTGACAGCGCCCACATTGATGTTAACAGTGTCACGGTGAAGGTGACCCCCTTGGGGGGGGCGCCATGGTGGTGGTTGACGTGTGTTTACGGGCCACAGGAGGAGGTCGACAAGATCGCCTTCCTTGCAGAGTTGCGCGACATCCGCGCGGCTCGCCCCGGACCGTGGGACCTCTGCGGGGACTTCAACATGATTTACCGCGACGAGGACAAAAACAATGGCAACCTAAACCGACGGATGATGGGGAGGTTCAGACGCTTCTTGAACGACAGCGAGCTTAAGGAGATCTATCTCCATGGGAGGCGCTACACATGGTCGAACGAACGGGCGACTCCCACCCTTGTTAGACTCGATAGGGTGTTCATCACGGCGAGCTGGGAGGAGCTGCATCACAGCTGCTCCCTACGCTGCCTGGCGACGGTTGTGGCGGACCACCGCCCCCTCCTTCTCGACTGCACCACACAGTCGATTGGTCAGAAGCGCTTCCAGTTTGAGAGCTTCTGGCTGAAGCTGGATGGCTTCAGCGAGGTGGTGGAGTCTGCTTGGGGCGCGATTGACGGCGACCCGGACCCGTTCCGACGGCTTACCGCCAAGCTGAAGCGCACGGCACGCAGCCTCATGAGCTGGAGCGACAAAAAATTGGGTGCGTTAAACTGCAGCTGATGACAGCGCGGGAGGTGGTCATGCGTCTGGATGAGCGCAACCTACGGGCGCGTCTGAAGCAAGCCTACCTCGGCTTGGCCTCTCTAGAGCGCACGATGGCGCACCAGAGGGCCAAACTTGCTTGGCTTAGGGAGGGGGATGCGAACACATCCTTCTTCCACCAGCACGCCTCCTACCGCCGACAAAAGAACGTGATCCATAGCCTCCAGGTCGATGGCGCGGTCATCTCTTACCATGCCGCCATGGCTGAGGCTTCCTACACGCACTTCGAGGGCATGCTGGGCACGTCGGTGGACCGTCAGTTCTCGATAGACCTAGACTTCCTGGAGACTCACTACGAGGACCTCTCCGAGCTGGAGGCTCCCTTTACGGAGGAGGAGGTCTGGGAGGTTGTGAGGCGACTACCCCATAGGAAGGCGCCAGGGCCCGACGGTTTCACGGCTGAATTCCTCCAGAGGTGCTGGGGGATTGTGAAGGGTGACCTCATGGCAGCGTTCGCCAAACTCTTCACGATGAACGAGCGCGGGTTCCAGGGCCTTAATCAGGCACTGTTGATCCTGCTGCCCAAGCGCCCAGATGCAGCGGCGCTGGGTGACTACCGTCCTATCAGCCTGATCCACATCTTCGCCAAGTTGGTGGCAAAGACGTTGGCATCAAGGCTAGCGCCCAGGGCGGCGTCGCTGGTGGATAACAACCAATGCGCTTTCATCCGGAAGCGGTGCATCCATGACAACTTTATGTTAGTCCAGCAGACGGTCAGGTTCCTACACGGGCTCAAGGAACCACGGGTGATGCTTAAGTTGGACATAGCTCGGGCCTTTGACTCCGTCTCTTGGGGATTCCTCTTTCAGATCCTTCGGAAGATGGGTTTTGGGCCGAGGTTCTGCGAGTTGGTCGCGATCCTACTGTCCACTGCGAGAACCAGGGTGATGCTCAATGGCGAGCCAGACCCTCCGATTTGGCACAGGAGGGGCTTGAGACAAGGAGACCCCTTGTCGCCAATGTTGTCCATGTTTGTCATGAACACGCTAAACAGGGTGTTGGCCAAGGCCATGGAACTTGGTATCCTTAGGCGCCTAGTACGACGAGAGTTGGTGACCTCGGTGTCGCTCTACGTGGATGATGTGGTTATCTTCTGCCACCCAGATGAGATAGAACAATGCGTTGTGCGCGATATTCTGGTGCTCTTTGGTCATGCATCTGGGCTTCACACCAACTTCGCGAAGTGCTTGGTTTCCCCAATCGCCTGCCCACAGGAGGTGGCCGAGGGTGCTGCGACGGCTATGGGTTGCCAACTGGCACCCTACCCAGTCAAGTACCTCGGTATCCCACTATCGTTGAGGTGAATATCGGGTGAGGCCCTACAACCGGTGGTTGACCGGATCGTGGATAAGCTTCCCACTTGGAGGGCCGCGATGACGCCTAGGGCGGGCTGCCTCGCGCTCATCCGCTCAGTTCTCGTGGCAATCCCACTGCACCAACTCATTGTGCTTAGTCTCAATAAGAAGACGCTTAAGCAGGTTTATAAGATCTTGCGCGGATTTCTGTGGATGGGTAGGGCGGACGCCAATGGTGGCAATTGTCATGTGAACTGGTCTAGGGTATGCCGCCCGCTACGGCTTGGTGGCCTGGGGATCCCAGACCTTGCTCGCACAACCGTCAGTCTGAGAGTGCGCTGGCTTTGGAAGATGCGCACCGACCAATTGCGACCTTGGCGCGGGCTCGATACGCAGTTCTCCGAGGAGGAGCGGAGAATCTTCGACACATCTACCTACATGGTAGTGGGCGACGGGACCTCCACGCTCTTCTGGGAGGACAGATGGCTGGAAGGTAGGCCCATCCGTGACACCGTGCCTGATCTCTACACGATGATCCCTAAGCGATGGAGGAAGAGACGCACGGTACACCACGCGCCAGCTGAGCGCAGCTGGATAACCGACATCACGGGCGCCCTGAGCCCGCTCGCCCTGAGCCCGCTCGCCCTGTGGCAATATGTCCAGCTATGGACCCACCTACAGGGAGTGCTGCTCTCGGCGGAACCGGATAGGTTGGTATGGAGGTGGATGACGGATGCCCAGTACTCCTCCCGCTCCTGCTACAACCCCCTTTTTCGAAGGTTTGATTGTCTCAGGTTCGTGGAAGCTTAACTAGAAATCCTGGGCGCCCCCAAGGTGAAGTTCTTCGTTTGGTTAGCATGCCAGGATAGGTGCTGGATGGGTGCTCGACTAGCGCAACGAGGTCTACCACACCCGGCACGTTGTCCCCTTTGCGACCAGTCGGTGGAGATTATGGCGCATATACTTACCGGCTGCCCCTTCTCGAGGACGATCTGACACGAGGTGTTGTCATGGATTAGATCGACCGCGAGACCCCCATACATGGAGGGGGATTTCGTTGATTGGTGGTCGATGGTGTTGCGGACCACCCCTCGCTAGTTGCGCAAGGGTACATCATCGCTGATCATGCTCACGGCATGGTGGATCTGGAAGCATCGGAAGGCAGCAGTCTTTGACAATGCGCTTCCCTCAGTTTCCTCCCTGCTGGAGACGATCAAGGCCGAGGCGCAAGACTGGACGAACGCGGGAGCTCGGGGTCTTCGCCAACTTCTCCCTAGACTAGGTTTTCGGGTTGAGTTGTACGGTGTGGCGTGGTCCCCTGTTGGACTTATACATAAAACTCTTCTTTTCTATCAATGCATCGAAACGCAAGGCTTTTGCATTTTCACGAAAAAAATTGTTGTGCCTAGCTTGCTAGTCAATCAAGGTGAGCAGTGAGCTTAAACGAGCGATTGAATCGAACTCCTACGACCTGTCCTGGTTGGGGCCTCTCTTCTTGCAGGCAAAGTTTCTTCTACGCATGGCGTTTGTTGATTACAAGGTTGAGTACTGCCCGAGGGCGTGTAATACTCCAGCACAAAGGCTGGCTGCGTTGGGTGGTGTTTGGGACCTGGGAAGCCAGGGGTTCTGACTACAGGATCTCCCTCCTGATGTAATGAATTTGGTGGCCAACGACTCTGTTGGTCTTTAATGGAATTGAGTTCCAGTTCAAAAAAAAAAAGGTGAGCAGTGAGTTAGCTTTCAGGAGTACATGGATCTTGATCCCGGCCAAACGCAGCGGATGATTGACACGACGGCACGGGCCGTGACGACGGACAACACAGCTGCCAACACGTGTACTGGCCCTTAAACAAAAAAAAAAGAAAAAACTTGAAAAAGGGCCTAACAATTAGAAGAAATAAAATTTTAAGGGGTTATTTGTAAAAACCAGTCATCCACGTCAGCAACTTAACGTCGGTTGTGATGGAGTGACCAAAGTGTTACAAACATACAACTTGGTGACCGATAGTTAACATTTTTCTAGTTCGTGACTAATCCGCTCATCAGTGACAACTTTGTGACCTCTCAAGCGTTTAACTCTTTTCTTAATTCTTGACCGAAATATAATCTAGCCGATGGCAGCAACAAAACTTGTACCATAGAATTCAGCCGATGTACATCTCTTTATGGATACCATCACTTAGACCCTGCTTCATACATAGGCGTGCGCGTGACCTGATGGCACTCTCTTCATTTGGCAGAGTAAATTTACGTGAGTGGTGCGAATCAATCTATGGTTGGATGGTTAGGAGGGTGGTTGTACGTCTAGCCCATCAGAGTTTAAATCTCAGGTTTAACACTGGTGTTTCTCATTTAGGTGGATTATTATTTCAGTGGAAGGCGGTGTTCCCATCGATAGCGAGGCGCGTATTATGACTTCGTCAATCTCAAGACTCAATCCGCCGACTTAGTATCTCAGAGGTGCTCATAGAAGTAGGATGTGCGTGTGTACGTTCATAGAGGTGAGTGTATGTGTATGTGAGTGACCGCGTGTACTATGTTTCGCAAAAAAAATGTGAGTGGTGGCCTATGCAAATTTAGCTTTCTTCTGCAGAGCAAATGTGGCACACTAACTGGGCCAAAGTTATAGACTTTATTTTATCTGTATTTCTTCTTGCCCTGTGATGCGTAGCAAAAACTGGGCTGGTTCAGTTAACTTGTGTCCACAGTTTCCTGAAAGCTTAAGATGGATGTCTATATGTTTTCTTTTAGGTGCTGCTTACAAAAGATAATCTTGCTAGACGGAAGTGGCAGGGATGTACTAAGTGCTCTTTTTGTGGCTCAGAGGAGATGGTAGAACACTTATTCATTTCCTGTCCTTCTGCAAAAATTGTTTGGCGCATTGTTCATAGCACATATAATATCACACCGCCGGGTAATATTACTAATATGTTTGGTAATTGGCTGAACGGGATTGATAGAAAGACTAAGGCCCAAATTCGTATTGGTGTCTCAGCCTTATGTTGGTCGATTTGGAACTGTCGAAATAATTTGGTTTTTAATCGAACAAGAAACTTTCATGTTTTGCATGTAATCAATATGGCAGTCCATTGGATTCAGCTATGGGTGTTTCTCCTACCTTCCGACTAGCGAGGTCCTATGGTTACTGGATGTACACGGCTCCTGGAGGTCACACATGATATTTTCACCCGGGCTACGTGGCAGCATATTAGTCGACTCCGAGATGCGTAGTTGCTTTATGTTGTCTCTCAACCTTATGTGACCCATAAATTGTAAACTTTGATACACTACAATAAGGCAATAAAAGGCTGTGTGCATCGCTCAATGCAGAGGCCGGGGTATACCTCTTTTCGAAAAAGAATATATATATGTTTTCTTTTTGTAGCCTACAGTAGGTCTTTTCTTAGTTTTGGTTCCCTTGTTTTTAGCGATCTTAGTTTTGGTTTCCGTAGTTCTATGTTTGTTTGTTTTGGTAGCCCCCATCTTGGTAGTTTGTACCTTGCGCCTTCTCAATGTTTCTTCGAATACACAATAACATACATTTCAAAGTGTGTTTGAGAAGAAGAAAAATGAAATTTAAGCGGGTGTATTTCATTATCAACATAGATAGTCCTACAAGAAATATTCTACTTAAAAAGCCTCCCCATCTCCCTCAAATATGGCCCTTTCCCCCTTGGTTTGCTGTCACCGGCACCGCATCCAACCACAAGCATCACGTTGTCTAGTTCTTTTGTTCTTTAGGTGAAACAATGGCGAAATTCCCCACTAGATTTTTTATATTAACATTAATGGGTATGTGAAAATGTTACAAAAGGCACTAAAATTTTAAAAATAGTCATTGTTGATTACCTAGCCAATCCCTAAATTGAGTGGCATATTGCATCCTAGGCTTATGACCACCCATGGCATGCATGTATGTTGCCTTCCATTTTTTTTAAAGGCTGGATCTTCATCTCTAAAATCATTATTGACTCCTTGTATTTTATTTTATTTTGTTCTGAGAAGACCCAAAAAAATGCCTCCTTTGTTGAGCTAGATGTACCGAATGGATAGTTTGTCGGTAATTATTAGGACCTAAGGAAGTAAGATATAGACTAGTAAAAAGTGTGGAAATTGTAACATCCTTCGGATTATCAAGGAAATCTGGAACCATTTAATTTTTTAGTTGCGGAAAGACAAGTAACATATATATTAGTATAAAGTGTGAAAATCGTACCATCAATCACGCCCTCCAAGAGCTAACATGTAATAATAAGTCGTTAGTCCTCACGCCCAAAGGTCTAGTGAGCCCATAATAAATAGGTAGTTTAGGGGCAAGGATAGGCTAAATAAATAGGCCAATGGCATGCCTCATAATGTCTCACACAACTTTCCTATAAATAGAGAATCAACCCTCATGAGAAGATGAGTTGCCTTCATTTGTAACACTCCTCTCTCGCTTTGCAACATATGGAAACTTTCAAGATGTGGATTTGCACCAGGAAGGTTTGTGAAGGTTAAAGACCGCATCAAGATCCTCGATTAGTGGACTGGGCAAGCACTATTTTGGGCTTCATCAAGGAGAATAACGCTAGATCTGAGAGTTCGTGTGGGCTTTGTTTGGTACGTCCTCTATAACAAGATTAGAGTCCTCTCCAAAGGACCTGAATTATGGGACACATCTTTCGTCTTAGTGATTTTAAGAAGAGATGTAACGGTAGAAATGTTTTGCACTGGCTTGGAAAACTCTACCACGGCAAAAAAGTTCAGCCGCGAAAGAGAATTCCTGCCACGACGTGAAATATGCTGCCACGAAAGAAAATTCCCCGACAGCTTGCCACAGTAGGATCTTGCAAATATTTTTCAAGTTTCGACGATGATCCTGACTTCCTCCGAAGAGGGGATATACCATAACAGAATATACCACTAGTAGAAAAAAGGGCTTTTGTCCAGGCCGCATCGGAGCATTGGTCCCGGTCGCGACACGAACCAGGACTAACATTGGCATTAGTCCCAGTTCGAGCGGCTCGCACGCCGCATGGGGCTCGGGAGGCTTTCATCCCGGTTCGCACTGAACCTTTAGTCTCGGTTCGTAATACGAACCGGAACTAAAGGGTTTCGGCAGGAAGTCCCAGAGGTGGGGCCAGCGCGAGACCCTTTCGTCCCGGTTCCTAATACGAACCGGGACTAAAGAAAGGTGTCGACCACCTTTATCTTCTTCTTCCACCCGAGCCATCCTCACTCTTCTCCATTTTCTTCCGGTCTACTCTCTCCCAAGCTCAAGTTCATCCAATTTTTCTCCACCATTTGACAAGTTTGGTAGCACCCATCTATCCAAGGGTTAGCAAGTTCATCCTTTCTTTCGGCGTTGCGTATTTAGCTCATTTCATTATTAGTTTAGCTCTTTTCATTTTTCTAGTGCAAGCAAGGTGTTTGATGAAATGTCTAAGTTAGAGAGTTTATTTGTTTTATATGTAATTTGAGCTCAAGTTAAAGTATGATTTGTTGGTTTAGTGCCATCGCAACAACGCCGTTGATCGCCCGCGCCGCTCCGTCGCCGGCACCACCTTGGTGAGCCTCTTGTTCTTATTAAAAAAATAACAAATTTCTTATTTATATGATTTACATAGTTACTTGTATAATTTTCTTACTTCTATGATTGTTTGACAAATGTATAGTGCCATGGTTTTGATATCCGTCCCCGTCGGCCCTCGTCCGGTCAAAGAAAACGATGATTTGAAAGAAAAATTGAAACAAATTGAAGAAGAGAAGATGAAATTGGAGTTGTATCTTGCCGATGTCGTCGATGATCACAAGAACAAGATGGATGCAATGCGCTTAAAGATTAGAAAGATTAGAAATTATGCCATTAATAAAGAGGCTTGGTATCATTATGTTGTTGGATCAATTGTTACCTTAGTTACGATTTTGATAGCATTTGTTGTTGCATTTAAATGCATTACATAGTTCGTATGTTAGTTTCAATGTATGTTTTAATTATGAGAACTATGTATCACATTTGGTCACTACTCTAATTTGGTTTTCATGTGATGAACTTGTATTAATTAATTTGGTCACTTCTCTATTCACAATGTTGTGCGTAATGGTTTTTGATAAACTTAATTATATAATGCAGATGGACCGACAATAGATGTACGGTAACCGACGGACTGACGATTTCATTACGGGCCTGCGTAGTTTTATAAGTGTGGCCGAGGCAAACAATCAGAATGGTTTTATGTGTTGTCCATGTGTTGCCTGTCAGAATAAGAAGGATTACTCTTTCTCGAAAATCCTTCACAGCCACCAGCTTCGGACCGGTTTCATGCCCAACTATAATTGTTGGACCAAGCACGGAGAAAGAGGGGTTATGATGAAAGAAAATGAAGAAGAAGAGGATGGTGACAACTATCCTATGTACCCTGAATACGGTGATACTGCAACGGGGGAAGCTGAAGATCAAGAGGCATCAGATGAGCCGGCTGATGATCTGGGTCGTGCCATTGCTGATGCACGGAGAGACTGCGAAACTGATAATGAGAGGTCGAAATTCGAGCGTATGTTAGAGGATCACAACAAACCGTTGTACCCAAATTGCGAAGATGGCCTGAAAAAGCTGGGTAGCACACTGGAATTGCTGCAATGGAAGGCAGAACGGATGCGGGGCGGGCTCCTACCAAAGGAACGCCTGCGAGCAATTCAAGAGGAGTTGGCGGCATTCTTCTTAGATCATGTCATATCTAAAGACGGAGAATATTATCCCTACTAGTAGTAATCGTAAGAGATATTGTATATATTGTATATATATGGTACTACATATGTAATAGGTTCGACTGTAAGAGGACGAAGAAATAGGTCACACTTTGATCTTATATTTATGACGATGTTGTGTAATGGTTACTTCTTTGTTGTATATATGTAGTACCGTCGAATTGAATGCAAAAACTTAACCCTAAAAAGGAAAACAATAAATGAAAAAAATTTGAAACGGAAAGCAGTAAAAGAACCGCTAAACCCTAAATCCAGCGTGCAGACCTTTAGTCCCGGTTGGTGTTACCAACCGGGACTAAAGGGTCTCCGACCCCGACGCCCGACAGTGGCCCATGTGGAGACCCTTTAGTCCCAGTTTGGGCCTTTAGTCCCAATTGCGCAGTCCCGGTTGCGCAACCGGGACTAAAGGCCCTATGGACCCGGGACAAAAGGGTTTTTTTCTACTAGTGTGCATATGATTTTAATCTCTTTTATGCACCTTGTTTAATGTGTGGTAGACATTGTTAAATAGGGTGATCCCTCACACAAATATCAACAGTTAGTGTTATTTCGAGTGTAGCTTCGTTCGAATAATTACGTACCCCGAGGTGTGCCATATGCACATATCACATATGTGTACGCTAGACTTGATATTTTATGACGAGCGCACACTGTTTGCACCGGCGGAGCACTTTGTTGTCTTGACGAGCTTTGCAAGATCGTGTTTGACTCGGAATACATCCATAACAAGTCATATGTGATACGATTGACATGTTGATCTGCCAGACTCAATATTCCGTTTAGTGATGTCACATCAATGGAAGAGTAAGTGAGTCGTGGATGATCTTGAATCACTAATAATCAATTATGATGGATATTGGTTTTAGTGGGATCGTACCCTAAGTAAGTGTTAATTTTGAACCGCATTAATAATACACAATCTAAATGTATTTGCATTTTTTAAGATAAATGGCACACAATTCCACCTTCCCAGTAAGCCGGTTGCTTGAGCGGAAAATGAATTCATGTGGTAACAATTTTAAGGATTTGGTATCTTTTCAGTGTGTCCAGGTTTCGTGTGTTGAAAATTCGGTGCACACAGTCATGACCGGTAAATGGTTCTGAGAATTGGTTCTACAGAGTAAACCATCAATCTGGGTAGCGGAGGAGCACCAACAACCAACATGCATGACAACACATAGACCAGCAGGCGGCACCAAACGAACGCTAGGAGCACGAGAGATTCATAGGCTCTCTCCGTTTTTGTCAAAAAGTCCAAGAATGACTTATCCATCGCTCGTGTCCTCACACGAGTTAAGCGTCTTGAGAAGATTAAATGCAGTTTTTGTTTCCATATTTCCATTTACAAAGAGCATGTAACTATCCTTATATTAACATTAAGAAGCATGTAATCATCACCTTTATTAACATCATCGTCGTGGAAATCCTAGTCAAACTTTTATGTACAACAAAAGGTTTAATTGTGTTTTCATCAATCACTAAAATGGGGACATTGAAAGTGCATTTAGTGCCCCTAGTTTATGATTCACTAGTGGGGACTGGGCCTATTGTCCCGGGCCGTGAGGGCCATTTGTCCCGGTTGGCCAACTGGGACAGGCCAGGCGGGACTAAAGGTCCAACCTTTAGTTGCGGCTCTGTTACCAGCCGGGACAAATGGCTCTCAAACTGGCCGCGCTGGGGGCACAACATTTAGTCGCGGTTCGTATAACGGGTCGCGACTAATGATTCTCTGTCGCGGTAGAAATTTGGACACTTTTTGTGCCGCACCAGAAAATTCATTTTGTTTAGGGTTTAGGGTTTACTAATGATTCTCTGCCGTGGCAGAAATTTGGGCACTTTCTGTGCCGCGGCAGAGAATTAATTTTGTTTTCTTTTATTTATTTATTTTCTTCATTTCAAAATAGTTTTCATATATTTCTATGCTATCACATACCGTACACGTTCGTGCATACATAAGATAACTTGTTTTACGATCGAGTATACAAATATATACAACTTTGATAGTTACATAGAGATCACAATTATCGGGACTAAGCCCGTCTATTCGATTACACGGCCGGGGATCATCAGTTGCGCCTATTATTCACACTAAAGTCTCCGGCGTCGTCTACCATCTCGGTCATAAAAAATCCCGCCAGTTCCTCTGCAATTCCTAGTACGCGTTGCTCTGATAGGAGCCGATCCCGCATTCCGTCGAACTATATAAGAAAATTAGATCAATATGAACATCAATCATGATAACAAAAAGTGAAGGTAATAAAATAATGTTGTGAATGTATTGCTTACATCGATTCTATAATCTTTGTGCTCAGTGGTAAACGTGCGAATGAACTCGCAAACGTAGTATCCACATATATGCGTCCCCGTTGGCTGCCTCGCGCACTTTACGAGAATAGAATTCAATCAAAATAATAATCTAGCATCATAACTGTATTGAAACTAGAAGTAAAGAGATGCGCGGTCATATCTCATACTACTTACCGAGACCGGAGTAAACATCAGCTTCTCACTAAAGGAACCCGTCACCACACTCTTGAGATACAAACCGGGACAAAAGGGGGGGTAGCGGGCCGCAGACCCTATTTGCCCCGGTTTGTATCTCAAACCGAGACAAAAGGTTTGCCCTATATTAACCTAAATAACAATGATTAAGTAATACTAATCTTTATGCAGAAATCAATTATTAATTCATAAAAAATCAAAAAAATAAAATAATTTGAATTTCCGACAAAAACTTAAATCTTCCTGCACGATGGCACATTATATTATTTTTGAATTCCAAACCTATATTAACCTAAATAACAATGATTAAGTAATACTGATCTTTATGTAGAAATCAATTATTAATTCAAAAAAATTAAAAAAATTAAAAAAATTAAAAAAAATAAAATAATTTTAATTTTCGGCAAAAACTTAAATCTTCCTGCACGATGGCACATTATATTATTTTTCCTTGGTCCATATCATATTTTGCATAAATATTAATGATTAAGTAATAATAATTGTTAACAAATAATAATTGTTAACACAACGGGAGCACACACCACTATATAGTTAGTCTACTCATCAACGACATTAAGACGATCGTCATTGGTATTATAGCCACATAGACTATCCCACTTCCATGCAATCTCGAACCGAGGCGAGCGTCCAGAGCGGCATACAAGACTTGCTCGTAGCTCAATGGAACGTTGCCCCAACCAAAAATTCCTAGGTCTTCTAAGTCGTCGTTGTCCTTGCCCTTTTTCTTGTCCTTCTTGTTGTTCTTCTTCTTCTCAAGTTTTGTCCCAATGATAGCATTGGAGAGAGCATAGAGACTTGGAGTAGGATTGCCGGTTGGGTTCCGGCGATCCCTCTGGAGGTCGACCGCGGACGGAATAACAATTCCGTAGTAGCGCAACATCCGCACATCATTGTGGATAGCCACGCCATAGAAGTTGATGGGATCGTCACCTAAGAAATCCACGAGGAGCTGCAGCACCCCATCGGCCTTGCATATCTAGAAGACAAGAGCCTCGGACGCCACCGAGAGTTGAAGGACGGCGGCGCACTACCTTTTCTCGGGTGAAAGATCCTCTGTCGACCCGGGAGAGGGTCGGTGAACTCACAGTCGAGTCCAATGCACTTGATCGGTGCGTGATACGTCTCAAACGTATCTATAATTTTTGAGTGATCCATGCTAGTTTTGTGTTATTGTCACATATTTTTACTGTCATTTATATCATTTTTATGCATTTTGTCGGACTAACCTATTGACAAGATGCAAAGTGCCAGTTCCCTGTTTTTGCTGTCTTTTTATTTCAGAAATTTACTTCTGGAAATATTCTCGAAATTGGACGAAAATTTACGGAGATTTTTTATTCAACGGAAGACACCTGTGGACCAAAGGGCAGCCTGGGGGGCCACCCACAGGGCAGGGGCGGCCTGCTGCCACGGCCCCACCTGGACCCACGGGTGGGACCCGCCCCTGCTCCTGGGGCGTCTCCTCGGCCCCCTCCGACGCCTATAAAATCCCTTTTAACCTAAAAACATCGAGGCGGCCATTATTTTCCAGAAACTCGACCCCGACGCGCCGTCACCGAAAACCCTAGTTCGGGGTCCAATCTGAAGCTGATCCCAGCACTCTGCCGGAGGGGAGATCGATCCCGGAGGGCTCTTCATCGTCATGCCTTCCTCCGGGATGATTTGTGAGTAGTCTCACCTTGGACTACGGGTCCATGGCAGTAGCTAGTTGGTAGTCTCTCTCTCTTGTGCTTCATGTCTTATGATCTTGTGAGCTGTCTAACATGATCAAGATCGATTATTGTAATGCTATGTGATGTGTTTGCTGGGATCCGATGGATTATGAAGTTATGTTCAGATTGTGCATGATTCCTATATGAGTAATTTTCATGTTCTCCGATGTGCGTAGTTATTTTGGCAAGTGATTGTGTGTATCTCCAAGAGAGGGTATTTATGCTAGATAGTGGGTTCATGCCCCCTTTTGTTCCTGGGCACGAGTGACAGAAACGTCTAAGGGCGAGGGTGTGCTATTGCTACTAAGGGTAAAACAGCGGTGTTAATGTCTTTTTTGATATTAGTATTGCTTACTTCATGCACTTTACTTAATGCAATTGTCTGTTGCTTGCAACTTAATACCGTTGGGTGACAGGCTGGATAGCGATCCCACGGTGGACTTTTTAGACAAAGACGCAGTTGGACTCAGCGGTCTTTGTTCCTTGTCGTGATGCCTAGATAAATATTTTCATATCCTTTTTGTCATAGCTAAATTTGGTTTGTGTCATGATCTTGTCAATTGCCTAGCTGTAATTCGTTCACCCATCACATGCATATTTTATTTACTTGAGAGACTCTACTAGTGAACCCATGGCCCCCGGTCCATCTTTTTACATTGTTTACAACCTCATTTACTTGCTTTTAATTATCATTACTCCTCTGGTTACTTTTCATATTTTATCTATTTCATCATACAATTAACCGCTTTGTTTTCTACGAGACCGGAAAGATTGACAACCTTTCCGCCGTTGGGGGCAAAGTATTTTGGTTAAGTGTGTGCAGGTCCGCGTCTGTTGAAGGTCAAGCACCAGATATCTTCAACATTCACCTCGTTGTTGATTTCAAATTCCTACTGGTTCGATAAACCTCGGTTCATTAAACGAGGGAAAACTGCTACTAGCTGCAATTCCGCCTTCGCTTGGGGCACCACCAAACTTATTTTAATACAGCAGCAAGCTCTTTTCTGGCGCCGTTGCCGGGGACTTTGGAGCTACAGCAAGCGGAGTCTCATACTCTCAATACCTCGTTTAGTTTATTTTCCTGTTGCAAAATTTTAAAACCCAAAAAATTAGTGTAGTCTTTATTCCTGTCTTGTTATTTTATCTTATCGTTATGTATTCTACTGAAAACACCAAGTTGTGTGACTTTACTAGCACTAATAACAATGATTTCATATGCTCTCCAATTGCTCCACCCTCTACTAAAGCGGAATTTTATGAAATTAAACCTGCCTTGCTAAATCTTGTTATGAAAGAGCAATTTTCTGGTGCTAGTACTGATGATGCCGCCTCTCATTTAAATTACTTTGTTGAGTTATGTGATATGCAAAATTATAAAGAGGTAGAAAGTGACATCATAAAACTGAAACTTTTCCCTTTCTCTTTGAGAGGGAGAGCAAAAGAATGGTTGTTGTCTTTGCCTAAAAATAGCGTTGATTATTGGATTAAATGCAAAGATGCTTTTATTGGAAAATATTATCCACCTGCTAAAATCATACAACTAAGGAGTAACATTATGAACTTTAGACAATTTGATAATGAACATGTTGCTCAAGCTTGGGAGAGAATGAAATCTATGGTTAAGAATTGTCCCACGCATGGATTAACTATGTGGATGGTTATCCAAACTTTTTATGCAGGTTTGAATTTTTCTTCAAGGAACCTTTTGGACTCGGCCGCAGGAGGCACCTTCATGTCCACAACATTAGGTGCAGAAACTAAACTCTTGGATGAGATGATGACAAATTATTCACAATGGCACACCGAACGAGCTCCAAGTGGTAAGAAGGTAAATTCTGTCGAGGAAATCTCCTCTTTGAGTGATAAGGTTGATATGATTATGTCTATGCTTGCTACCAATCAGTATAATATTGATCCCAATAATGTTCCACTTGCTTCATTAATTTCCCAAGAAAAGGATCAAGTTGATGTTAATTTTCTTAATAGAAACAACTTCAACAATAATGCTTATCGAAATAATTTTGGTAGTAACAACTTTCAGCCTTATCCTCCCAATAATGGCAACTTTTATGGTAAATCCTATGGTAATTCTTATAATTCTAATAAGAATGTGTCCTATGATCTTGAAAATATTTTAAAGGAATTTATCACTTCGCAAAAAGCTTTTAACAAAACTGTTGAAGAGAAATTGGAAAAACTGGATAGTCTAGTCTCTAAAGTAGACGTTCTTGCTCATGATGTTGAAATTTTGAAAATAAGAACCACACCAAATCAAGACAAACATACTGAATCTTTAAATTCTATCTCTCTTCAAATTAATGAAAATGAAAGGATGATGGCTCTCTTGAAAGCTAGGTGGGCTAGAGAGGCTGAAGAAGCTAGAATTGCTGAAATGAATAGGAAAACTGTTAAAGTTTATACTATCCAAACCACTAAAGAGGATCCTCCTAGTTTATTTAAAGATGATGAAATTGATTTTGATAATTGCAATCTTACTGAAGTCATTAAGTTCCTACAAAAACTTGCTAAGACACCGGACGCTAGTAAAATAAATCTTGCCTTTACCAAACACATTACCGATGCTCTTATCAAGGCTAGGGAAGAAAAACTAAAGATTGAAACCTCTATCCCTAGGAAGTTAGAAGATGGTTGGGAACCCACTATTAAGATGAAAATAAATGACTTTGATTGCAATGCTTTATGTGATCTTGGTGCAAGTGTTTCTGTTATGCCTAAAAGTTTCTATAATATGCTTGATTTAAATCCTTTGGAAGAGTGATATTTAAATGTTCATCTTGCTGATTCTTCTAAAAAGAAACCTTTGGGTAGAGTTGATGATGTCTTTATTGTTGTTAATGATAATTATGTTCCCGTTGATTTTATTGTTATGGGTATTGAGTGCAATGCTTCTTGTCCTATTATTTTGGGAAGACCGTTTTTGAGAACTGTTGGTGCTATTATTGATATGAAAGAGGGAAATATAAGGTTTCAGTCCCCCCCTTAAAAAAGGGATGGAACACTTCCCTAGAAAGAGAAAGAAGTTTCCTTTTGAATCAATCATAAGGTCAAGCTATGCTCTTGATGTTGCAAAGGCCTCCGAAAAAACTTGATATTTGGCATTGCGCCTAGTTAAAAGGTGTTAAAGAAAAGGGCTTGTTGGGAGGCAACCCATCTTTTATTTTCAGTTTGCTTTTTGATTTTCTTGAGTTATGAAGTTATTACCTCTGTAGCAACTTCATTGTATCTTTTTCTTTTGGTTTTTTGTGCCAATTTTAGCCTCTAATGCATTGAAAGTGCGAGGTATTGTGTTGCTGTCCAAAAACAGATTTTGTGCGCCTGTTGCACGAAAATCCTAAAATCGCCAGAATTTTATATTTTTCTGATTATTTTTTACAGCAAGACTGATGCTTTTATCTATCTTTCGTTAGTTTTAAGTTTTTTTATTTGAGCTGCAGAATTACCTCGAAAAATTCGATCTTTACAGACTGTTCAGATTTTAACAGATTCTGCTTTTATTTGCATTTGTCTCTTTACCATCGTCATATGTGATACTCTAGGGGTAGAGTGCCACATTGAGGCTTAGTAAACAGTAGCTAATGTTTAATGAAGTTGGTTCGCAATTTGTCATGAGTTGAACATATGTGCATTTTAATTTATGAGCACTAACCCTCTAATCAAATTATGAGAAGTTTTGTGTGAAGGGAGTTTTTAAGTTCCAAAGGAGAGGAATATGAAGAAATCGAGGATGGATCAGAGCTCAAGCTTGGGATGCCCCATGGAACCCCCTCTAAATATCAAGAACTATCAAGAGTCAAAGCTTGGGGATGCCCAAGGCATCCCCTCATCTTCATCGACTATCATAAGGTCGTCTTCGTTGAACTTCGTTTTTATCACTTTACATATTATGTGCTATGCTTGGAGCGTCTTTTTAATTTTAGTTTTGTTTATTTGTTTGCTAGTCATATCTTTGTTGGATCCTAGCTTTAATTGAGTGGGAGAGAGACACGCTCCGCTTTTTCGTTTGAATACTCATTTGCTTCGCTTATATCTTTTTGAGTATTCTTAGCTACTGTCTGTTTTCTAGTAAGCTCTCGCTTTTAGCTTTTATCTTGTTTAGAGCTGCTAGTTGTTAAGTTAAACTCTCTTGTTCTTCACTTATATGTGTTGGAGAGTTGTTTTGGTTGCTTGGTTAATGTGTTAGATCGGAAAAATGCTATGCATATGGCAGTGGTATGAAGTAGAAAAAACTGCATAGTCTTGTAGATCACTATGTGGATAATTTGATACCCTTCAATTGTTTTGAGGCACTAAAATAACTAATGGTTAAAATGTGTTGGTTAATGG
This sequence comes from Puccinellia tenuiflora, assembly GCA_012064385.1. Lineage (NCBI taxonomy): Eukaryota > Viridiplantae > Streptophyta > Magnoliopsida > Poales > Poaceae > Puccinellia > Puccinellia tenuiflora. The sequence continues at coordinate 378,945 of QRDG01001970.1, forward strand.
TGTTAGAGCTGATTAGTGGAGAGGTGTTATTAAAGCATGGAGCCATACTTTTCTGAACTAAACAACCTAAGTCAACAATGCTAATGTGTCATGAATTCTACTAAGTTGAAAATAAGTTCCTAGTGGGTAGTTACTGCAACGGTCGGGGAAGCCAACGGGGCACTTGTGTCGCCACCACGATCCCTCTCGGGGTGTCTCTAACCATTTGTGGAACACTGAAACTGCTAGTTGTTTGCAGTATACGAAATGTATTGTTGAGTTTTGGTTTTTGACATTTCCACTTCCATATTAAGCTAGCCTCTTCGGTGCTGCGCAATGCCCTCTCTCACATTGATACTGGTGCATACTTCGCGAGCACATCCAACTCCGTGGGAGAACTTCATCCTGTTCTCCTACACATAAGCCAACTATCTACTCAAAACAGCCACCATACCTACCTATCACGGCATTTCCATAGCCGTTCCGAGATACATTTCCATGCAACATCCATCATGTCGTTCTTCATTATCATATAGTTTGCTTGATCATTGAGTTAGTGTGCAGCGTGGCTTGCCACATGTTCTATATTTTTTTTCCACACTACGCTCGATCATGCATATCTTCTTTTATACATCATGTATTAGTCTTATGAGTTATGAGTACCAAAAGTGTGATTATCATCTTGTAAAAATAGAGTGTTGCCCCTACCAGTGAGCTTATTGGAAAGAGTCCAAAGTGGCCACATAAAAGAGTCCAAAAGCGACCAATGAGAGAAAATTTAAAAGAGCCACGGAGGCCACAAAAAAAAAAGAAGAAGAGAAATAAAAGAGAGAGGGGGCAGCACTACTATCCTTTATTCCACACTTGAGCTAGTTAACACCTACACTTCATTATAGAGAGTTTTCATGTTTCATTTGTATAACTATGTGGGAAATTAACGTTATAGAACTTGGCTTTTATATTCCAAGGATGAGCCTGCTCAAGTGAACTCTAGGTCTTCATGAGCAAGCAAGTTGGATGCACCCCCACTAGTTCCATTGGAGAGCTTTCATACACTTATAGCTCTATGTGCATCCGTTGCATGGCAATCACTACTCCTCATACAGTGTCAACTACGGGACTTCCTTCTGTCTTGTGGTTACCTTCTCCACTGTTTGAGCCTTTCTTTTTGACCTTCCAAACCTCCATCATTGTTCTCTTTGCCATAACATCATGGTGCCAAAGCCACTTCTCACTTACACTAGTTGAGTAGACTTCGAAATAGTTGATTTGTGAAGTAGATGGATTAGGACACCTGACTTGAGCTTGGGGATGCTCGAGGACGAGTAGGAGTTAAGCTTGGGGATGCTGATACGTCTCAAACGTATCTATAATTTTTGAGTGATCCATGCTAGTTTTGTGTTATTGTCACATGTTTTTACTGTCATTTATATCATTTTTATGCATTTTGTCGGACTAACCTATTGACAAGATGCCAAGTGCCAGTTCCCTGTTTTTGTAATGTTTTTGTTTCAGAAATTTACTTCTGGAAATATTCTCGGAATTGGACGAAAATTTACGGAGATTTTTTATTCGACGGAAGACACCTGTGGACCAAGGGGCAGCCTGGGGGGCCACCCACAGGGCAGGGGCGGCCTGATGCCGTGGCCCCACCTAGACCCGGGTGGGACCTGCCCCTGCTCCTGGGGCGTCTCCTCGACCCCCTCCGACGCCTATAAAATCCCTTTTAACCTAAAAACATCGAGGCGGCCATTATTTTCCAGAAACTCGACCCCGACGCGCCATCACCGAAAACCCTAGTTCGGGGTCCAATCTGAAGCTGATCCCGGCACTCTGCCAGAGGGGAGATCGATCCCGGAGGGCTCTTCATCGTCATGTCTTCCTCCGGGATGATTTGTGAGTAGTCTCACCTTGGACTACGGGTCCATGGCAGTAGCTAGTTGGTAGTCTCTCTCTTGTGCTTCATGTCTTATGATCTTGTGAGCTGCCTAACATGATCAAGATCGATTATTGTAATGCTATGTGATGTGTTTGCTGGGATCCGATGGATTATGAAGTTATGTTCAGATTGTGCATGATTTTTATATGAGTAATTTATGTTCTTGCATGTTCTCCGATGTGCGTAGTTACTTTGGCAAGTGATTGTGTGTATCTCCAAGAGAGGGTATTTATGCTAGATAGTGGGTTCATGCCCCCTTTTGTTCCTGGGCACGAGTGACAGAAACGTCTAAGGGCGAGGGTGTGCTATTGCAATTAAAATCACGTATGAATCAACGCCGGATGATCATCTTCCAAAGCACAATTAAAATGGCGGCTTGATCAGCTTTCAAATTCACGAACCGTCGCGGGAGATTAACAGGCGCGGACCTCTAGTCCCGGTTCGAGACACGAACCGGGACAAAAGGGGGGGCACCTGCCCGCAGCGGGCCGCAGACACCTTTTGTCCCGGTTTGTATCTCAAACCGGGACAAATGGGATCTAACGACCCGGGACCAAAGGTGCCGCCGGTTTCGGGGCGACGTGGATGGACCTTTAGTCGCGGGTTGAGACACGGCCGCGACTAAAGGACTGGGCGAAAGGCCTGTTTTCTACTAGTGATTAATGATAGATGATTAAGGGACTAATGGCTTATTAAATGTGTATAGTCTAAAATGTTGGTCTAACCGATGGTGGTTGACCCCTAAAAATATGATGAATAAGGTTGGCTTGAAGGTAGAAACTTAGAGATAGTTTTCTATCCTTTAGTAGTCCCAAGAATCGCATCAAGTCGTACTACAAGCTACAAATAGGAACATATATCTAAGACAAGAGAAGAATCTTGATGTTCCTTGGCTAAAGCCCAACCGTTTTCCATCATATATCTTGTTAAATCTCTTTGAGATACATAGTTTGTGGTTCTAAACCACCTGTTTAAAGAAAGAAGTGTCGCGATTGGCCTCTGTTGCAAGTGCTAGAAACTTTGCTTGGCAAAGTTGATTCAAACTCGTAGAGCTTCAATAGTGGTGCGACCTGTTTCGATTCTACCTCAGGAGTTAGCGGACCATATCCTTTAGAATTTCCCTAGGTGTTTTCCCTTGGAATTTTGTATTCCTGATGCTTCTGGGATTCACCCTTGTTGTCATTTGTCAAGTCCTATTTTGTTCCTGGTTCTATTATTAGTTTCGTTCTAGACTTGCGCATTTCTTGAGTGTACATGTTGTCGGTTTGTTTATGGTGTGTCCAAGTTTGGGTTCTATTGAAGAGCGAATACCATGAGTTGAAATATCGCAGTACAGAGCCTTGACCGGGAAATGGTTCTAAAAATGGCTCTACGGAGTAAACCGTCAATCCGGACATGACTAGCGGGGGAGAACTGACAACCAACTTGATGGACAGCACATCATCCGGTGATAGCGGAGCCCAAGAGAGAGAGAGATTCCTAAGCTTCACAGTGGATCTCTCTGTTTTAATCGAGCGTCCAAAAGGAAGATTTATCCCATCTCGCTCGAGTCCTCGCACGAGTTCGGAGTCTTGAGACGATTGAATGTAGTTTTCGTTTCCATATTTCCATTTCAAAAGAGCATGTTACTATCCTTATATTTACAGGCTGAGCTAGATACCACATCATTTAATAAGCATGTAATCATCATTTTTATTTGCATCGTTGTCATCGTCGTGGCAATCCTGGTCGACGATGTCATACTCGGAGACGCCGCAGAGCATTCCCCCTGAACGTGGGAAGTAGATTAGCGCTACAGGGAGCGTGCAGAGTAGGCTGGTGAGGCCGGTGAAGGAGATAGCCTCCTCCACCGTGTATCTAGAGCTGCTGAAGAAGAGCCGGTTCGTGACGATCGCGCCAACCGCGCCACCACTCGCTGTCATGCCGGACACCACGCCCATAGACCTGCATCATATAGAATAATTCATCAAAACCCATGTAAATTAGGCGCTCAATGTATGATATAGAGATGGTAAGACCGCATCGAGTTGCAAATTTCCAATTTAATTCCAGTCTTAAATTACCCTATTTCAACCTCTACCACCGGTCGCTTGCTATCTTTTGTGTGAGCGAAATAGAACATATATATACTAGCTCGGTAGATTCAGTCTATGGAATCAGTCAGCCATTTATTTTTTGATTGTCCCTTAGCTCGTCAAGTATGGAGAATTGTGTATTTCACCTACAATATTTTACCACCATCTAACACAACGAATATGTTCAGAAATTGGTTAAATTGGGTGGATAAAGTCACGAAGGCTCGTATTCGGATAGGCATATGTGCTTTACTTTGGGCCCTATGAAATTATAGGAATGATGTAGTTTTTAACAAGGTTGGCAATACAAATTTTCTGCAGGTTTTTATCAAGGCTACCCACTGGATTCGAAATTGGTCTTACCTGCTGCCGGTGGACCAACGATCGCTTATGGACTATGGGTGCATCCGGCTAGAGAGGGTCGCCCGGGATTTGTACAACCTGAATGGCTGACGGCTTTCTAGAAGACTACAGAATGCATATGCAATTTGCTTTAGTATTATTTCGTGGCTCATTCTGTGCCACACTTTATCTGATCCATGAGATGTAAATCTTTTTGAATATTCGACTGTGTGCATCGATTGATGCAGAGGTGGGGTAGTCCCACATTTCCAAAAAAAAATCAGTCCATGGAACGAAAATAGCAATTCGCCCATTGCATACCTGGCCAAGTGGCCAAGAATGACCATACCAAATCTTACGCAAGAAACATCAACATGGCGCGTCCCTATCTGTTTCCTCCGTATTTAAATGATTCCAGCTAATTTTTTCAGGAATCTACGCGCATTTCTTTCTTTGAACAATTGTAAGAAAGCAACGTGGCGTCAGCGATACTATGCAACTACACGAGGATTCTGTTTCAGATTCTTTTAGATCCAACGAAAGCTTTGTGTTGTCGGCGCGAATCCTCGTGGGTGAGCCGTAGCCACCTTTCATCTCACACGCTAGCTAGCTACCTATCAGCTTCAACTTAATTTTACTCCATCTTCAGTTTGTTTGTGGGGGAAAAAAAGAGTTCAATTACCTCTTGGAGACGAAGGGAACGATGCCAAAGGTGAGGCCGGACGCGGCCTGCACGAACGCCCCGCACGCCACCATCACCGCCATCGTGGCCGCCAGCGACGGCGCCTCCGCGGCGCCCATCCTGCCGACCAGAACGCAGAGCACCGCGCCGGTGCTTTGCACGGCCCAGAGCGCCCACAGCCTCCCCCGCATCCCGAAACGCCTTCCCACCTCGTCGGACGCCACCCCTCCCGCCGGCCGCGCCACGGTGTTCATCACGCCGAAGCACGCCGCGGCGGCGCCCGCAGACTCCATGGGCAGCCGGAACCGTCTCCTGAAGAAGTCGGCCGCCACGTTCTCCATGATGAGCTCCACGCCGTAGCAGTAGCCGTAGGTGAGCAGCAGCACCCACGCCCGGTAGTCGCAGACCCCTCCACGCACCACCTTCCAGAAGCCCTGTCCCCCTTTGGCTCCTCCTCCCATGTCCCGGCCGCCACCCCCACCAGCGCAGCCGCGCGGGAGGTCGTCGTGGGGGAAGGCGAGGACGGCGAGGCCGGTGATGATGAGCATGGCGCACGGGATGAGGTAGGCGACGCGCCACGCGACGGTGATAGGCACGCCGAGGCGCAGCACGATGCAGTCGTATGCGAGCGGCATGGCGACCTGCGCGGCGGCGCCGCCGACGTTGGCCCATCCCGCGGCCACGGCGTTGGCCAGGCCGACGGCGGAGGGCGCGAAGATGCGGGACATCCAGTGCTGGTTGGCGACGAAGTTGGAGAGCGAGAGCCCCGCGCAGAAGCGGAGCGCGACGAACCCCGCGGGCGAGGACGCGTAGACGGCGGCCAGAGCGAGCGCGAGCGCGCAGACGAGGCTGGCGACCCCGGACGCGCGGCGCGGGCCGAGGAGGTCGCAGGCGGGGCCCATGACGAGGCGGCCGACGAGCGCGGCGACGAGGGAGCCGACGGCGGCGGTGGAGGCGTCGGACGGGGCGAGGACGAGCGCCGGGCGCAGCGCCGGGAGGATGGGCGGCGCGGCGAAGGCAGCGAAGAAGCAGGCGAAGAGGGAGAGCCATGCGAGGTGGAAGGCCTGCGTGTGCGGGCGTGACAGCGCCAGAGGCCGCAGCTCCGTGGCGCGGCCGTCGGCGTCGACACCGTCGGCGACCGGCCAGTCGCCGCCCCCGCCGTAGCAGTACTGTTCTTGGTGCACGTCCTTCTTTCCCATGGTGACCATATCTACGCCTGCGCTGCGCTTAGGCCGAGTCGAATGATGGATCGGTCAGTGTGTGATCGGTCGATCTCTGGAGTCTGGACTCTAGCTAGCTTGGCCTCTAGTTGTAGTAGTACTACGTACACTAGGCTGGTACTAGCTAGCCAATGAGGCGAGAGGTTTAGATTTGAGTGAGATCGAGCTTGTGGTTTAAGTACCGGGAAGGAAGGAGAGGCCACCACGCGACGCGAAGGTGGTGCATGCAGGGCGCCGCATGCAGGACGAGAGGCTCCCGGGCGGCTCCAAGAGCGAGGCCGATCATTAAAGCCCTGCTTAGCGTCGCGATCACTCTAAAGCTAGTCCAGGGGTACGTCAGGTGGCGCCCATTACCATTAGCTAGTCTCGCACTACACATGGACGTACAATCTCTATAGAAAACCCTATTAGAGCACCCATGGGCGGCGGAACCAGGATTTGATCGTAGCTAGGGGGAGAACATGATGAATGAAGAGTAATGTTACAGCCACTAGAATCGTATCTACGGATTAGCAGGTTACGGGATGACGTGGCAAAATTTGGTTTTGAGTTTTTGACTTGTGAACTTCTATGTTGGTACGTATACAATTCCCAACTGATAGTTTGTATCAGTATAATAAATATAAATACTGACTACTCACTCCGTTCGTATATATAACATGTTTTAGCTTTTTTCTATTTTTTAAGATTCTTTTTTTAGTCTGTATATTCATCCATTTTAATCCGTATCAAGTCCACATTACAATATATAAAAAATCTTACACTAAGGAACGGAGGATGTAGTATATATGCAACTTGTAATAGGTCTAACAGAAGTACCGGCTAGTATTGGTATAAATCAAAACTGGTACTATTATACAATGCCTAGGTCTTCTATGACTCGTCTAAGCCGTTCCGCAAGGTTGGACACTTTGATACAGTGGCGGATATAGGAGATTTGATTATAGCTAGATTGTATACCATTGAAGAAAATTTTAAAATAAATATATTTTAATGAAAAGATCCATTGCAGGAACACCCTGACATATTGAGTTTGATCCGACACTGCTCCGATGACAAGGCATTTGCATGGATGATGTGTTCGACAAGGTGTAGAAGAGGCTCTGGCTATGCCCTAGTGGCGGCTAGCGACGCTAGTCAATCGGATCTAGATGCATACACATGCATCCAAGCTTGACAAATGCCCATTTAATTCACTTTATGTAAAATCATCAATCTGCGCTTTATTTGTATGGGCTTGGGCCATTCAATCCGAGTGTTCTATCCCGGCTGCGAATACTCGGGGGGGGGGGGGGGGGGGGGAGTCAATAGGGGGACCGCTCGCCCTGGATCCACCTTTGAGAGCACCTATCTGAAGGTGGGTTTCATGCTAAAAACAGGGCCTCCCAAAAAAACCTTTGGGGATTGGGGGTCTTTCCGGGACTCTGCTAGAGTAAGCCTAGTTTTTGGCCTTTTTAGGGACTATGGCGGTTATTAAAAATTGAGATTCAATTTAGGACACTCCTAGAGATGCACTTATGAGTTCGCGCAACTAGAGATCCTAGCTTGGTTTTTTTATTCCTTTTGGAAGTTCAGAGAAGTTCACGAAAACACACGTGCTCATGAGGAAATACTATGAACATTCCTAATTTTATGAAATATCTTTCTCTTGCTCGCTCTACAAAAAGGCTAGAACTCATATTTGACTCTGAACTACGGTATTTTTCCCGACCAATACCATAAACGAATATCTTCCATGTTATAGAGGCACACTTCAATTTGATCCCTCAACTATGGCCAAAAACAGTTTTGGTCTCTCAGATTGAATACCATATGTGACCGCTCAACTCTGTTAACTAGACAACTTTACTCTCTCACACGACCGGAAGTGCTTGATGGATGGCAGGCCGGTTATGTTTGCACAGTTGACTGCATATTAACAAAAAAGGTGAAAAATAATCCCGAAATAGAAAAGGATTATTCAAAAAACAAGGAAGGAATATAATGTTTTTTCTCATAAGGTACATAAAGATATAAAATAAAAAACAAAGTAGGAAATTTTACAAATATCTCACTAAAAATATTTTTTGATTTTATGAAGGGTCATAAACATTAAAAAAATATTACTATTTCATTTTTTTTTGGATTTTCAGCATTTTTCTCCATATTTATGTATCATTTTCAAAAAAATGGTGAGTCTCATATTTTATCTTTTCTACTTACCTTTCTAAAATATTAACCTATTGTTTATTGTGCAACCATGTGTGTGAAATCACTACTATGGAATGTATTGAACTGCGAGGAAAATAGAGATAATTTTGTTCTTTATGACTGAAATTATACTACTAGGGAACGTACTGAACATCAAGGAAAATGGGGACTTCAAGTAGTGGCTACTAGGCCATGTATTAGATTGCTTCGTGTAGGAAAAGTTGCAAGTCGAGGTATTAAAAATCTTTTTCACCTCGTTGTCTTTGTATATTTTTCACCAAATCAGCCAAGATCGTCATTTTCTTTATTTTTGCGGGAAGAAGGTTGTCATATTGTACTTAGACATGTATAACTCTGGCTTGCTTGCTCAAACATATATACTTACGAACCTACCTGGCTATGTACGTGTACCTTAACAGCGCCTGGGCATGTAGCGCCCCCACCCCCTCCCCTCCCAATTTTTTGGGATCGGGATCCTCTGACGTGCATAACCCTATAGTTCCCTATCATTGGCTCACTGACATGTGGGTCCCGCCCCTTGTGGGCGCACGTGTCAGTTACCCAATGGTAGGGATGGCTGCATGAGGGGGTATGTGTCCTTTTCTGGCAAACATGTGTTGGATATATGCCCTAGAGGCAATTAATAAAGAGTTTTTATTATCATATCTCAAAGTATTCATAATAAATTTTTGTGTCATGCTATAACTGTATTAAGCGGAAACATTAATACACGTGTGATATGAAACAACCAGGTCCCTAGTAGCCTCTACTTGACTAGTCCATTGGTCAACTGATGATCAAGGTTTCCTGATCATGGGCATTTATGTCAATTGACAATGGAGTCATGTCATTAGGGAATGACATGATGGACATCCACCCAAAGTAAGTTAACGCAATAAGATCTGTCACGAATATCGGCATTGCGATAACTTAAATAGAAATGTAGTAGTAACCGAATCCTTAGACTGTAAGATCATATTTAATCACTGTTCTGGAAGGAGGCTTTGACTGCATCAACCGTCACACCGTAACAGGGTGATCATAAAGGTGTCTATCAGGTTTCCTGAAGGAATACGTAGAGGCGTATGCATCAAGAGCAGGATTTGTCCATCCGCATGACGGACAGATATTACTGGGCCCACTCGGTGATATTACATCAAAGTCTTGCAAGCATGTGACTAGGCCACGGAGATGTATTATCATGGAGACGAGTAAATGAGTTTGTCGAGTAACGAGATGAGATCTCAGACAAACTTGATATCGTGTGACAAAAGGAATTGGTGAACAACGATAAGGTTCAAGCGACAAAGAACTTCGTGGAACGCACAGGGGCCATCATGGGTTTCCAGATCCCGCTGTTGGTCATTGATCGGAGAGGAGTATCGATCATGTCTGGAGTGATCCCGAACCGAGGGGTGGCACACTTAAGGGTAGACGAAGCTTAGGAATAGCTTTGACACCGAAGAAATTAAAGAGACCAATTCCGGAATAGTTCCGAGATTTATCCGATGGAGATCGGAGGTTCCGAAGGAGTGTCGGAACAAGGGAGAAGAGTCCGATGGAGATCGGAGGGCAACGAAAAGAGTTTCGATGCAAGAGATATTAAATGTTATGTATTTAATATTAATTAAAGTAATTAATAATTAAATAATATTTAATTTAATATTTAAAGGGCAGCCCACCTAAATGGGCCTCGCCCGAAAGGGGAGGCCCGGCTTGGGCCAAGTGGGGCACCCCACATGGGGCCCACTAGGGGGCCGGCGGCTGCCCCTTGGCCGGCCAAGCCATGTGGGGTTTAGTCCCACATGGCTAAGCCAAGGGGGTTGGCCTCCCCCTCCTCCTATATAAGGAGGTGCCCCCTCTCCCTTTGAGGCCATCCCAATCTCTCTCTTTTATGTGTGGTTCCGGAATATTGGAGCTGCATATTTTAGAGGGGTCTCTCCACTAAAATCCACCGCCGTGATTTTGGTGCTTCGGTTGAGCTCTTCATCTTCCGCTGCTGCCGCTGGACCGGAGCCGGGGGATCATCGCTACACCGTACATGTGTAGAACTTCGGCGCTGCCCACTGCAGCGCTCGTCGCCGGTACGACTCCACGACCTTGAGGTCGGCGTCGTACGTCTTCACCAACAACGTTCTAGGAACGTAACACTTTCGGTCTTCAAGAGGTATGAACACCGGATCCCTCCGTTACTTTATGTCTACCTAGAGATAGATCTTGGCTAGTTTATCGTTCGCGTTGCTAGGATTTTTTTTTTTCTGCACACGAACCCCTTCAACATGTGGCGCAATTCACTTTAGATCCCGAGCTCACATGGTCCTGCTCAAATAACAAAAATATAGTAAAACATTTCAACACATTCTGAATTTTTTTGGTGATGAACATATACAAGATGAAATGACATTTCAACACATGCATCTCAAATTTCATGATGAAATGACATTTTTTCTGCCAAAAAATCTGTGCTCTGAAAAGATCTTTTTGAAATCGTATTTTGGTCACTGATTTTTTCTTTTACAGCAGCCAAATATATCATTTCATCATGAAATTTGATACGTATGTACTCTCTATCTCAAAAAGAATGTCATTTCTTTGTCTAAATTTAAATATATCTAGACACTAAATAATCTTTTCTGTTTCGGGACAGAGGTAGTAAAAAATTTATATGTGTTCATTACCAAAAAAAAACATAATATGTTAAATATTTTACTATTTTTTCGTTTTCATTTAAGTAGGAGAATGTGAGCTGGGAAGCCAATACAGCACTTCCAAACACGTGCCTCATTATTTGCTGCCGCACTGCACTGCTACCGTGAAATAGAATTTCCCGTAGTTTAGCTTAGCTTCTAGAAGTCTCTGTTTCGTAAAAGTTGGGTTGATGATGATGCAGCACCTAAACTAAAGAGTACTTATCGATCAACTAGTGATTTGTCAGCTAGTCAAAATAATTAATGTGGGCACCCAGGAACCGGTCGACACGAGGCGGTCCGTGGCGCAAGCTCGCTCTCAGCCACCAGTTTATTATAATCTCCGGCGGGGCCCGTAGTGTCTGTAAACACACCATGCATGGTGCAACTTTTTTCCTTAGTTCCCAGAACTGGCCATAATGAGAGTAACTAAGTGATAATATAAGTACCATTAAGTAAAAAAGATTATGTGTCACTAACTAACGAAGAGAGAGAAAAATAGAGTAACATAGCTAGTTAACATCACATAACGTTTTTTTAAAAAAAGATGAGTCTACAAGTTAATAAATAAGTTCATCCATTATGTTACTCCACCAGGCCAATAACCGAGCCGTGACCCTGCATGCATTGGCTGCATGCTGCTTTATCTCACCGCGTTTACACCAGCCCACCAGCGAAAGAATAGGAAGGAGAGGAGACTGCGTACTGCTTTTTCGTTTCTCATCTCTCTAATTAACCAAGCAGTTAATGCATTACGCCTTAATTCTCTTCTCATATGGAAATGCATGGTTTTGAAAGGGCGCCGTGTAAACCGTGATGGAGGGAGTATGAGGGATAGACTATTAACATGAGCATATTAATACTCTTATTTACTCCTCATCGTGACCCGTCTAATAATACTACGGCGTATGAACACACCATGTCACCATGCATGGTGCAAGTGTGCAACGTATTCCCTAACTCCGAGCAGCCTCCCAACGTATTACTACTCCGTATCTCTTACCTGCATGCACGCCGTAAGATCCTAATTAACGATCATGGTTTAGTGCAGACCTAAACTATCTCTTACGGAGTAGTTACGTTTTTTTTTAGAAATGGGTAGTCCCGGCCTCTGCATCTAGACGATGCACACAGCCATTTATTGAAGATCAAATAAGTTCAAGGTATCTTATTACAAACGACGGAGCCCTCATGGGTCACTCAAGGTGGCAACGAAAATGAGCCAACGAAATAGAGATATCAAAAAGAAGCAACTAGGCATCCTGGAGTCGCCTGTCGTGCCGCCATCCAGCCTTGCAGTAAACGGCCCTCACAATGGCCAACAACCGGGTACATCCAGACTCCATAAGCTCCTGCTGCGGCACGGGCAGAAGGACTGCCCATGTGCGGATCCAGTGTACACCCCTTAAGATTACCTGCAAAAAGTTCGGTATTTGTTGCTTGTTAAAAACAATATCGTTCCGACAATTCCATATTGCCCAAAGAATAGCACACATCCCAATTCTGATTCTTGTTTTAGTAATTTTGTCTATCCCATCTAACCATGTACTAAACATATTAGACACTGTGGTTGGTGGTTTGATATTAAAAGTAAACTGTATTACTCTCCATATCATTTTTGAGAAATTGCATTCGAAAAACAAGTGTTCTATGGATTCCTCTTTATCACAAAAGACACACTTTTTACAGCCTATCCAATTCCTCCTAGCAAGATTATCTTTAGTTAGTAAGACCTTCTGATGTAAAAACCACATGAATTTTTTTATCTTTAGAGGCACTTTAAGCTTCCAAAGATACTTGTGGAGAAAAGGGGTGTGCCCATTCATATAATCAGCATACATGGATTTCACTGAAAATTTCCCATTGGTAGTTAGATTCCATTGAAAAGAATCTGTATCATCCGTAAGCGATACTCTCATTATTCTTTCCACTAAATTTAACCAATCAACTCTCTTCTGTCCAGTGAGTGCTCTCCTAAAAGAAACATTCAAAGGAACAGATGATAGCACATCAGATACCGTAACATTTTTACGGTTAATTATGTTATAAAGCCGCGGGTATTGTCGGTCTAAAGACACCCTACCCAGCCACGGATCCTCCCAAAATCTAGTATTTTGGCCGTTACCAATCGCAAATGATCCGTGGCTGAAAAAATCATGTGAAACCTTCATGATCCCTTTCCAAAATGGAGAATCGGTAGGTTTAACTTCAACCTGCGCTAAAGTTTTATCACCTACATATTTATTATGTAGCAATTCTTGCCACACACCCTCTTCAATGAGAAACTTATACAACCACTTGCTAAGTAAGCATCTATTTTTTAACTCTAGGACCTCGATTCCTAGACCACCTTGAAACTTTGGGCGGCAAATGATATCCCATTTTGATAATCTGTATTTCCGTTTCTTATTATCACTTTGCCAAAAGAAACGAGATCTATAAGAGTCTAATCTTTTCCGCACCCCCTTCGGGATTTCAAAAAAGGATAGCAAGAACATTGGTAAGCTAGTTAGAACTGAGTTAATGAGAACTAATCGATCTCCGTATGAGAGCAATTTTCCAATCCACGAACTCAACTTTCTCTCAAACCGATCCTCTACCGATTTCCATTCTTTGTTGAGTAACTTCCTATAATGAATAGGGATTCCTAAGTACTTAAATGGTAACGACCCCACCTCGCAACCGAAGATCTGTCTATACCTATCTTGTACTTCATTAGCTTTACCAAAGCAGTAAATTTCACTCTTATGAAAATTAATTTTAAGCCCGGACAACTGTTCGAACAGGCTTAAAATAAGTTTCATGTTAACAGCTTTCTCCAAGTCATGTTCAAGGAACAGCACCGTGTCATCCGCATACTATAGAATAGAAACGCCACTCTCAACCAAGTGTGGAATAAGGCCTCCTATTTGACCATCTGCTTTGGCCCTCTCAATTAGAATGGCTAGCATATCGGCCACAATATTAAAAAGAACAGGGGGCAAAGGATCCCCTTGTCTTAAGCCTTTAAGAGTCTGAAAATAATGACCTATGTCGTCGTTCACTCTTATTCGCACACTTCCACCTTGCACAAACCGTGCCACCCACTCGCACCATTTAGCCGAAAAGCCTTTCATTCTTAAGGCTTGTTGTAAAAAGGACCACTTGACCTTATCGTATGCTTTCTCAAAATCGATTTTAAAAATGATACCATCCATCTTTTTCCTATGAAGCTCGTGGATTGTTTCATGTAACACGACCACCCCCTCTAGGATGTTCCTGCCGGGAATGAAAGCTGATTGCGTGGGTTTAATAACTTTTTGAGCAATATTGGATACACGATTTGTACCCACCTTAGTAAAAATTTTGAAGCTCACATTAAGTAAGCAAATCGGTCTATACTGCTCGATCCTAGACGCATCATCTCTTTTAGGTAAAAGGGTTATAACTCCAAAGTTTAACTTAAACAAAGGCAAGTCCCCCGTCTGCAACTGTGCAAACATAGCCATCAAATCATCTTTAATGACTAACCAAAACTTTTGATAGAATTCGGCAGGGAACCCATCTGGTCCCGGAGCCTTGTTATGCTCCATGCTCGAATAGCCTCAAAAATTTCTTTTTCGGTAAAAGGATCCGTAAGAAATCTATTTTCTTGGTCCGAAATCTGTGGAACATCATGAATTACATCTTCTTGCAAAGAAAAATGATTCGGACTCGGAGCACCAAAGAGCTTTTTATAAAATTCTGTTATGAAAGTTTTTAGATTAGCGTCACCAACAATCGTGCCCTCATCTTGTTCAAGTTGGAAAATTCTTTTTTTCCGGTGTTTTCCATTAGCAATCAGGTGGAAATACTTCGTATTGTTCCCACCCTCCTGCACATGTCTAACCTTAGCACGCTGAGCCCATTTTGACTCTTCTTCACGCATAAGGTTTGCAACGCAGCTCTCAGCATCCTTTTTCGCAGCACACTCGGCGGCGGTTAAAGGGCACGTTTCAGCTTTGATGTCCAACGCATCAATGAGCAACATAAGTTTCTGTTTTTGTTTTTTATATTCCCCACTAACATTCTTAGCCCATCCCCTTAGGAATTGTCTAAGATGTCTAATTTTGTTCTGCCATCTCTCAATAGGTGTGTTACCACTTTGAATAAAACACCACTCAGAAGTTACCATCTCAAAAAAACCAGCCCTTCTCAACCAGGCTAATTCAAAAGAGAAGTGAGTGCTATTTCCTTTATGGGACGCCTCTCCAGATTCTAAAAGTAACGGCGTATGATCAGACACCGTGCGAGTCAACGCTCGGACCGTTACTAGTGGAAATTTTTGTTCCCATTCGGTACTCATAAGGAATCTATCCAACTTCTCATAAGTTGGATCTGATCTCCGGCTTGCCCAAGTGTATTGACGACCAGAAAGATCAATCTCACAAAGGCTTAAACTTTCGATGATCGCATTAAAAATAAAAGGCCACCTAGCGTTAAAATTATCGTTACTTTTCTCTTCTTGTCTTCGTATTATATTGAAGTCTCCACCCACCAACATGGGCAGCGTCTCAGCTTCGCAAATACCGACAAGCTCCGCAAGAAATTCATGTTTAAGATTATCCTGAGCAGCTCCATAAACTGCCACTAGAACCCAACAAAAGCCGTCTAACCTCGATTTAACATGAAATTTGACACAGAAGTCTCCCGTTATAACTTTTTGTACAGAGATAGCATCTTTGTTTACCCCCACTAAGATCCCACCAGACCTACCACATGGCGGTAAACAATACCATTCAAAATCAAGCCCCCCAGCAAGATATCTCAAAAAAGGTGCAGCAAAATTAGACCTCCCCGTTTCCAACAAAACAACAAAATCTAATTTGTGCTCCTTAATCGAATCATGAACAGTACAGTGTTTTGCCGTGTCACCAAAACCATTTGAATTCCAAATAAAACCTTTCATTTTATTTATTCTTTATTTTTTTAATTCTAGCACTCCGTCTAACGTTATGCAAGTTAGCTCCCTTTGATGTCCGACCTCGCTTGTTTTTTTCAACGAAGACAACAGGAGCCTGGTGCTCTTGTGCTTCTTCCTCCTCCTCATCTTCTAAATCTTCACTTAGGTTTGAAGCTTTTCGGATTACTAAACTATCTGGACCAATGTCCAAATCAATGTTTTTCCGAAGCATAGTTAGCGATCTCTCATTTTCAATGTGTCTTAAAACCTCTACCGAAGCATCTACCTCCGACGGTGAACCCCCCAAAGAAATACCTAGCCTACTAGCCTTAGCAACAATTTCAACATTTGAAAAATCATTAAAAGACGTACTGCATGTAGCCGTACCTGCCGCAGGGAGCGAATTCCTTCGTTGGGTGTCTTGGCCCTTTCTCTTCTTAGGCGATCTTCGTTATTTTTTTGAAATTTTGTGGGTTTCGCCTTTATGTTTATTTTTTGTTGTGAACTTGTTGCGGTTGTGTGTATCATGCTATGCAGAGGTTGAATATAATATTTAAACCTCTTAAGTAATGAAATACCCATTATTGAAGAAAAAAAGAGTTACGTAGATGTCACGTATGTGCGTGCGTGTATGTGTGTGTTTATCTTGACGGCGTTGATGCACGCAATGATGTAAAGAAATCAAGAGTTAAACTAGGATATCATCAGCCATTTTCTAGCTAATGGCCATATTTATTGAATATCGTGATTAGTTAGGAAATATGAGTTAGAGTAAGATTTTATTCTACCTTACCTTGTACTCCAAATAGATTATTGTGCTCATATATATACCCATGAGGCTAAGCAATAAACAACGATTCCACCAATCTCCTTCTACCCTTCTACATGGTATCAGCCTAACTGTTCCAACCCTAACCGCCGCCGCCGCTTCGCACCGCGCCGCCCCCGGGGAGGTCGATTTCCATGATCTCCGCCGGGGGCCGCGCCGCCCGTAACTAGGGTTCGTCCGCCGGTCCTGTGGATCGGCTGCCCTAGAGTCTTTTCTCCCGATCCCTTGATCGTGGTTTTCCTCTCGCGCCGGTCGCTTTTGATCGGTGTTCTTTTTTTGGTTTTCCGATCTAAGATCAGTTTGCGCCGCCCACCGCCGCCGTCGTTCTCACGCGCCTCTACTCCGTCACCGGCGCGACTACCGGCCTCCTCCCCGACACGGCGGCTCCGCGCGACGCGGCGGCTAGTAATGGCCGTCTTCTGCGCGTTAGCTCGCCCGTCGCCATCGCCGGATGTTGCCGCCCCTGCTCCGATCGGGACTCCTCTGCCACTCGCCGCCACCACGGTCGCCTCATGCACGGCACTGCATCGGCCGCGCGGGCTGTCCACCGTGATTGCCCGGCTGCCCGGTTGGGCGCCGGCATCGCGCGTCGCCTGCGTCGGCCATCGACGCCGTGTTCTGCTCGGACGCCTCCGCCACCCACCTCCATCGCGGCCGCCTCACGCAGGGCGCTGCATCGGCCGCTTGGGCACCTCCGCTGTGGTCGCCCGACCGCATGCTTGGGCGCCGACGCCGCACGTCGTCTGCGACGGCCTTTGCCTTCATCACCGAGCAGAGTATCCACCTCGCGGGTGATCGGGGCCATCCGCCCGCCCGCGATCGGCCCCATCCATGCCACGCAGCCGACCTGATCAGTCGCCCGCGTGCGCCTTCGCATGATCCCGTGAAGATCGCCCGAGTATGAGCGCCTATCCACCGATCGAGCAATAGGTTGCCGCTGCTGTTGGGAATATGCCCTAGAGGTAATTATAAAATGGTTTATTAGCATATTCATATTTATGATAATAGTTTATTATCAATGCTATAATTGTATTAAATGGAAACATAATACATGTGTGGAATATAAACACCAGGAGTCCCTGGTGAGCCTCTACAGGACTAGTTCGTTGATCAAGAGATGGTTAGAGTTTCCTAACTATGGACTTGTTATAGTCACTTGATAACGGAGTCACGTCATTGGGAGAATGACTTGATGGACATGACCCAAATAATAAAGAGTTACAATTGATCGTGTCACAAAAGTTTCATTGTCAACACTTTTAATATGCCAAATATAGTTTCCTTAGACCATGAGATTATATCACTCCCGTTTACCGGAGGAATACTTTGTGGACATCAAACATCACTTCGTAACTGGGTGATTATAAAGGTGGCTTTCAGGTATCTCCGAAGGTAGGTTGTTGGGTGATATGAATCAAGAGTGGGATTTGTCCCTCCATGTGACGAAAAAGATATCTCCAGGACTTCTCGGTAATATAGCATCAAAAGTCTGCAGACATGTGATTAGGATGTAATCACGGAGATCCTATATTATGGACGAGTAAAGAGAACTTGCCGGTAACGAGATTAAACTAGACATGGGGATGTCAACGATTAAATCTCGGGCAAGTAAAATATCGTGAGACAAAGGGAATCGTATATGAGATTAATTGAATCTCCGGCATCGTGGTTCAATCGAGAAAGAGTTTCGTTGAGTGTATAGGAATTAATATGGGCATCCCGGTCCCGCTATTAATTATTGATATGATCATGTCTATGCATTCCCGAACCCGTAGGGTCACACACTTAACGCTCCGATGAAATTAGGTTTTGCGATGAATTAAATGATGGAATGAACGAATGGTGATTCGGAGTCTCGGATGGGATCATGGACGTCACGAGGAGTTCCGGAGGAGTCCAGAGAATAAGATTCATATAAAGAAAGTGGTTTCCGGAGGTATCGGAAAAGTTCCGGAATATTTGCATAGGGTACCGGAAGGTTCCAGAATATTCTAGAAGAGTCTAGAAGAGAACCCACATGGACCAAAGGGTGGTGCAGCAACCCTAATGGGCTAGCCGCACCAGCCCTAGGGCCATATGGGCCAGTTCGGCCGGGACAAAGCAAAGGGAGGCCGGGTCCTAGTGGGACTAGGAGGCTGGCCCCTTCCGTTTAGGAAAGGCCCAAGTCCGAGTCCCAAAGGGACTCAACTTGGGGGCCAAGTAAGGGGGCCGGCCGGCCCCTACCCTAACCCTGTCCGCCACCTATATGAAAGAGCATGGTTGCCCCCATTTGTTGTTTTGGTAATTAATGACAATCTCTATGGACTAATGTGTGCTTTGAGTTATATTTGTAGTGTTGGTCCGTATGGAATGCTTGAACTCCATATGTTGGAGTCGAGGCTAAAAGAAGAAGATTATATGTTGATCAAGGCTAAGTGCAAGTTGATCCACATACAAGATAAGGTGTTGGTCCGTATGGAATGCTTGAACTCCATATGTTGGAGTCGAAGCTAAAAGAAGAAGATTATATGTTGATCAAGGCTAAGTGCAAGTTGATCAACATACAAGATAAGGGCAAGTGAAGATATGCGAAAGAGTGTCTCTCCCATATTGGTGTATGGGGGAGCAATATGCGAGGCTTCACCGAGCGGAGCGTAATCAAGAAAGGTGATCCACTTGAGAGGAGATCAAGATCGTCATCATCTAGCTCAAGTGGAATGCGCAAGGCAAAGGTATTATCTTGATAGGGTTTCTATTTTACCGGTCTCGCGGTGTAGTTGGGAGACCGGGTTTTAGGATAGGTAACCGTACTATCAAGAGGGGCTCTCAAGTGAGCATTAGCGTATCGGTCGTAGAGATCTCAAACCTTTGTATCATTGGCATCATCTTTATTGATTCTTATTTGTCTCTTATCATGGTGTGGTCTTGGTGCTTGTCGTGCTTGTCATGACAAGGCCAAGCTCATCGAAAACGGTTTTCATATGCGTCTTCCATTGCGTTTTGGATATTAGAAATATTGTCGGTTTGTCCTTGAGAAATTATCCACACATACATGTGTTGATAATTTATCTCTTAATTGTTTTCAAATATTTCCAAGGATAGCTACTATCATCCTCTTTCAAACAAAATTGGTTTCACCTCTTTCGGACTTCATTTGCAAAAGATATGACGGTTCCAGTTTGTAAGAGAGAGGTTTAACCTTTCCTCATATGTTATTATAATATCTTGTTGGACTATGATGTTTATATGCATAATCTTGTAGTGCTCGTTATGGTGATTCCAACGAGCCCAAGATCGTCGAAAACGGAGTCCGGATGCAAAAGATATTGCATTTTTAGTTTCACTGGTTTGGCTAGGCCAGCATGGCCGGCCAAATGGCCGGCCCCATGGCCGGGGCTTCTCTGATTGCATGGCCAGCCATCATGGCTGGGCTATGGCCGGCCAGGCCGGCCTCCCTCCTCCGGCTGCCCGAAAATTGGCCTAACGGCCATATTTTTGGCTTCCTTTTAAGGGGTCTTCTTCCCCAAGTGAACCCCAACTTTGGTTGACCTCTTGAGCACATTTTTCCCTTCTCTCTCCATTGTTGCAAGAGCTCAAATCCTATAGATCTCCCAATCCCTCCACTCAAACTCATTGATCTTTGGAGGATTGAAGGAGAAGGCCTAGATCTATTATTCCACCAAACCATATCTCCTCTAAGTGAGGGGAACATCTTTGATTTAGGTCTTGGAGTTTCTTGGTGTTTCTCCTTTGTTCTTCCTCTCAAATCCCTCCCAAGCATTAGTTGCTTTGGTTGGATTCGTGTTGGAAGAACTTGACCACTTAGTGTGTTCTTGCCATTGCATTAGTTGCATCGGTTTGAGTTCTCCACGGTGATTCGTGGAAAGTGAAGTTGAGAAGCTTGTTACTCTTGGGTGCTTGGGTGCCCTAGAGCTTGTTCCTCTAGGGCACGTTGGTACCCTAGACGGTTGTTGTTTTCTCGGAGTCTTGGTGGCTCACGGGATTTGTTGGGAGCCTCCAATTAGGTTGTGGAGGGAGGCCCAACCTTGTTCACTTCGGAGCTTTGGGAGCTACGAAGACATTGCCGGGAGCCACCAATTGAGTTGTGGTGTGTGCCTCGGCCTTGGGCATCGAGTCTTGGTGGCTCGGTGCATTTGGTGAAGACCCTCCAACTTGTGGAGTGAGCTTCATCCTTGTAAAGGTTCTAGTTGTCAACCTCAACGGCAACATAGTGACAAGTGCCTCGCCACATTGGTGGTAAGACACAACGGAGATACGGTGTGCCATATCAAGGCTACTCGGTGTTTCACATTGGTGAACACCGCGCCGCTCCAACGAAGACTAGCTTCCATTGGGAAGTGAACTTCGGGATAAATCATCGTCTCCAAGTGCCTCGGTATTTCTATACCCGAGCTTCTTACTTATGCTATTTACTTTGTGATAGACATCGAGCTTAAAGTAATATATCTTGCTATCACCTAGTTGATTATATTGCTTAGCATAAGTGTTGGTGCACATAGGTGAACCTAGCTAGTTTAGGTTTTGGCTTGATAAATTAAACGTTAGTTTTATTCCGCATTTATTCAAGCCTTAACCGTAATAATTTTAAATCGCCTATTCACCCCCCCTCTAGGCGACATCCGTGTCCTTTCACTATATAAAGGGGTGAGGGGAGGGGTGCGGCACACCACAAGGCTGCCCCCCCAAGTTGCCCTAGCCGCACCCCTTGCCCTAAACCCTAGCCGCACCCCCTTGCCATAGGGGCTGCGCCACCATCTCCTCCACCTCGAGCTGCCGCACCACCCTAGCCCTAGGGTGATGCGCCACCTCTCTCTCCCTCTCACACGGCTTGGGCGAAGCCCTGTCGGACGGAGTACGACACCATCATCATCGGCCACGTATACCTCGCTTGCGGGATCAAGGAGTGGACGTCTTCATTGAGCTGTACGTGTGGACACCGCGGAGGTGCTGCCTGTTGCTGCACTTCATCGGATTAGATCTCGAGGATAATACATCTCCTCGCGACTAGACGAGTCTAGTTGCGGGGATCGACTAGCCAACCCCTGCACCGACAAAACGCGTTTGTTCGATCTTCAAGGGTAAGAGATTGGATCTCACCTTCGCTATCTTCATCTAGTAGATCTAGATCGCTTGTTGCGTAGGAATTTTTTTTTGTTTTCTATGCTGCGACCCCTTCAGCTGTGTCGCCCCTTCAGGCCGCAGCGCCGCTTCCCCGTGGTTCTCCGGGCGGCTACCTCGACCTGCACGCTGCCGCTACGTCGCCCCTTCGGGCCGTAGCGTCGCGGCACGCGGTCCACGCCACCGCCCCGAGGCCGTACCCGCGGCTGCCCGACACGCGCGCCGCCGCTACGTCGCCCCTGGGCCGTAGTGCCACGGCACGCCGCCTCCCCAAGGTCTTCCCCGCCGTCGCCCCCGACACGCGTGCCGCCGCTGCGTCGCCCCTTCGGGCCGTAGCGCCGTGGAACGCGGTCCACTCCGCCGTCCCCGCGCGTCGACTTCTACGTGGTATGCGTCGCGCTCCCCCTAGGTGCGGGAACGCCACCGTCCGCGCTTGGTCTTCGTCATGTTGTCGGGTTCTTCTTCGCCTACTTCGAGCATCGTCGCCGCGCTCCTACCGGTGACCGACGTGGCCCCCTTCCACCACGGGATGCCTCTGTCGCCGACCGCCTCTTCATCTTCGTCCAGCACCAGCTACTCGCCAGCGTCGCCGTCATCTTCCCCAACCACTTCATCTATTCCGACAACCGCGGGCGACATCAGCACCTTCTACCCCATGCTAATTGGTGCCGCAACCATCGTCGAGTCCTCCTCTGTTGTCCCCTCTGACATGGCGCGTCCAGCTCGTACTGGTTCCCCATCCCCGCATGCCCGGTGTTGGCAACACCGACGTATGCCTTCGTCTGCGATGTGTCCCTGGGTCTGGCAAGCCTGGTGCGGCGCCTCGTCAACATCGACTAACTTACCATCATCGCGCCGCTGCAGCTCGCCGAGTCACGCCGCTTCTTCCGACGCGCCGCTGTGACTAGCTGAGCTGCGCCGCATCCTCTCACCACCCCTACGCATGCCCGGTGCTGGCAACACCGATGCGTGTCTTCGTCCACCACGTGTCCTCGGGCTTGGAACGACGCTTCGTCCACGACACATGACTACATGGCGCCTTTGCCCCAGCGGCTCCTCGACGACTCCCTC
Organism: Puccinellia tenuiflora; assembly: GCA_012064385.1. Classification (NCBI taxonomy): domain Eukaryota; kingdom Viridiplantae; phylum Streptophyta; class Magnoliopsida; order Poales; family Poaceae; genus Puccinellia; species Puccinellia tenuiflora. Next base: position 401,998 of record QRDG01001970.1, read on the forward strand.
GACACAGGCAACCCCGACTCGACATCGACCACGGCACTCCTCGCACGGCTACCTCGACTACGGCCTCACCACCCTACGCTCTCGGCTCCTTCGACATCGGCACAAAGGGCTACCGTCTGCTTGCGAACCTCATTGGCTTCCACTCCAGCCACAACTTCCGCGTTGCGTCGACCGCTACGACTGTGGTGGGGATGTCCGTCGGCTCCGCCTTCGGATTCTTCTCCAGTCTCATCGTCTGCGTCGCTACGTTGTGACTGCAGGGGGATGTTGAGTATCGTGATTAGTTAGGAAATATGAGTTAGAGTAGGATTCTATCCTACCTTGTCTTGTACTCCAAATAGATCATTGTACTCCTATATATATGCCCATGAGCTCAAGCAATAAACAACGATTCCACCAAACCCTCTCCATCCTTCTACAATATTGGTTAGGCACCTTAACAAGAATTCATTCGTCGTAGTTATGCTTAACTTCTAGAACACTCTTTTATGTCATGCAGCATGTCGTATTGTAGTAGAACAAACACTATTTTGTAATGAGACCAAACCATTGTAGGCCTACTACCGTGGCCACGGAGGCAGCCAGCGACACGAGGCGGCCGACGGGCAGGGACGGCGGTGGGTCCTCTTTCGCCCGCAGCCACCAGCTGAACATCTGCGGTAGGCCCAGCGCGCCAAGTACATATCGGTCGACTGAACCTGAGAGGGAGCGCTCTCTCTCAGTGGAGGAGTCTAGCTCTCCGGGAGGCCCAGGGGTTGCGCAGCTTGTGTGCTCGCGTCTCCGCGTTGCACGCCGTCTAGCCCCACGGGATCTCCGCCGGCCAGCGTGCGTCGCCGATCAGTATATATAATATGATTGATTCCGGTGAATGATTGGGCGTAGAGGAACGGAAAACGGTCTTCCTGGATCTCCCATGAATCTTTTTCTGGCTCATGGGGGTGTCATTCAGGCAAGTTAATGACTCGCCCAGGTTTCACCTTCCTAATGCGCGGCCTAAAACGATACACCTGTGTTTTCTTGACTGATTTGGCTGGTTTCTATAAGTTGCATACGTGTGCATTGCGCCATTTTTTCCCCTTCAAAACTATGACTCTATATTGGATGCATGCGTTGGACCTACGCTCGGAAGACCTAACAATATGCCCCCAAGCAGCTGATAGCTTGAAACAATAATATGTTGGAGCTGTGGATTTTATCTACTCCCTCCAGTCCGTTAGAAAAGAACTTGATATGATATAACACGTTAGTATAGCTGGCGACAACTTTTTCGGATCAAGAGGAAGTACTTTTTTTCATGACCCTACACGTGGAGGATGCATGCTTCTGCCTCTTTCTCTCTCTCTTTTTGTTTTGGCCAGCGCTAGGCGTAGGTCCCCTAGAGAAAGACAAATTTAGGTCCCCCTCCAGAACCGTCGGATCATGATCGTACGTCCAGAAATCAGTGCAACGTGTGTTTATATTTTAGCCCCTCAGTTTTTTCGAAAATATACCCGCAGTACAGAGCAAATCCACTTAACCGGAAAGGTATATCGCGTTGCCCCTAATCTTTTTGATATTTACAGCAGAAATACCACTGTGGTAATTTACACTGAGTATTACAACAAACGCCTCAGGATTACAACAAAATTTCTCGCCCCATGTACAACAAAATAGTGTATTGCAACAAATCGTTCCAACTTTTTCTTAAAAGTGATGTTACAAAAAAAAAGGTTACACAACAATTATTTTGCTACAGATTCATTTACAACAAAAATCACTCACTTTTTCAACAAAAATTACAATAAAAAACATTTTTTACATCAATAAAAATGGCCTAGCAATAAAATTTGTTGTATATTCATTTACAACAAAAATCACCCATTATTACAACAAAAATCATAATCGATTACAACAAAAAAAAATTGTTTGCGTCAATAAAAAGTGGCATAGCAACATAAAATTTGTTGCAGATTCATTTACAACAAAAATCACCCACTATTACAATAAATATCGCAAATGGTAGCAACAAAAAAATCATGTATGGCAATATATTGGTAAAAAATTATCAAAAAAACCGAGAAAACACAAATTTGTAGCAACGCATAGAAACCTTACAATATTTGGTGTATGATTTCGTAAAAAAAAAGAGTTTGTTACAATTTAGAAACACATATGCAACATCGAAAAATAGGAAAAATGCACCTTCCTTCCTTCCAGTAAAAGCTCACAAAATATTGCAACAAATCGCATCAGTTTCACAACAAAACTTGTACGAGTTTGTTACAAATTTTAAAAACATGTTTCGTATTGGTAAAATGACAAGACAAACTTTGTTGTTTCATCATCCATGTCGGCATTGCTCGGTCTACCTTGCGGTGAATGCGTGCAGTCAATAAAAGTAGGCATCGTTGACTTGCGACCAGACAAAAAAAAAGAAATTGGAAGTGGCAACGCCTAGAAAAACTACTTAGTGTGTAAGAATATTTAGCTAGCTAGCACCTACCTGTGCGCATACGGCGAGAGAAAATAGCTAGCTTTTGTAATTTTTTGGATAATGAGAAGCTAGCTAGCGAGTAGTTGAGAACTACTCTGTTGCCTGCATGCAACAACCAAGTTTGTAACGCCCGCGCGGAAAAGACGTACGGAAACAAAGGTGAACAGCACATGCTGGTCACGCGGCGCGGATGGACACGCGATAGCACGCGGAACTGCGGAAGCGAGCGAGGCGACCTAGAGATCGCTCGCGTAGGTCGGCCTAATTCAAGCGTTTTCCTTTTGTTTTTTACCCGGAGTGCCATTGTGTAGTATTGTTGCATTGAATGTGTGGACTAGTTCAAATAATATTAGGTCTTGGACGTGGGATAGATGTATAAATCGTACCTATTTTTATTAACATTGCGTTAGCTAGGTCTTGTAATCGTGACCTGTTGGTTATGATATCATGAATTTGATATAACGATCAATTCATCCAAAAGTCCGAACGATGGAAGGATGGAAAATATATACTGTATTTCAAAACGTACATGCTTGTACAATAGTTAGAACTCACACTCTCTAGGAAAAGAATTAGAGCTTTTTAAGGGTAAAATATAGATACAAAGATGACGGAAATCCACTTTGGCACCCGGGTGCACCTGCACCCGGTATGCTTTTTGAATTTTTAAAAATATGAAAATGGTTCGAAAAAATCTGAAAAAAATTGGACACAAATATACGCAAGTAACGAACACTCGTAAAAACTTTAGACAGAAAATAATAATTTTTCTGCTCTGTGCAAAAAAGACAAATTTCTAACCAAAACTGAGATTTTTTCGAAGCAGAAATTTGACTTTTTTGCACAGAGCAGAAAATTTGTTATTTTCTGTCGAAATTTTTCACGAGTGTTCGTTACTTGCGTATGTTTGTGTAAACTTTTTTTCAAAACATTTTCTTAATTTTTTAAATTTCAAAAAGCATACCGGGTGCAGGTGCACCCGGGTGCCAAAACGCCCCTCTCTAAAGATGACAGCAACATTTCGGAGGGGTGAAATATAGAGGTAACCACACCCGGCCACATGACAAAGATTTCATGGGACCATCATACTGACGACCTTAATGGCACACCACACATGCATTGTATGGCCTTCGTACCTTAGTGGATCAAGCCTAGCAGCGAATGAGACCCTGAAATTTCCCGCAACTTGATCAAAACATTACATTACATATTTGGACATGAAATAATTGAGATTTCACATTCCTGGTTCTCTCATTATGGGGCAATTAGCATGTACATGGGGTTTGTTGCCAAAAACATGTCCGAAAGCATATTTTCCCTTGATCCATAGTCTCACTTGATATATAATGCATGTATATGGTCATCGAATCCATCTGTTGATTGTGAATACATAGTGGATGAACAAACTATGCGTGTCTTGACCGTTCAATGGGGAACACACCATCAATTTGGGTGGGGTGTCTTTGGAAATACGTCAATAAGGTGCACGAGGTATGACCTATGCAATCGTTAAACCAACTCCAGGGATGTTATTGACCATGTTGGGACACGACCAACCTGACCATGAAGTGTGATTCCTTCAAGCAATAAAAGTAAAAGCAATAATTATGATATGCAATAAAGTTTTTGCAGTTATAGATGAAAACCCCAGTTTCTGTAAGTGGGCATGGTTAGGTCGTCAAATGCAAATGGTGTATACAAAGTTGCAACCATGACAAACTTTTAAATAAGAAGAATCCAAGCCTAGGAATGACCACGACAATTTTTGTTTTTGCCACATTAGTTTTTGCCCATTTTGCTTTTGCCACTCTAAGTTTTGACATTTTGCTTTTTCCCTTTTGAGTGGCAAAAACAAAAGCAAAACAACAAGAGTAGGGGCAAAAGCAAAACAAACTTTCAGCATTTTCATTTTGTTTGTGCCCCACAGAGGGCAAAAATGATGTATTACCAATAACTGGCAGGGCAAAAGCAAAATGTCAAAATTTAGAGTGACAAAAGAAAAATGGCCAAAACTAGTGTGGCAAAAACAAAAAATTCCCTTTAAGGAGGATGATATGGGATTTCGGCTAGCCAATGGTGGGGGTGATAGAAACCTACTCTTGTTGGGTTTCCTCCATGGATGCGAACTCTAAAAATTGCTTAATTATTTTATCCAAAGTTACATGGGTCTGGCCCAATGATAAAGGTGGCACAACACCTATGGATATTTGTGGATAAAATTATGAAGTGTCACTTTGTATATTTTTACCATGTCGATCATTATGGTGGCCCCAAAGTCCTGAAATTTCTAATTGAAGCTTCATATTCTTTTCTTGTGTGATTGCCTCCAGCAATGATCGTACCTCTTGTCCATTCTAGATCCTTTATTTATGACCAGATAAAAACACATGTTATTAGGCAATATCATATTCTAATGAATATTAAAGATAGTGCATAGAGTTCATGGTAAGAAACTATATGTGCACGAGCTCTAGTGGTTGCTCCTTGTAGTTTTGGAACTTCAGCATGTGCAGATGTGGACACAATGAGCCTAACTGTAGTAGGGATGTGCTCGAGTGGATGCCTATGTTGTTTTGATTTGGTGCTGACTATTTTCTCTAATATCATGTCACAAACAAAATATCATATTTATTTGATGGGTGGTGAATATTTTCTCAAATATCATGCCAAAAACAAACAAAATATAATGCTCATAATGATATGACACGAATAGAGAAGACTCCAAGAGGCAATATTGATATCATTGTGTATCTGGTCTAATAGATCTAACAAAAATATGTGTAACACATTTTCCCTACTTAATTATATGTAGACAAGGATCTAGAGAAGCTCTCCAATGTTCATGCACTATTGAGGAGTGCACAAATATGGAATCCTCACTCCCCCAAAATCATCTAGAACACACAACAAGTGCAAGAGTGCATAAAACTAAAGCAAATCATAGCACTTGCACCAGAGATATGGTTGAGCCATAAGAAGATACCAATTTAAAAGACTCAACATAAGATAGGCCCAACCGAGATACAAAGAAGATCTTTCAAAAGAATATGTTCACAAGCTCAGAGATACAATTGGAAACTAAAACTAGTTGAAAAAGCCAAAAGCTAGTGAGAGCATTTAGACAATAAAAATCAACATGCTCACAATGATAAGCATGAAGTCAAAGATCTTCAATAAAACATGAGTGCGCAAAGAAGAAAATAAAAGCAAGATAAGCACTCATGAGATATTTTCTTTTTGAGGCCACCAAAGAATCAAAAATAAATAAGGTGACTCAAAAGAAATATGATTGTGGAGATGTTTAAGGGGATATCATTTTATTTGCAATATTTGGATCCTCAATATAGTTTGATTTCCTCCACCTATTTGTCATTAGATATGTGCATTTGATTTCACTCACATTTTGAGAAATGCACACTTTATGGAGGAACTCAAATTATATTGACCTTCTAGATTTTCCTCCCATTTCGGCAATGGATGCCAATGGGGGAGAACTTTAGAGGGTTTAAGGGAATTTGATTTTATGCTTTGGTTTGGTTCTTAAGCATTACCTTAATGCTCTTTCATCCTTGCTTGTTTGTCTTGCAAGATTGCTTAATTCATTATATAAACCCTCTTAAAAGGGATTTTCATCAATTACCCAAATGGGGGAGATTGAAAGAGCATGGTTGCCCCCATGTGTGGTTTTGGTAATTAATGACAATCTCTATGGACTAATGTGTGCTTTGAGTCATACTTGTAGGTTTGGTCCATAGCAATGCTTGAACACCATATGTTGGTATCAAGATTGAAAGAAGAAGATAAAGATGACCAAACTAATATTCAAGGTGGGATCCACACAAATGGTAATGTAGAGTTGAGCTTATTGCAAGTGTGGCTTTGAAATAAAATTTGATTGAACATCCATGTTTTGCTCCAATCCATCATATATATTAAGAGAAGAAGATGAAGTGCAAGGTTGATCAAGTCAATGTGCAAATAATAAAGTCAAGATTGATCAAAACATTTGGAAGATTATGAAGTGCAAGTTCAATATGATCCATCTTGGAAGATATCATTTGTTTGATGCTTGCAATGGATACATGAAGACGGAGCTAAGCGACGCTCTCCCATAATGGAGTATGGGGGAGTATTTGGAGAAGTCTTCATCAAGCATATGCTAGCAAGCATGATCAAGAAAGGTGTTCCAACTTGAGAGAGTCAAGATTGTCTTCATCTAGCTCAAGTGGAATGCTAAAGGCAAAGGTATGATCTTGATAGGTTTTCTATTTTACCGGTCTCATACTTTTGGGTAGACCGGGTTATAGGATAGATGTCGTACTATCAAGAGGGGCTCTCGAGTGAGTAACTTGATCGCAACTTTGTGGAGAGCTCAAACCTTTGCACACTTGGCATATCATATTTCTTGGTTGTTATTTATCTTTATCCATGTGAGAATTTAGAGCTTGTGTTCATCTCCATACCAAGCTCTAGTTCATCAAAAACGGATTTCATATGATATCTTGCTGCGTTTTTAATGTTGGAGGTTTTACCGACTTGTCTTTTCTAGAGAGGTCAAACTCTCTCCTTGTGGATTCCTCCTTACATGATGGACTATGATGTTTCTCTGCATGATCTTGTAGAGCTCTTCGTTGCGATTCCAACGAGCCTAAGATCATTGAAAACGGAGTCCGGATGAAAAAGTTATTGCAGTTTTCGTATGGCTGTTTCTGTCAGTCTGGAAAACCGGATTATCCGGTTTTTGGGGCGGTTAATCAGGCCCTCGAAAGTTTTCGAAGGTTTTTTAGAGCACTGCGCGACTCTCTGGAGTGCACCGGATATTTAGGCCGGATATTTTGGTGTGGAGGGCCAGATATTCCGGTTTTAGTGTCTGCAACGGCTATTTTCGTGGGAGGGGCTAGAAATACCCCTCCCTTCTTCTACCTACAGCCAAGCACGTTTTCTCCTCTCTCTCCCACCATTGTTGATCTTGGAAAGCTTTCCCCCCTCTCAATCCCTCCCATGATCCTTGCATATCTTTGAGGGAAAAGTGAGAAGAGATCTAGATCTACATTTCCACCAATCAATCTCTCCTCTAAGTGAGGGGAACCTAGTGAATTTATATCTTGGAGTTTTTTGTGATTCTCCTGCTTTGTTCTTCCTCCCTTATTTTCCCATAAGCATTTGTTGCTTTGTTGGAATTTGAGAGTAAAGGATTTGAGCACTTGTGGTCTTGCCATTGCATTTGGTGTATCCGTTTGTGCTCTCCACGAGTATTCGTGGAAGTGAAAGTTGTGAGCTTGTTACTCTTGGGTCATTGGACCCTAGACGGCTTTGTGGATATTCTTGGGAGCCTCCAATTCAGTTGTGGATGCGTGCCCCAAGCTTTGTGGTGTAAAGGCTCCGGATTCCGCCTTGAAGGATTCCGATAGTGGAAGGTGAACCAAACCTTTATGGTGCGGTTCATCGGAGAATAGGGTGAGACCTTTGTGGCGAGTAGGCCTGTTGTGGCGAGCTCACACCCCTCCAACGAGACATACTCCCCTAACAAGGAGGAACTCGGGAATACATCATCGTCTTCGTGTGCCTCGGTTATTTCTATACCCGAGCTCTTTACTTATGCATTTTACATTGTGATAGTCTTCGTACTTGAAGTATTATATCTTGCTATCACCTTGTTGTTATCTTGCTTAGCATAAGTTGTTGGTGCACATAGGTGAACCTAGTATATTAGGTTTTGTGCTTGATAAATTAAACGCTAGTTTTATTCCGCGTTTATCAAGCCATAAACGAAAAAGTTTTAAATCACCTATCCCCCCCCCCCCCCCCCCCCCCCCCCCCCCTCTAGGCGACATCCTTGTCCTTTCACCTTCGAGCATTCACAAGGTTTGGACAAGATCCCAAATTGTTCTCAAGCCATATGGGATAGCCCACACCGAATAAAACTCAATACTCCGTCTTGAAATCCACCACCACAAGGATTCCCACGGACAATTGTTGCGTCCACCCCCAACAACACCTGGTAGGCCAGATTCTTGTTTTTTTCTGAAGACAATACAATGTACAATGCGTTGTGTATTGATGAATATGAAATTATCTATATACATCACTAATTTTATGAGTGTGTGATACGTGGCTACATATTTCGTGGGATATCTCTAAGACGTTGGTTCATGTTATGAATGTGTCGCCCCACATGGTGGTTAAATTTGGTTTCTTTGTTCTTAGTTTCTGAACCTTTCGTGTAGCTTGACTAGTTTATGGAGTCGGTGAAAAATTAAGAAACTACACGTGCTTTATCCGGATCAAGTGAATATGCAATGATAACGCTTTAATTGAGCCTCCATGCAAATACACCCTTCCATCTAGTCATCTACTTTGGTGTTGAGATCCGTGCATACAAAATTCATTTTTTTTATCACAAAAAAACATTGTTGAACATATATCAATTTTCTTTGAACATATCCATGCATTCTAAAAACAATTAAGTTTTCTATCAGCTCTTCTTTCAAAACCATGGTTGGGGATTTCTGTTTTGGTTTCGCTAGAATATAAGGGGGGCCCTTCTAAAAAGGTCACTTTTGAGTGCCTCGCAACGGGATAAGGGGCGTGTTGGGGGAGTCTCCTCATGTTTCAATTGTCGCACTCTAGGAGAGTCCATTTGTGTGAGGGCACTGGGTGGTTTTTACTCTTCTTTTGTAGAATTCAAAAAAATGCACAATATATTTTGAATTGAGTATCCAAATCACGATATATTTTCATAAATGTGTTCCTCATGTCAAGCTCTTTAAAACTATATCCGATTGTGATATATTTCGATGAAAACAATTGTGCATTGTCTTGAGTTAGGCCCGACCTTTGGGGAACAGGAGTGGCAGCCGCTCCAGGCCCAAGAAAATAGAGGCCCCCAGGTATGGATGTAAACGGATCGGATCGGATAACACTCCTTTCATATACTCAGCCACATTTTTTAGCCGGATTCAGAGCGGATCGGATAATGACCGGATACGGATTCAGATGCGGATTATATCGGACTACGGATTCGGGCCAGAAACGGACTGGACACGGATCGGAAAAGAATTTATCGGATTATTGTGCACAAATGGAATTATTTTTGCCATGATAAAATGTGTGAATATTTTTTTTATTCAACTCCATTGCACTAGATAGTAGCAAAGATGATTGCATTATTAATGTATTATGCGTTCATTACCATGTAGTGATAAAAATTGTTGAGTTGTTGCAACGTGCAACACAAAGCTAGCTTACCACTCATCACTTTTACATTTATAATATATCAACCCGATCAATTACATGCGCGGGGTTATGACATAATCAAGTAGGGCATATATTATTATGGACTAAATGGGAATTTGTCAATGTGATTGGCTAATTTAATCAGATAATCATAATTGAGATGTTCGGATAATCCACAGAAATAGCGGATAATCCGCATCCGTCGGATATCCGCCTGACCAATACCCATATCCTTATCCGTATCCGGCGGATTTCTATTACACCCTGTGATCCCATATAAATGTCGGAAGAAATGAACTAATCACCTACATTTTAGTAGTGCAATCGGCGACACTTTATCCGGATCAGAGGGAGTATTACATACTATATCCTTATAAACGGATGCGAATGCGGATTCGGTGCCAAAATTATCCGTACCGTTTACACCCGTAACCGTTCTCGGGACGGGATCATCTCACGTGAAGAAGCTAGTCAGTAAGCTACAGTGAAAGATAGTGTAAAACAAAGAACTAAAGTCAGGGAATACTGTAGCAAAAACACTATACGCATTACACTGTAGCAACAGGCCGGCAAATTCCGGGCTGTGTGCGAAAATTGAACTAATAAATAATTCTAATCTATATGACATAATATTTTACGTAATAATTGAATATATTGAAATCATACCTATTTAACTCGAATGTGCATAACGTTTATTTGAACATCATCATTCTTTTCTAATAAAGAGACTGATTACCGGATGGGATGACACTTGTGATACTTCTTTTCTAATAAACTTGTCATAGCACCTTTTTGAGCTTTAATAAAATTTTGTTCCTTTTTTCTCTTACGTTTCTGGGAACGGACTGATGTTCCCCATGATGAGTCGAATCTGTATTATTGAAACAAAAGATGTAAGAGATGATCACATTAATAAAATAAATTTTAAGTGGATGCAAAACAAGAATTAACCCTGGGTAAGGACCTGGATTAGCCGGACTTCTATACCTGTTTTTACGATCTGTCGATGAAGAGGAAGTGAGGAACTACCGCGGCCCGCGCACTCACTGCGGCACAGCGGCTCGCCAGCGACTTGGCGGCGCAGCGGCGGTGACGCGCTGTGTATGTGTGCGCAGGGCTGTGCGTGCGTATGCATCGGCGAGGGGGCGTGCAATAGCTCCGGTCTTGAAAACCGGTATAGTTCTAGGAACTATCGAGGGTTCGAATCCCTCTCTCTCACGGATCGTTACCGGCAGTACTAGCTACTACTCTGTATCTTATTATAAGATGTTTTACAAAGGTAAAACAACTTTCTAAAACGTCTTATAATACGTTACGGAGGGAGTAGATGCGATCTCTTTTTTTTTTAGCGGAACGAGCTACATGCGATCGATAGATCCTGATCAGAACAAGATTAATAGTATAGCCGGCTGTTGGCTATAAGGTACTGCTATATCATTTATAGTCAACATAATAGTCAACACATATAATAGTTAGCTATAAAAAACTATAACTTTATTAATGCATGGCCCACTTTACACTCTCACAAGCTGTCTAGGAGCACGTGCTGCAGCTGGCTCTTGCATGAGAACCCGCTTCTCATCTCTCTGCTCTTCTCTCTCATCCAACTAAGTAATAATATATTATTCAAATACTTATAGCCCGTTTACGTGGTTTTAGTATACTTGCTCTCAATACGACGATATGATGTCGTTCCGCATCAGTGGGCCTCGCGTCGCGGCGAACGCTCCCAGGCGAGCCTACACGAGAGACGGAGACGCGCCAGCCGCCAATGGGCATGCTTCTTTTATGGGCCAAGAATTTCTATACAAATATAAAATCAATTAGGACCCCTAAAATTTATGGGCCATGTTCAGGCCGCACACTTGGCACCACTGTGGGCCCGGTCCTGTGTAGCAGTTACTGTTGTGAAAAAATAAATTAAAATTAGTTTTATTACGCCATAATTTCGTATGTACGTAATTATTATAAATCTGTACAGTAGAATTGTAACTAGCAAATTAATGTAACTCATCTTAGTCTTAATCATGCGGATGTGAAGGAGCAAAGTTAGCAAATTGTAGCTTACCTGACTTCGCTACTGAACGTTAGAGGATCCAGTCCCACCGTTCTCTAGATGTATAACTGCATCGAGCCCTTAAATCGGCCGAGCAGTTCGACTCTCATCCCGTGACTCCTATAGCCCTGTTCGGTGACCGTTCTTTCAGATTCCAGAAGCATCCATTGCATCGACGATCAACTCATTTTTCCCAATACGCAGACACATCGTCGTAGTCACTGGTCGTGGAGTCGTCTCACCAAGTCTAATCGCCGGCCAAATTCGTTCGCCACTTCCCCAAGAACCGCCGCCTGACATAAGGTATTACACTTTCCTATCTGATCTAGCTCGTACAGCTGGAGTACCATCAATGGCTCGTACACTCATAGTAGCATCAATGGCTCATCTGATTATCTGATATAAGTAGAGCAGTTCAGCTCCCTAATGGTTTAATTCTCGGTGTATGAGACATAGCCTCTCAAAACGAAGGCGTGGACCTTTTCGAAAAAGAGCGCTTTATTAGATTTAGACCAGTTTACATCAAGCTGATACAAATCAGAATTGTCCACACCCAAACTCTGCATAACTATGATACACACAGTCATGGACGGATCCACATGGTCAAGGGTGACAGATGAACACCCAAAATTTTCTGCTAAAAAAATCATATGTGGTGTATAGTGGACATATGCATCATTTGTGGCATTTCTTAGCATTATACGTCACGTTTCAAGTCTAAATAGAGGTCAAATCTCTAATTTATACTTTTATTAACGTGAACTTATGAACTATTTTCAGTTTTCATCTATATGTATTTTGTTGGTTGGAATTTGAACACCCAAAATTAAATTTCTGGATCCGTCCCTGCACACAGCCGAAGAAAGGGGTAGAAAGATAGCATCTAAATGGTAGAAAAAAGGAGACTCATAGGAAAAAAGTCACATATGACAAAAAGTTATCCTATGGTGATGGTGGCCCGATACGCAGATTATGCTGCCACCCATGCCGGATAAAAACATCTTTCGCCACTTGCTCCAACTGCAAGCAAACCTCCGTAAACAGGTCTCGGTGTACCGGACGCTGAAGAATAGACCACTCCCGGAGATAATGAGCACAGCGGAAGATCACCTGCATAGGAGAAGATAATTTAGCATTAAAAACTCCGTCATTTCTACATAGCCATAGCGACCATAGTAATGCAATCGCGCCCACCCGAAGATGTTTTCTAAACGTGTGATCTATACCATGCAACCAGTTGCCTAAAATATTCGCAACGGAGCTCGGTGGATACAAGTTCGAAGCCACTTGGATGGCAGACCATATAGAACGCGCAAACTGACATTCAAAGAACAAATGCTTGATAGTCTCATCATGATGACAGAACATACATTTTGTGCTTCCTTACCAGTTGCGCTTTGCCAGGTTATCTTTTGTTAACACTACTCCCCTACGAAGGTACCAAGTGAATATTTTTATTTTCAGTGGTACCTTTATTTTCCAGAGGTGTTTGTTGTTTATTACTGGCATATCCGAATGTACTAACGCATTATACATAGAACCTACTGAGAATTTACCATTCTTGAGAAGGTTCCATCGGAATTCATCGTGACCTGGTAACAGCTGGACACCGGCCAAACGCTCTTGAAGAGCTTGCCAAGGGGCCAACCTAGTACCCACGAGATCCCTTCTGAATGACACGTTTGGTGGGGAAGATCCCATCATCTCAGCAAGCGAATCACTTTTGTTGCGTGCAATACTATATAATGCTGGATATTGTTCAGAAAGGGGTGCATTTCCTAACCAGGAGTCCTCCCAGAACCGTATCTCCGACCCATTCAAAATGCGGAACGATCCATATCGGAAGAACCTAGTTTTACCGACATGAGACCTGCCCAAAAATGTGAATCCCCTGCTTTCCAAGACAATTGGGATACCGTTTTTGAACCCATATATTTTCTTCTCAGGAGTTGTTGCCACACCCCATCCTCAGTCAAGAGCTTGAACAACCACTTACTAAGTAATGCGGTGTTCTTTGCCTCTAGGTCTTGAATACCTAGTCCCGCCTGGTCCTTTGGTCGGCATAGTCCACTCCACTTGGCCAGTCTATACTTCTTTTTTTCATTATCCCCTTGCCAGAAAAATCTCGATCGGAAGTAGTCCAGACGCTTGAGTACTCCTTTCGGTATTTGGAAGAAGGATAACATGTATAGGACCATATTACTAAGGACCGAATTAATTAGTACTAAACGTCCTCCAACTGAAAGTAATTTGACTTTCCAGCTGCTAAGTCGTTTTTCCAAATGTTGCTCGACCTGTTTCCATTCAGTATTTGTGAGTCTACGATAATGTATCGGTATCCCCGACATAGGAAACTGGCCCTGCTGGCAACCAAATAATTCAGTATATGCAGTAATATGATTGCGTGCTTCTCCGAAGCAAAATAACTCACTCCTATGGAAATTGATTTTTAATCCAGATAATTGCTCAAACGCTGAAAGTATTAACTTCAAGTTTATTACTTTCTCAAGATCGTGTTCCATAAAGAGTATAGTATCGTTGGCATACTGAAGGATTGATAATCCACCATCTACAAGATGTGGTACCAACCCTTCAATTTAATCCGAGTTTTTCGTGCGCTCGATCATGATGGCCAGCATGTCAACCACAATATTAAATAATATCGGACACAATGGATCACCTTGTCGAAGTCCTTTTTTTGTTCTAAAGTAGTGGCCAACGTCATCATTGACTTTGATGGCAACACTGCCTCCAAAAACAAAATTGTGGACCCATGCACTCCAGCTTTCGGAGAAGCCTTTCATCCTTAACACTTGATGAAGAAAAGGCCATTTAACTTTGTCATACGCCTTCTCAAAATCAATTTTTAGAATCACACCATCCATTTTCTAACGGTGCAATTCATGGATAGTTTCATGCAATGTCACAATGCCATCGAGAATATAGTGTCCTTGCATGAAGGTCATCCAAGTAGGTCGGATGACGTGATCCGCTACTGAATTCAGTCTTAACGTTGCCACTTTAGTGAAGATTTTGAAACTCACATTAAGAAGACAGATAGGCTGGTATTGTTGGATCCTTTCTGCATTCTTAATTTTTGGTAACAATATAATCTCTCCAAAGTTTAACTTAAACAGTTCAAGTCGGCCAGCATGAAAAGCAATGAACAACTCGAGCAAATCGACCTTTATAATATCCCAAAAGCATTGATAAAACTCAATCAGCCGGGAAACCATCGGGCCCAGGAGCTTTATTATGTTCCATCTGGAAGACTGTTTTCTTAATCTCGTCCTCTGCGAACGGTGTTGTGAGAAAGTCATTCTCCGCATTTGATACTTGTGGGATATCTTCCCTCTGGGATTCTGTGCCCCAAATAGAGTTATATAGTAGTTTGAAATATAAACTTTTAGCTGCTCGTGACCCTCAATAACACCCTCATCCCGATTAAGATAATGTATATATTTCTTCATGTGTCGCCCATTGGCCAACAGGTGGAAATTATTTTGTATTATCATCTCCTTCCAGAATAAATTGTGCCTTTGAGCGCTGATACCACTTAAGCTCCTCACGGAGTAAGCGTGCAATCTGTTCGTTTGCTTGATTTTTTTGATCAAGTTGAGAGACAGAAAGGGGCCTAATTTCCGCCTGAAGGTCAAGTTTATTAATAATTTAAGCAAGCCGCTTTTTTTCTTTTTTATAGAGACCAGTCATGTGACGAGCCCAACTACGAAGGTGTTTCCGCAACAAGCGAATTTTATTATTCCACCATTGTATTGGGGTTTGTCCTTTGACCGGTCTCTCCCATACCTCTTTCACCATGTCCGCAAAACCCTCACGGTTTAACCAACCTAATTCAAACTTGAATTGTGGTTTTTTCCCATGTAGTTTTGTATCTCCAGTATCTAAAAGAATTGGAGCGTGATCGGATAGTGAGTCTATACGCTCGAGTGCACATACAAAAACCAGCGGGTATTTATTTTCCCATTCGGTATCTATTAGTACACGATCAAGTTTTTCGTATGTGGGTATGGTTCTATTATTAGCCCAAGTATATTGCCTCCCTGACATATTAACCTCTCTCAGATCCAAACTGTCAATGATAGCGTTGAACAACAAAGGCCAATAGCTGTCAAAACGGTCGTTGTTCTTATCATGCTGAAATCTTAGGATATTGAAATCCGCTCCTATAAGAATAGGGTATGGATTATTTTTAGCAAGATTGACAAGTTCCTGTAAAAAGGCTGCCTTGTGCTCCTCTTGGGCGGCACCGTAGACAGCAACAAGGCTCCAGATAAAATCATCGGACTTGTTATGCAGGTGTAGTTTGATATGAAACTCACCACTCGTAAAGTCTAATAATTCAAATGAAGAGTCCTTGATGCCAATCAAAATTTCTCCTGATCTGCCGCGCGGTGGTATCCATTTCCACGTGAACTCATAGCCACCAGCTAGGTGATCTAAGGTTTGCATCGGGAAATCTCGTCTACCAGATTCCGTTATTGCGACAAAATCCAACTCATGTTCCCGAACACTATCAGCAATATGTAAATGTTTAGCCAAGTCTCGAAGACCTCTGCTATTCCATATCTTGCCTTTCATCGGGAAACTTTGTTGGAGGTGTCATTCTCGCCCTTTTAGGCGGTTTGTTATTTTTCTTCGAGGACTTGGATTTTCTACCCGAGACTGTAAAGTCCATATACGGCTCCAGCCGGGTGTCATCCAGCCCTACCTCTGACACATCCCCAACTAGGTGAGTTAGAAGTTGGCCGTCATATCTGTCGTCCACTTCCTCCTCATCCATGTCGGAGGTAGTCATGTCATCACTAGGCGAAACAACTGGTAACACTGAAGACCGACTAGCCTCAACATCTTTAAGCACAGAAACAGACACTAAACTCTCCTCAGAGCACCGACCTAAACTTACACCTAAACTCTCCAAATTTGAAATAACTTGAGAACTCGGTAACGGAAGGAAGGACATGGAAGAAGGTGTAGTTTTACCTTGCGAGAAGTAGAGGTTGCGAGAGGCACGAAGGCGCATGGCCTTCGTCATCGAGTCCTCGTCCGTCGGCATGCCGCCATTAGCATCCATCTTGTGCCTTGAACTACGCCTCAAGGCCGGTGAAGGTGAAGGAGAATCAGAGACCACCGTCTTCGGTTGCGCATCCTCCTTCTGAATCGGCGACACCCTCGGGGAGGTAGTAGGCAGCGTAGACACCCTCCCAAGCGGCGGCCAATCCGCCTCTAGAAGCCCGACCCGTGGCCCAGCAGAGTGCAGCAGCACCTGCGTCATTGCAGCAGGAGCACGTACGTTCCGCGCCGGCGATACGCGGGGTGGCAGCGCGGCGACGCTGTCGGGCCGGCCCGTCACAGCCTCCGCGTCCAGCCCAGCCGGCAGCGTCGGCGGAGTCCGGGGAGGAGTGCCTAGCGGAGTGTGCAGCCCGCCAGCCCCAGCAGCCTGCGGAAGAATCGGCCCAGTCTGCGGAAGAGTGCCCAGAATTCCAGGCTTAGACGATCTCGGAGGCGAGGACCGAGTCGCCGAGACCACCAAAATCTGCACCTCTTTTTCCACCGGTTTCACAGCACCCAAGCAAGTAGCCTCCACCACCATATTATTCGCGGTATTCATCGGTACCACATCCGCAGACTGCTGCTCACTATCTGCGGCGCTCGTCCCTTCTGAAGTTTTTGACCGCTTATTTGGGTCATTCCTTTCTTGCTGCGACCCTTTCTCGTTGCCCCGGTCGTCTCCATCATCATTCCTCTTCCAAATCAAAGGAACAAAGTCTGCCTCCGGCACATAGTCCTCCTCCTCAAGCACATATCTAAAATAGTAGCCCTTCTTAGCAATCACTAATTCACCTTTCAGATGAGGACCACCATCAATATTTTTATAGAACGCCGAGGTCTTGACAATCGCAACCTGAATGCGAACAATGCCCTGTCGACGCAGCGCAAGCAAGTCCACATCCACAGTAGTACCAATCATATATCCAACTCCCCACAGTCCAAGGAAATGACATAGCTCATAGGGCACCCCGGAAACATGCACCCACACCGGCTTGAGCTCAAAGGACGGCTCGTTATCATCATCCTTCCATTGTGAAATAGAGAGCAAAACCTTATTAGCCCGCACCATCAACTCCATCCTGTCCACACGGATAAGGTCTGTAGCTGTGGGTAAGCCAAGCAGGAAAGCCTCATCACCGTGTGCGATAGCCTCCCACCTCCATGGGGTCGTCACCGGAACCATACGAGCCACTTCTTTCTCCACCTCCTCTGCCGTAATGGAACCCTCTCCACTAACCGAGATGAGAGCCGTAGAAGAGGTAGACTTGACAAGATCCTCCTTGAACATTGCATCAGGAAGTTGGAAGAACATTATATCATTGCATGATGGACCACAAAGAGCTGCTGTAGGTTTTGGCTGCTTGAGAACTAAACACGTCGACATCGGATGGTTATGCTTGTCACAAATATAGCAATAATGTTGGACAACACAATCTTTAGTCATGTGCTGATCACTCTTGCATTTAGAACACCAAACCTTGACCTTCTTTGCTGGCACTGGCGCCACGGCGACCACAGGTTCCACCACCGCCGCCTGCCCCTGACCAGCCGCTGGTTGCACCATCGGCGGGATAGCAGGAGGGGGATGGGACTGAGCGATAGGAAGCCCCTGCAGCTGACCCTTCTTCTTCGCTGATACGTGTCAAATGTATCTATAATTTTTTATTGATCCATGCTAGTTTTGTGATGTTGTCACATGTTTCTACTATCTTATTACATCATTTTTATGCATTTTGTCGGACTAACCTATTGACAAGATGCCTAGTGCCAGTTTCCTATTTTTGTTGTCTTTTCGTTTTAGAAACTTACCACAGGAAATATTCTCGGAATGCGCTGAAAATTTACGAGGATTTTTTATTCGCCAAGACGGAGTTTCAGTCCAGAGGGCAGCCCTGGGGGCCACCCACAGGGCAGGGACGACCCCCAGCCGCGGCCTGCCCTAGGGCGGCGGGTGGGACCCACCCCTGCTCCTGGTGGGTCCCCTCGGCCCCCTCTGATGCCTATAAAATTAGATTAATCCCAAAAACGTCGCGGCGGCCATTATTTTCCAGAGAAGTCACCCCGAGGCGCCGCCACCATAAACCCTAGTTCGGGGGTGATTCTGAAGCTGATCCCGGCACCCTGCCGGAGGGGAGATCAATCCCGGAGGGCTCTTCATTGCCATGCCTTCCTCCGGGATGATTTGTGAGTAGTCCCACCTTGGACTACGGGTCCATGGTAGTAGCTAGATGGTAGTCTCTCTCCCTTGTGCTTCATGTATTATGATCTTGTGAGCTGCCTAACATGATCAAGATCGATTATTGTAATGCTATGTGATGTGTTTGCTGGGATCTGATGGATTATGAACTTATGATCAGATTGTTCATGATTCTTATATGTTAATTTATGTTCTTGCATGCTCTCCGGTGTGCGTAGTTACTTTGGCCAAGTGATTGTGTATATCTCCAAGAGGGACTATTTATGCTAGATAGTGGGTTCATACCCCCTTTTGTTCCTGGGCACGAGTGACAGAAATGTCTAAGGGCGAGGGTGTGTTGTTGCTACTAAGGGTAAAACAGCGGTGTTAATGTTTCTTTTGATATTAGTATTGATTACTTCATGTGCTTTACTTAATGTAAATGTCTATTGCTTGCAACTTAATACCGTTGGGTGACAGGCTGGATAGCGATCCCACGGTGGACTTTTTAGACAAAGATGCAGTTGGACTCAACAGTCTTTGTTCATTGTCGTGATGCCTACATAAATATTATCATGTTCTCTATGTCATAGCTAGATTAAGTTTGTGTTATAATCTTGTCAATTGCCTAGTTGTAATTTGTTTACCCATCATATGACTGTTTTATTTACTTGAGAGACTCCACTAGCGAACCCATGGCCCCCGGTCCATCTTTTTACATTGATTGCAACCTTTATTCATCACTTTTCATCATCATTACTCCTCTGGTCCATTTTCATATTTTCATCTATTTCACTATACAATTAACCGCTTTGTTTTTTGCGAGACCGGAAAGATTGACAACCTTTCCGCCGTTGGGGGCAAAGTAATTGGTTGAGTGTGTGCAGGTCCATGTCTGTTGAAGATTAAGCGCCAGAGATCTTCAACATTCACCTTGTTGTTGATTTCAAAGTCCTACTGGTTCGATAAACCTCGGTTCGTTAACGAGGGAAAACTGCTACTTACTACATCCACGCCTTAGCTTGGGGCACAACCCAACGCTACCATCACCGATCATCAAGCAGTTTTCTGGCGCCGTTGCCGGGGACTTTGGAGCTACAACAAGGGGAGTCTCATACTCTCAATCACTTTAATTTGTTTTTGTCTTGCTTGCTTTATTTCTCGTTTAGTTTATTTTTCTTGTTGCAAAATTTTAAAACCCAAAAAAAATTAGTGTAGCCTTTATTTCTGTCTTGTTATTTTGCTTTGTGGTTATGTCTAGCTCTTTTCCTCCTGTTGAAACACCCGAGTCCGAAGTCCTCACCTTCAAACTAAGAGGTGGGAAAAGTTTGAAAGATGCTTGGTATAGAATTAAAGATGCTCATCGTAGATCCACTAAAAAGCAAGTAGCTACTGTCCTTCTAAGAAATTTTTATATTGGTATCACATGTTGGTATAAGTTTGTTTTGGACACTATAACAGGTGGAAACTTCTTAGGTGCTAGTGCTTCGGAAGCTTTCAATGCTATAGAAAATTTATTTGAAAATCCTCCTATTGATGATACTAAGAAAATTACCTTAGTAGACATTATGAAAAAGTTGGAAGCAATAGAAAGTAATATGCCAAGCATAAGTAAGATAAATGGTATGGATAAGAAGATTGATAACAACTTTAATAGGGTTAATGGATACATAAGGAATGCTACTAAAAAGGTTAAAACACTCCATTACCCTAAAGATCATCCCGAAGGGATAGGTAAACTAGAAGAGACTTTTGATAACTTGGGAGCTACCTTTTCTTCACTTAAACCTAAAAAGGAAGTAACTCCCATAGTTAAGGGACCAAAATTTATCTTTGTGCCAAAGAATACTACTAAAGTTGATGCATCTTTTGTAGGCAATGAAGAAGTAAAAATGGTTAAAGAGGATCAAGTATTCAAGGGCTTGCTGGGAGCTGCTCCGTATGGTAAGGTTAAACTTTTTAATTCACAAGGTATTGCTGTTAATGAGTCTATTAAAAGTCCTCCTTCGAGTTGCACAATCCATGAACTTGATAAGAAGGACGATGCCCTTGATTTTGAAAAGACTTGATATTTGGCATTGCGCCTAGCTAAAAGGCGTTAAAGAAAAGTGCTTGTTGGGAGACAACCCATCTTTTACTTTCAGTTTGTTTTTGTTTTTCTTGAGTCATGGAGTTGTTGCCTCTGTAGCAACTTCATTGTATCTTTTTGTTTTGGTTTTTTGTGCCAAGTTTAGCCTCTAATGAATTGAAAGTGCGAGGTATTGTTTTGCTGTCCAGAAACAGATTCTATGCACCTGTTGCAGAAAATATCGAACAATCCCTGAATTTTATCTTTTTCTGATATTTTTAGACAGAAAGCCTGATACTTTTATCTATCTTTCGTTAGTTTTGAGTTTTCTGATTTGAGCTACAGAAGTGCCTTGAAAAATTCAATTTTTGCAGACTGTTCAGTTTTTGACACATTCTGCTTTTATTTTGTATTCGTCTCTTTTACTATTGTCAAATGTGATACTCTAGAGGTGGAGTGTCATATTGAGGCTTAGTAAACAGTAGCTAATGCCCAATAAAGTTGTTTGCAATTTGTCTTGAGTTGAACACATGTGCATTTTAATTTATGAGCACTAACCCTCTAATCAGTTTATGAGAAATTTTGTGTGAAGAGAGTTTTTTAGTTCCAAAGGAGAGGATAATGAAGAAATTGAAGATGGATCAGAGCTCAAGCTTGGGGATGCCCCCATGGCACCCCCTCTGAATATCAAGAACCATCAAGCGTCTAAGCTTGGGGATGCCCTAGGCATCTCCTCCTCTTCATCGACTATCATAAGGTCGTCTTCGTTGAACTATATTTTTATCACTTTACATATTATGTGCTATGCTTGGAGCGTCTTTTTGCTTTCAGTTTTGTTTTGTTTGTTTGCTGGTCATATCCTTGTTGGATCCTAGCTTTATTTGTGTGGGAGAGAGGCACGCTCCGCTTTTCCATTTGAATACTCCTTTGCTTCGCTTATATCTTGTTGAGTATTCTTAGCTACTATTTGTTTGCTAGTAAGCTCTCGCTTTTAGCTTTTATCTTGTTTAGAGCTGCTAGTTGTTGATGTTAAACTCTCTTGTCCTTCACTTATACTTGTTGGAGAATTGTTATTGATAAATTGCTTGAACTGTCAAAGTGACAAAATGCTATACATGTGATATTGGAATGAAATGAAAGCCTGCATAGTCTTGTAGATCATTGTGTGGATACTTGATGCTTCTCAATTGTTTTGAGATATTAAGATGAATGCTTAAACTTGCTGGTTATTTGAGTGGAAATTGATTAGTAAAGAAATACAGTTAAAAGCTTGAAACTGTGTGGTGTTTCGTAGTTGTTAATTCATAAAGCTAATCTTTCCATCAAAAGAACTATTTGGTCAAGAAGGGAGACAGTGTGGAGTGTTTATGGTTATTATTGACTGATGTCTTATGTTACTCTGTTACCGGTTAATGTTGAATGTTTGCTGCAAATACCATTTTTGCTAAGCCAAAAAACTCTATACTGAGTGTGATGTCGACCCGTGCATCCAAATCCCAAAGCCAAACTATCTTGCCAGCTGAGTCCACCAGATCTACCTATGCATGGTATTTCCTGCCATTCCAGGTAAATTTGTCACGTGCTACCTTTAAAACCTTCAAAATATTCTCGTTTGGGTGCCTCTGCTTTCAAGCTCATGGTAAGGAGGGGGTTCGTTATAGCTTATGTCGAGCAAGGTTTTTCTTTTTCCCCCCTTTATTTCACCCGGTATTGATGGTTTACGTCCTCACTTGAATCAACCCGAGAGCGGCTTAAGCAAAATATAAATATAACTCACCATTCTCCTCCGCACAATGAAAATCTGAGAAATCAGCTCAAACATTGGTTAGTGGTGAAACAAAGGAGAAAGATGAATGTACTCGTTCCTCTAAAACCAGCCGCTCTCACAACTCTAAAGACCTTGCTTGACATAGGGGACTAATGGGCTTCTGAGCTATGGAATCGTTGACGGAATTATGCATCTCTCAAAATTGTTTTTATCTCTGTTTTTCAAAATCAAAAAGCTCTAGCACATGACTAATCCCTGCTTCCCTCTGCGAAGGGCCTTTCTTTTACTTTTAAATGTTGAGTCAGTTTTCCTTTTCCTTCTATCTCCACCAAGGCAAACATACAGCATTGACCCTGGGTATCATTGATCATATTGCATCGTCAGATTAAACATGAATCTTTATATTGACTTTATCTATAAGATAAGCTGTTGGAAGTTGAAGCTTTTTGCTAATACTTACATCTTCCTTTGTGTTGATTCTCAAACACTTTTGTCGTGGAACCATTACCTTTGAGAATTAGTCAAATATGTGGGTCATATTGCTTTCATGTCTTTAACGTACTATTTATGAAAGGTTTTGCTCGAATGATTCAACTTGGTTATTCATTGCTTTCTTGCAATCAACTATAGACAATTATTTTTTATCACTTCATTCACGTCCTATGCTTTACATTACTATCTTGATCATGATTATGTTGGTTTCATGTCTCATCAAAAATTATTTTGTTATCACTTACCTACTCGAGGACGAGTAGGAGTTAAGCTTGGGGATGCTGATACGTGTCAAACGTATCTATAATGTTTGATTGATCCATGCTAGTTTTGTGATGTTGTCACATGTTTCTACTATCTTATTACATCATTTTTATGCATTTTGTCGGACTAACCTATTGACAAGATGCCTAGTGCCAGTCTCCTGTTTTTGCTGTCTTTTCGTTTCAGAAACTTACCACATGAGATTTTCTCAGAATGCACTGAAAATTTACGAGGATTTTTTAATCGCCAAGACGGAGTTTCAGTCCAAAGGGGAGCCCTGGGGGCCACCCACAGGGCAAGGACGACCCCCAGCCGCGGCCTGCCCTAGGGCGGTGGGTGGGACCCGCCCCTGCTCCTGGTGGGTCCCCTCGGCCCCTCCGATGCCTATAAAATCAGATTAATCCCAAAAAACGTCGTAGTGGCCATTATTTTCCAGAGAAGTCACCCCGAGGCGCCGCCACCATAAACCCTAGTTCGGGGGTGATTCTGAAGCTAATCCTGGCACCCTGCCGGAGGGGAGATCGATCCCGGAGGGCTCTTCATCGCCATGCCTTCCTCCGGGATGATTTGTGAGTAGTCCCACCTTGGACTACAGGTCCATGGTAGTAGCTAGATGGTAGTCTCTCTCACTTGTGCTTCATGTATTATGATCTTGTGATCTTCATGTATTATGATCAAGATCGATTATTGTAATGCTATGTGATGTGTTTGCTGGGATCTGATGGATTATGAAGTTATGATTAGATTATGCATGATTCTTATATGTTGATTTATGTTCTTGCATGCTCTCCGATATGCGTAGTTAATTACTTTGGCCAAGTGATTGTGTGTATCTCCAAGAGGGAGTATTTATGCTAGATAGTGGGTTCATCCCCTTTTGTTCCTGGGCGCGAGTAACATAAACGTCTAAGGGCGAGGGTGTGATGTTGCTACTAAGAGTAAAACAGCGGTGTTAATGTCTCTTTTGATATTAGCATTGCTTACTTCGTGCGCTTTACTTAATGCAAATGTCTGTTACTCGCAACTTAATACCGTTGGGTGACAGGCTGGATAGCGGTCCCACGGTGGACTTTTTAGACAAAGATGCAGTTGGACTCAACGGTCTTTGTTCATTGTCGTGATGCCTACATAAATATTATCATGTTCTCTATGTCATAGCTAGATTAAGTTTGTGTTATAATCTTGTCAATTGCCTAGTTGTAATTTGTTTACCCATCATATGAGTGTTTTATTTACTTGAGAGACTCCACTAGTGAACCCATGGCCCCCGGTCCATCTTTTTACATTGATTGCAATCTTTATTCATCACTTTTCACCATCATTACTCCTCTGGTCCACTTTCATATTTTCATCTATTTCACTATACAATTAACCGCTTTGTTTTCTGCGAGACCGGAAAGATTGACAACCTTTCCATCGTTGGGGGCAAAAAGTAATTGGTTGAGTGTGTGCAGGTCCACGTCTGTTGAAGATTAAGTGCCAGAGATCTTCAACATTCACCTTGTTGTTGATTTCAAAGTCCTACTGGTTCGATAAACCTCGGTTCGTTAACGAGGGAAAACTGCTACTTACTATATCCACACGTTCGCTTGGGGCACAACCCAACGCTACCATCACCGATCATCATTCGCCTTGTATGCCAGACGACGCTCCATGCCCGGAGCCGGAACATTGGTCCGGGGTTGGGCACCCACTCCTCCGGAGCCAGGGAGGGCCGGAGCAGTAGCACCAAACCTCCCCCACAGCTAGTCGGGGCCGGCATTTGGGCCAAACTGGAAGCTAGTCAGGCGAACAATGCAGCAACTCCAGGCCTAGCCGAGGACGACGAATGCGCCACACCCGAAGACGAGGTAGGCCCCGAGGAGGCCGGCGTGCCCGGCGGAGGACGAGTCATGACGATCCTGGGCGGGAAACGGGGAGCAGCAGACGAGAGCAACGCCTCCACGAACAATCGGGGTGGACTAGGGTTTCCGTCTTGCCTGCTCGGGGACAAGTCGTGCGACGGACGGCTAAGATGGACCTGGTAGATCGGACAGCCGAGATCTTCATGAACTGGCAGGCCCACCTCCAAGCCGATCGAATTTTGAACTCCGCGACCTGCGTGATCGCCGCGCGGTGATCGCGGCCACCATGGCCCGGCCGTTGGCACACAGGGCACCGGCACCGCACTCGCCGCCGTCGGGTCCTGAGAAGACGTCGCCACGCCATCACATGCTCACAAGAAATCTCCGAGGACCGCCAGTGGCGTGATCCTAGGTCGAGGTAGAGGACCTCGCCACCGCCCGATCCGCACCCCGTTGAAAGTGCATGGTTGCCCCCATATGTGGTTTTGGTAATTAATGACAATCTCTATGGACTAATGTTTGTATTGAGCCATTTGTAGGTGTGTCCATTTGCATTGCTTGATCTCCATTTGTTGGAGTCAAGGCTAAGGGAAGAAGAGTTGTTGTTGATCAAGGCTAAGTACGTGTTGATCAACACTCAAGTCGAAGTGAAGATATGCCGAAGAGGTGCTTCTCCCATTTTGGCATATGGGCGAGCAACATGTGAATCTTCACCGAAGCGCAATCGAGAAAGGTGGTTCGTCTTGAGGAGATGAAGATCGTATTCATCGATCTCAAGAGGTTTATGCGCAAGGCAAAGGTATGATCTTGATAGGGTTTCTATTTTACCGGTCTCATGTTGTTTAGTGAGAGACCGGGTTATAGGATAGATAACCGTACTATCAAGAGGGGCTCTCGACCGAGTATCGTGATCGTATCGTCGTAGAGAGCACAAACCTTTGCATCCATGCATTCATCTTTATTGGTTCCTATTTGTCTATTATCGTGGTGTGGTCTTAGTGCTTGTCGTGCTCGTCATGACAAAGCCAAGTTCACCGAAAACGGTTTTTATATGCGTCTTCTATTGTGGTTTCGGTATTGGAGATTTTGCCGGTTCATCCGTGCGGAAGATTTATCTCTTCCATTTCTTTGCAAAATCTCCATTGCTTGTTTGCCATTTTCAAAGGTTGCATTTGTCATCCTCTTTTCAACAAAATTGGTTTCACGTCATTTGGACTTCATTTGCAAAAGATATTTCATTTCCGGTTTGCAAAATAGAGGTTGATCCTCTCCCCTTTTGATTTTACAATATATGGTTGGACTATGAGGTTTCTCTGCATAATCTTGTTGTGCTCGATGTGACGATTCCGTCGAGTCTAAAATTATTGAAAACGGAGTTCATTTGCAAAAGTTATGGGGTTTTGGATTTTCTGTTGGATCTACCCCGGAGATGGTCCGGAGTCTCCGGCCCCACCGGAGTCTTCGGTCCTGTGCCTTTTCGGCGCCCAATGCCAAAGTGTGGTGCACCCCTGGTGTCTGCCTGGAGGGACACCGGAGATGGTCCGGAGTCTCCGGTCCCACCGAAGTCTCCGGCCCCTCGATGATCGGAATCTCCGGCCCTCCTGCTTTGTTCCATGTGTGGTGCGCCTTTGTTGCCCGACCGGAAGGAGGCCGGACCCTGGCCGGAATCTCCGGCCCAGGCCGGAGTCTCCGGTGCACTTACACCGGAGTCTCCGGTCTGAGTGGCCTCCAACGGTTAGTTTTTGGGGGAGGCTATAAATAGCCTCCTTCTTCCCCAAGAGCTGGTTGCTCATTTTTTTGCTCACTTGTTTACCTCTATCCTCCATTGTTGCAAACCTTGTGAGCTTGATTCCTCTCAATCCATCCAATGATTCTTGTCCAAATTTAGGGATTCAAGAGAGGAGATCTAGATCTACCATTCCACCAATCAAAATCTCCTCGAAGTGAGAGGAACCTAGTGGATCTAGATTTTGGGGTTGCTTTGTGTTCATCCCCTTTGTTCTTCCTCCTAAATCACTCCATAGCATTAGTTGCTTTAGTTGGATTTTAGAGAGAAGGACTTGACCACTTTGTGTGTTCTTGCCTCTTTCATTTGTTGCATCGGGTTGTGCTCTCCACGAAGGTTCATGGGATCGAAGTTGAGAAGCTTGTTACTCTTGGGTGAATTGTGTTCCCAAGAGCTTGTGCCTCTTGGGTACATTGTGTACCCTAGACGGTTGGAGATGCCGCGAAGACTTCTAGTTATGAAGCTTCGGCACGATTTGGGAGCCCCCAATTGAGTTGTGTCTGTGTGCGCCCAAGGAAGTTGTAAAGGCTCTGGATTTCGCCTCGAAGGATTCCGATAGAGGAAGGTGAACCAAACCCTTGGGTGCGGTTCATCGGAGAATAGGGTGAGGCCTTTGTGGCATCTTGAGTAGGCCTTTTGTGGCGAGCTCACACCCCTCCAACGAGACGTACTCCCTTAACAAGGAGGAACTCGGGAATACATCCTCGTCTCCGCATGCCTCGGTTATTTCTATACCCGAGCTCTTTACTTATGCAATTTACATTGTGATAGCCTTCGTGCTTGAAGTTTATATCTTGCTATCACCTTGTTGCTTGCTTTGCTTAGCATAAGTTGTTGGTGCACATAGGTGAGCCTAGTAATTAGGTTGTTGGCTTGTTAATTTAAACACATAGTTTTATTCCGCAATTATCAAGCCTTTAAATAGAAAAAGTTTTAATCGCCTATTCACCCCCCCCCCCTCTAGGCGACATCTAGGCATAGTTTGTTCTTTCAATTGGTATCAGAGCCTCGTCTCTCTTGTTTGGCTTTACCGCCTAGAGAGTAAAGATGTTGTTTAGAGGATTAGTGCACGATTCCATGTTTATATTCAATGGCACAAATTATAATGTTTGGAAAACTCATATGCTTAGTCATTTACGGGTCTTGGACCCCAATATTGAGCGTATCTTAGATATAGGTTTTTCTCCTCCTAAGGATTACGAAAGTACGATTTTAGAGGATGAGAAAAAACTTATATCTAGATGCTCTAGCTTCTAATGTGTTTTGCAAATTTGTGAGTGTTGTAGTTTTCGAGTAAATCTTGCCTCTACGGAATGCTCATGAGCTTTGGACCAAGCTTCAAGATAAATATGAAGTGTCCAACGCTATTGAGGAGGATTGCTCTCCCTCCACCTCCGGCCGTGACGAGTTCTCATCTTTGTCTACTTCACCAAAATGTGGTAAGACACAAACCAATGAAATGGTGAGTAATAGGTTTTGCAATATTGATAGTGAGCTCATTTTTTATGATCTTTTATCCCTATCGTGTTGTAATGCCTCATCTTTGGACTTAAACACACATAGCACTATAAATGTCATACATGCTAGTGTTGATAGTCCTTGCATATCATCCAAAAATTGCTTAGATAAATCTAATGATGATATGCTTGCTTTATCTTGTTCCAATGACAAAAATGCTTGTGTTCACTCTAACTCTTGCATGAATATTAATGTAGAGGAAACCTAATTAATTGTGGAACAAGATTTGAACTTGAGTAGTTCAAAAATTAATTATTCTTCTTCATCCATCACTCATTGCCTTATGCCTAAATCTTCTTCTAGTGATGATAATGATAATAATAATGATAATAATGATAAAGAAGATGATGTGGAAAAGGTCAATGCTCTCCTTCAAAATAAAGGTCTAATGATTCTTAAAGCCCTTCCTAAAAATAAAAATGCTCAAGCTATCCTCTTTGAAATTATGGAAACGCTAATTGAGCGCGGGGAAACTATTGAGGCTTTGGAAGCAAGCCTTGAAGAAAAGGGTAAGATCGAGAGAGATGATGCTATGGAAAAAAGCATCGTTAGAAGATGCTCTTGAGGAAGAGCAAGAGACTCGTGCTTCTCTTGAGGAGAAACTAGAAAATATTGAGGAGTCTCATAATGAAATAATTGCTAAAATCATTAAAGAACGTGACCATGCTCATGCTAAATATAAAGTCACGAAAAATGAAAATGCTAGATTAAATGATGATCTTGCCAAGTTGACTTCTTCCATTCCTAATGCTAATGATGCTTGTGCTACTAAATCCATTTCTTGTGAAGCATCTATGTTGAAGGAGAATGTTGAGCTAAGGGCTCAACTTGAGTTGCTAACTAACAAGTATAGGAAGTTGGAAGAAAGTCATAAAAAGCTATCTAGCTCTAATGATGATATTCTAGCATCCTATGCTAGTCTAAAGTTAGCTCATGAGGCCATCACTACCAAGGTAACATCTTGTGAGCCTCATGTGGAGAATGGCACAACTTCTACTAAAAAAGCTATATTGCCATGTGCTAGTCCTAGTAGTTCATCCACTCGTAATATTGGCACATCTTGTGATGAATTACTTGCTTTGCCTTGTTGCTCTAACTATGATGCATCTACCTCCTCTAGTACTTGTGTTTTCACTAACCATGTAGAGAAAAGAGGAGATCTCAAGGACCA
Organism: Puccinellia tenuiflora; assembly: GCA_012064385.1. Classification (NCBI taxonomy): domain Eukaryota; kingdom Viridiplantae; phylum Streptophyta; class Magnoliopsida; order Poales; family Poaceae; genus Puccinellia; species Puccinellia tenuiflora. The sequence goes on from QRDG01001970.1 coordinate 431,920, forward strand.
AGTCACTTCTTTGAAGAAAGGCTTGAAAAAGCGTCATGAGGGGAAGGGTGCACTTGACAACATGTTGAGTGTGCAACAATCCCCAAATGACAAGAGTGGACTTGGATTCAACTCCAACATCAAGAACAAGTCCAAGGTTGAGAAGAAGAAGAAGGGCCAAGTTCAAGTCAAGAATCCGGCCAAGATCATTTGCTTCAAGTGCAAGCTTGAAGGGCACCATGTTCGGGATTGCCCTATGAAGAAGAAGCCTCTTAGTGAGAAGCAACTAGGGAAGCGGCCTCTTGTTCAATCTCGTGCTCAATCACGAGTTGAACAAAGGCCACCTCCTAAGAAGACTCAAGCCAATGCTCCTCAAGTTGAGGAGCCTAGGAAGAAGAAAGAGAAGAGTCGATGTTGCTACCTTTGCCATGGCAAGGGTCACTTTGCTTCCTCATGCACTAACGGTACCTCATCCAACCCTATCATAATTGATGATGTTTATTCTCTTGGGAAGGATAGAATTGGCAATGTGTTTGCCAAATATGTGGGGACTCAAAGTGGTGTCAAGAAAAGAACCATTTGGGTTCCCAAGCCTATTGTGACTAACTTCTTAGGACCCAACTTGGTTGGGGACCAACAAGCTCAAACTTGATCAATAAGTGTTGGAGGACATTGGTGACTTGGCTATTTTTGAATAATTAAGGGATCTTCATGGTTATATCTCCTCAAGCCAAGTCAATTGGAATATATCGCTTTATCTCATATCCAATGCTTCCTCCTTGCGATAACTTGTATTTAATCCATATATATATATTGAAAGTTGCTTGCTCCCTTGCATGTGTTAGTTTTGTTCCTAGCATGTGCTTGTATATGATATGCTTCTTTCTTACTTGTCTTGTTATTCAAGGTTGTGTATCATGTATGTGTAACTTGTGTGTTGAGCTTTATTGGATCTTGTGTGGATTTCATTTGGCTCTTTGAGATATTAATGGACTATCCCATTTTGGGGGAGTGATGTGCTTTGTGCACTTCACAAACCTAAAAATGTGTGTACATGAGTCACACCACCTAGTATTGATATTTCAATATTATCTAGTTACTATGTGGTATGTCATATTCATGAGAAATTCAAATTCTACAATGTCCATTAATTTCTCTAGTTGGTTTTATTTGCCTCTTGCTTAGACAAAATGATTTATCACATTATGGGGGAGTAATAAGCTATGTGCATATTACAATCTCATAAAAAATGTTAACATTTGAGGTTTTCCACTTAGATTTGATATTATGAGTTATCTCATTCCTATGTGGCATGTTGGCTCGAACAAGTTCCAATTTCCTTTTTTTTTTTGCTTATCCTTTGGATCTTGTTTGTGTGAGTTTGCTTGGTGTGGTTTTTCTCTAATATGCATTTCCATATATTATTTGAGAAACCATTTGTTTCATATTATTCTAACCATGGCTTTGCCGGTTGTTTCGAATAGTTGAAACTACCAACAAACCTTTTTGAAATAAAACACCATATTTCATATTTCTTATCTCTTGCCATATGCTTGTTTGTTGTGGAGTTGGTCTTGAACATCATTCCTATATACCACCGAGAAATTTCTCTATATACTCCTTGTCCATGACAAGTGATACTAGTAATTGTGGTGGATTTTGTAGACCACCTTCACCTTGGCTCTTGCGTTGTTTGACTCCCATTGTCTTCCTTGCCTTTTGGATGGATCCTATTTTTCAATTGGTAGTGTTTAGTGTTGTAAATAAAATATGGAGAGTAATGATCCCTTGTGCATGCATTTTGTATTCAAATGTAAATATCAAAGATAATGCATTAATCTTGGGGGAGCATTCCTTTTTATTTAGAACACTATCCCATCTATCAATATTTGATCCCTTCAATTGGCATTTGATTTCTATCTTATGTGTTTATGGAAGACAAATCTTTTTTCTTTTGATGCTTTGTGCCATCATGAAAAGTGTAGAGGGTGTTTGGTTTATTTTGTGTAACCTTGCTCTCTCTCGGGAGTTTGCTTTATCATTCCTCGTTTTGTGTTTTATCTCCTTGAATGAGAAAATCCTTTGAGCATGCCTCTTTCTTTTATCTTACATGCTCATTGACCTTGCCTAGGTACCTTCAATTGGTTTTAATTGGAAGTTAATATCTCCTCCATAGATATTTGTTTCAATTGATATTTATTGTGGGAGTTTTGATACCTTATTGCCTTATTTTACTTTATTTGATTCCGTTCAAATATTATCCTCTCCTTGGTATCTTTTCTCCTAGTTGGTATCTTATTTTCAATTGGTGTCTTTTCAATCATGTGTTGTTTTGATTCGATTCCTATTGATATCACACTTCATGTGTTGATGTGTTTTGGAATCAATCATATGTTGATTTAATTTGTCCTAAATAATGTGTTGATTTGGATTTTGATATAATTTGGACAACCTTTTTGTGTCACACTTTGGTGTGCTCTCTTCTTGGTTTACTTGGTGTTTTTGTCCAAAGTGTATCTCGTTTGGTTCTTGTAAGTCTATGCATGCATATTTACTAGTATATATATTTTATGGCATGCTAGTCTTTCTAGTTCCAATATATAGGGGATACTCCACCGAATCCTAAATCGGCTAAGATGTGCATGAAATTCAACTTCATATCTATATGCACATATTTATGTGGAGTGTTTCCTATATATTGTAGTTTACCTAACTACTATGGAACCCAATGAGTTTGGGAACCATTTTGTACTCTAATTGTGTTTTAGGTACAATTGAGATGCATTGGATGCTTGCCTCATTCATAAGGAAGGTGTTCTCACCTTGTGTTTGTCGGAGTCAAGCTTTGATGACAAACCAACTCTCATCATCTTCATCGTCAATGCATCTCGGTAACAAGTATCTATCCCATGCATTCTCTTCTAGTTTCAACCTTGTGTAGGTTGCCTCTTGGCATGAAATTCTTTATGTGCAATTGTTGTGGTTTTGGCTTTTTCCTTCACTTGGTATATCTTTGTGATATTTGTGATGAAATTAAAAAAAACTTTTTCTTCAATTTGTATTATTTGTTTGTGATACTTGTTGCCTATCTCAAAGCATCTTCACTATCCCTTGTTCCCTTAGTGATATGTGTAATGCATTTGATATATTTGAAGTTCATTTACATACAATGAGATAAATTTGAGCTATGTGCTATGCTTTTTAGCAATAATCTCTTTTTTATATTCATAACTTCCCTTTTGGATACCGTGTCTCCCTTTCTCGACCATTTCGTATGTATATCTTTCTTTGCGGATGTATATCTTCAATGGTTTGTCTAATTAGAAACCTATACATATGAGAGAGGTCACCTTTTAGTTGGTATCCTAATTCTTTTGAGCTATCTTGTTTTCATCTATTATCCTTTGGTGGCTCCAAATTTGTCTCATGACTGCTTGTCTTTTTTTTATTGGTATCTTTGCACACTCATGTATTTGTTAAAGATCTTTTACTTCATGCTTACCATGGTGAGCATGTTGAATTTTATTGGCTAAATGATCTCACTAGCTTTTGGTATTTTCAATTGGTTTTAGTTTCCAATTGGTATCCCTAAGCGTGTGAACATATTTCTTTAAAAGATCCTCTCTCTATCTCGGTTGGGCCTATCTTATGATTGAATCTTTGAAAATTGGTATCTCCCTATGGCTCAAGCACATCTTTGGTGCAAGTGCTATGATTTGCTTTTGCATTATGCACTCTTGCACTTGTTGCGTGTTCTAGATGATTTTGGGGGAGCGAGGATGCCATATTTGTGCACTCCTCAATAGTGCATGAACATTGGGGAGTTTCTCCACTTTTATTTAGAACTCTCGCTTCGGATCTTTTCGATTGCTTTTCTCCTTTGTGGAGATGTTTAGAATGATTTCATCTTTTTGCAATATTTGGATCCTCAATATAGTTTGATTTCCTCTAATTATTCGTCAATGAATAAGTGCATTTGATTTCACTCATATCTTGAGAAATGCACACTTTATGGAGGAACCCATATTATATTGGCTCTCTAAAATTTTCTTCCCATTTCGGCAATCGATGCCAATGGGGGAGAAGTTTAGAGGGTTTAAGAGAATTTTGGTCTTATGCTTTTGCTGCATTTGCCTTTAATGCGCTTGTATCCTTGCTTGTTTGTCTTGCAAGGATGCTTTGTTCATTATATAAACCCTCTTATAAGGGATTGTCATCAATTACCAAAATGGGGGAGATTGAAAGTGCATGGTTGCCCCTATGTGTGGTTTTGGTAATTAATGACAATCTCTATGGACTAATGTTTGTATTGAGCCATTTGTAGGTGTGTCCATTTGCATTGCTTGATCTCCATTTGTTGGAGTCAAGGCTAAGGGAAGAAGAGTAGTTGTTGATCAAGGCTAAGTGCGTGCTGATCAACACTCAAGTCCAAGTGAAGATATGCCGAAGAGGTGCTTCTCCCATCTTGGCATATGGGGGAGCAACATGTGAATCTTCACCGAAGCGCAATCGAGAAAGGTGGTTCGTCTTGAGGAGATGAAGATCGTCTTCATCGACCTCAAGTGGTTTATGCGCAAGGCAAAGGTATGATCTTGATAGGGTTTCTATTTTACCGGTCTCATGTTGTTTAGTGAGAGACCGGGTTATAGGATAGATAACCATACTATCAAGAGGGGCTCTCGACCGAGTATCGTGATCGTATCGTCGTAGAGAGCACAAACCTTTGCATCCATGCATTCATCTTTATTGGTTCCTATTTGTCTCTTATCGTGGTGTGGTCTTGGTGCTTGTCGTGCTCGTCATGACAAAGCCAAGTTCACCGAAAACGGTTTTTATATGCGTCTTCTATTGCGGTTTCGGTATTGGAGATTTTGCCGGTTCATCCGTGCGCAAGATTTATCTCTTCCATTTCTTTGCAAAATCTCCATTGCTTGTTTGCCATTTCAAAGGTTGCATTTGTCGTCCTCTTTTCAACAAAATTGGTTTCACGTCATTTGGACTTCATTTGCAAAAGATATTTCATTTCCGGTTTGCAAAATAGAGGTTGATCCTCTCCCCTTTGGTTTTTACAATATATGGTTGGACTATGATGTTTCTCTGCATAATCTTGTTGTGCTCGATGTGACGATTCCATCGAGTCCAAGATTATCGAAAACGGAGTTCATTTGCAAAAGTTATGGGGTTTTGGATTTTCTGTTGGATCTACCCCGGAGATGGTCCGGAGTCTCCGGCCCCACCGGAGTCTTCGGTCCTGTGCCTTTTCGGCGCCCAATGCCAAAGTGTGGTGCGCCCCTGTTGTCTGCCCGGAGGGACACCGGAGATGGTCCGGAGTCTCCGGCCCCTCGATGACCGGAATCTCCGGCCCTCCTGCTTTGTTCCATGTGTGGTGCGCCTTTGTTGCCCGACCGGAAGGAGGCCGGACCCTGGCCGGAATCTCCGGCCCAGGCCGGAGTCTCCGGTGCACTTACACCGGAGTCTCCGGTCTGAGTGGCCTCCAACGGCTAGTTTTTTGGGGAGGCTATAAATAGCCTCCTTCTTCCCCAAGAGCTGGTTGCTCATTTTTTTGCTCACTTGTTTACCTCTATCCTCCATTGTTGCAAACCTTGTGAGCTTGATTCCTCTCAATCCCTCCAATGATTCTTGCCCAAATTTAGGGATTCAAGAGAGGAGATCTAGATCTACCATTCCACTAATCAAAATCTCCTCTAAGTGAGGGGAACTAGTGGATCTAGATTTTAGGGTTGCTTTGTGTTCATCCCCTTTGTCCTTCCTCCTAAATCCCTTCATAGCATTAGTTGCTTTGGTTGGATTTTAGAGAGAAGGACTTGACCACTTTGTGTGTTCTTGCCTCTTACATTTGTTGCATCGGGTTGTGCTCTCCACGAAGGTTCGTGGGATCGAAGTTGAGAAGCTTGTTACTCTTGGGTGCATTGTGCTCCCAAGAGCTTGTGCCTCTTGAGTGCATTGTGTACCCTAGACGGTTGGAGGTGCCGCGAAGACTTCGAGTTGTGAACCTTCGGCATGATTTGGGAGCCCCCAATTGATTTGTGGGTGTGTGCCCCAAGGAAGTTGTAAAGGCTCCGGATTCCGCCTCGAAGGATTCCAATAGTGGAAGGTGAACCAAACCCTTGGGTGCGGTTCATCGGAGAATAGGGTGAGGCCTTTGTGGCATCTTGAGTAGGCCTTTTGTGGCGAGCTCACACCCCTCCAACGAGACGTACTCCCTTAACAAGGAGGAACTCGGGAATACATCCTCGTCTCCGCGTGTCTCGGTTATTTCTATACCCGAGCTCTTTACTTATGCAATTTACATTGTGATAGCCTTCGTGCTTGAAGTTTATATCTTGCTATCACCTTATTGCTTGCTTTGCTTAGCATAAGTTGTTGGTGCACATAGGTGAGCCTAGTAATTAGGTTGTTGGCTTGTTAATTTAAACACATAGTTTTATTCCGCAATTATCAAGCCTTTAAATAGAAAAAGTTTTAATCGCCTATTCACCCCCCCCCCCCCCCCTCTAGGCGACATCTAGGCATAGTTTATTCTTTCACCCGTGCCCACCCGCATCCGCCGACGACGAATGGTGACAACGATCAGCCAAGTCCAGCGGTGTCAAGGACATGGTGCCGGTGTCAGACCCCGCCACAGTTCCCTTCGCACTCGAAGCCTCCCGCGACCTGCACACAGAAACAGGCATCATACCTGCGCATGAAGAACTCGACGCCGGCGACCTCTCCCAGAACCGTGACGCCGGTGTGGGGTATCCGATCTCCGCCCAGAACTCACTCGCGATCTGCTCATCCGTCTTCTTCTTCCTTCTTCTGGAGACCGTCTTCCAGCCCTCGCCATCATCCGACAGGACGCTGAGTGCAGCTTCCGTGGCGATGTCATGGAGATCCCGGCCCTCCTCCTCTTCCTCGCACTCCGACGACCGCAGGCAGGAGAACCTCGATCCAGACGAGAGGGACGACGCACTTCCCGGCGAGCCGAGCCGCACCGGCGGCGCGAGAGTTAGGCGTTGTCGCCTTGTCACCTCACTCATAGGCGCCGTCGCCTAGTCAAGTGCGTGACGACCCTTCTTAAAACTTTTGGGGGAGAATTTCACTTCCCCGGCCTCTGCACTGAAGGCCTGATCCTCAAGTATAAATAGGAATCTAAATTCGCGTCCGTGGGGACTTGAACTTGGGTGTTAGGTTTGTACATCCACTCCCCCAACCAGTTGAGCTAGGCTCTGGTTGCAACAACTTGAACTTCCGGAATTACATCCGGTATCTTCGTCCATATCCTTGCAATTCATTTATGTATATACTTATGGCTATGTTCTTCTTGTTATATCTCTGTCTGTTCTGAAGCATTAGTCTTTGTCTTGTCTATTTCAGTTATATTATGTTGCTCATTATCCGTTGTTTAAGATGTACTTATGTTCTAGTTCTTCAGCAATTTTCTGTAAGATTCTGCTCATGTGTTGTAATTAAATTATTTTTAATACTATTCACCCCTTTAGTCATCATATCATGATCTTTCATTGATTCTTTGTTAGGGTGTTCAGAGTTGCTGAATGTTGTACATGAGGCAAATGGAAAATTCAGTCACCATGATTTCTTGCTATGGACTTTTGGTGCATTCTAATGCCAAAAAAATCATGTCTAAGTTTACGAATTTCTTCCTTTAATTTTTTTAATGGACGCACCCTACAACCCATCTTATCTGAATCTCTCTTTTGAGTGCAAGGTATACACGCTAAACATTGAATTCTGTCTCGCATATACCTATTAACTAAAAGCTTAGTCTTCCTTCTCGCAGATTGCAGTAGACAGCTATTTTTACTCCTTCTGTTTCAGTTTATAGGTCTTACGCGTATCACAAGATCACCAATTTACTAATGTGATATGAATTGTATAACACAAAAATTGTATCATTTGAAATATAACATCTGAAGTTTCTAATGGTATATTTTTTGTAATATATACTTGTATTACATGGGTAAAATTGGCGATCTAGAAATACGAGTAGGACATATAAACCAAACTGGAGGGAGTAGAAAGAATGTAACCATGAGATTGCAAAGTTGAAACACAAAGCAAAATACATTAGTGTTGGAGCTTGGAGACAGGGTTTTCAGCAATATTGGAAGTTGAATCAAGTACCCTACTCTTAATGTTGATGCTGATAGATTCATTTCGGACAAAGATAACCCCAACTTACAACGTCCTCCAAATAGCACACTGCCACCTTCATCAATGGGTTTTCCGCTTCACTTATATTTAGCATATGATATGTACAAATATTGCAAGTGAAAAACATAGAGAGTTCGTATCTATTTATGTACAAGTATCCCCTTTTCGAAATGGCTACATAACATTCTGAGAAGTCTACCTGCGACCACAACAATTTGACATCACACGAAATTGCATGTCATCTTGGACATACTGATCTCAGAAATTAAAAGGAAAATTATGCTCAGCTTATCTCCCGCTTAAGTAAGACCGAGACGACCCTGACACTGAAGGAGCAGAGTCTGTGGTCAGCAAACGTGACTGCTCGCCTTGTTTCATATCCTCAACACCCTCAACATTCAGAAATGGAGGATCACTCAAGACAATCTCGACATCATGCTTGTGGCTTCTCAGCAACTCCACAACCTTCGTCATTGTAGGCCTGTCACCAGGGTTCGCTTGGGCGCAAAGCAACCCAATCTGCAGGATATGCAAGACCTCATCCCTGATAGTATCGTCATAGATGCTCCGATCAACAACCCTCTCTACTGTATTGTCCTTGTAGTGGTTCCATACCTTGAATGCAAATAAGATATTTACATTAAACATATTGTTATATGGTAACTTGGCGCCTGTCTGCCTGACTGAGACTTGACAAAGTAAAATGGTCTGCAATGTACGTTGCAAGGTCGAATAAGAAGCTTCTGAAAACAGCCATGCTTTCTTTCACCAGACCTAATCTGTAGAATAACCATGCAAAAGCAAACGAAAAAAAAGGAAAGGTGTCCAATTGAACGTATCCATGATTTTTTTAAGGGCCAATGAATTTTCTTTCATGAAGGGACTTTTTTTTGTACAGTTACTAGGATCAATAAGTTTTGCAAAAGTTCAGCATGAGCAACAATTGTGTCCTTGTAATGCATTGTAACCCTTTGATTTTAAGGATGTTATCTAAGAATCAAACCTGCTTTAGAAAAACTTACAGTGCCAAATGAAGTAAAAACAATTCAAGCATGGGATCAGTAACTTGAGAGTAGTACCTTTGTTAACAACGCTTGTCCTCCATGTGAACCAATTGAGCCGCTACATCTTTTTCCTGTTACAATCTCAAGAACAAGAACGCCATAGCTGAAGACATCAGCCTTCTCCGTAAGATGGCCGTGCACCACATACTCAGGAGCCATGTAGCCTCTGCAACAAACTTACTGAGTGAGCTCAGAATCTCTGAATCCCTCAGTTGCCATATGATGTAACAGCAAAACTAATCATGTGGCAAAAACACTGGTTAATAATATGAAAGGTTGATCTTACAATGTTCCAGCAACACCAGTTGTAAGATGAGTCATGTCTTCTGCAAAAGCTCTTGCAAGACCAAAATCTGTTATCTTAGGCTTATACTTGTCATCCAATAAAATATTACTAGCTTTGATGTCTCGGTGGATAATCCGTGTTTCTGACTCCTCGTGTAGATAAGAAAGCCCCTCTGCTATGCCTTGAATGATATCAACCCTCAGATCCCAGGTTAATTTTCTGCTACGACTTGCATCTGGGAGGATACTACAAGAAAATTAGTTATACGGTTCAAAAAAGATACATTTACATTTCAGTAGAACTAGAATTTCAATAAAATATTACTAGCTTTGATGTTAGGAGACATTTCAGGGCTTTAATATAGGGGAGTTAAGAGTTTACAACCATGGCATATGAACTGGAAGGGGTACCATGATCCAGCCATGCAAATTTTGAATAATAGTCAATCATGCGCAACAAAAGCTAGAGTTTTTTATTAACAATTCAAAAAATTCAAGGAAGATAACCGAATATTATATACAAGTAAACATAGAACATATGCAATCAAGCAAGAGCCTTACCAAACAAGAATAGTTCAAGGCTCTTGTTGAAATAGTATTCATAAACAAGCAAGCTCTCTGGGCCATTCACGCTGCACCCAAGCAACTTAACTAGACTCTTATGACGGACTTGACTTATGAGCTCGACTTCGTTGAAAAACTGATCTACCCACTCCCTTGTATTTAGGAATAGCCTCTTGACAGCAACTTCTTTTCCATCCGGAAGAACAGCCTACCGAGCACATCACATATTAGAACAAACATATTTTCTTTCTCCCCTACTTCTGAAACAAGTCAATCCAAGATTTCAGATAAATTAAGTAACTATATATGTATACCTTGTATACAGCTCCGTTGCTTCCTTGACCAAGCTTGTTTGCTGGATCAAAATAATTGGTTGCCTTCCTTAACTCCTCATATCTGAAATTTAAACTAGATTGTGCAATCCTTGCAGAGACTCCATCTCCATACATATCTGCGTTCATCGTAATGCAACTTAAAAATTTATGAAGATGACGATGGTTAATGAAAGAAAAAAAAATGAACTTAAACTGACCCATGAAGGATTTTGACTGTTTCGTTCTCCTTAGAATTCCTTTCTTCCAAGCCAGAAAAGCAATTATGAGAACAATGATAAAAGCACCTAGAAAGGAACCTAGCAAAATCCAAACAATGCCATGGTTTCCTGCACATAGTAGAGACGTGATCGTCAGTGTAATAGCAAACAAATGATGCATCAGAACGTGAGTACAATAAACTTTGTGGGTTCCAATGTTTTATTTCTATCTCTACTTTACCTAAACAAAAGTTCCAACAATTATTCGACGGTACCGTAGAGAATAGGTCAGAAATGAAGCTTCCATTTCCAAAGAATATAGAGAAGAAGTCACAAATGCTTTGGTCAAAAGTGATCCAAAACTGGTTAGTTTGTTGCCGTTTTTGACAACCTTGCATCGGCTACATTTCAAACGACAAAGCAACACCTCTTTGCCTACATTTGGGTTTGGGCATTTCAGTCAATAAAGTGAGCTTTGCCTAACCAGTAACAATGACGGCAGCCACTTTTTCACTAACTTTCAACGAAACATAAACATTGACCAGGAGCTGAAAATAGTCAAAATTGGGTGGCAATGACTGAATTGGACTGAACAAAGCTGTTGTGGCAAGTCCACGTACCGCATCAGCGTAGCACACAAAGGAAAAGAATGATCAATTTCAGGTAGGAATCGCAGTAGTACCTGATGGTCCCGAACCCGCCGTGGCGTTCACATTCCAGAAGAGCTGCGTGGAGTAGCGGAGGTAACAGCCGGTGTAGAGCGCACGGCCATCCGTCGCCGGCGCGCACCCGGCCGCAGCGCCCGCCGCGGCGCGGAGACACTGGCCGCACGCGCTGGCGTTGAGGCTCTCCCAGCACTGAGCGAGCGCGAAGGCCGTGGCGCCTCCCGCGTCCGCCGACCCGACCGCGAACCCGTCCCCGCGCGCCGCCTCGCCGGTGACGTTCGCCAGCGCGGTCCTGACAGCGTTTGCGAACCCCCGCGGGTTGGCGCCGGTGTAGTTGGCCCCCGAGCCGCAGACGGCGGCGTCGGCGGGGCCGAGGGCCTCGCCGAAGAAGGAGTAGTTGGCGTAGCGGCCGAAGCACCCGTCGAGGAACAGGCGGCCCCCGACGCGCGGGTAGCACTTGGGGAGCAGCGACCTGACCTCGGCGAAGCAGAGCTTGCAGTCGAGCGGGGAGAGGTCGCGGAGGCACTGGCCGAGCCCGAAGACGGTGTTGGGCCCCGCCGTCCCCACGGCGGAGGTGCCGAAGCCGTTGTTGGCGCTGACGTTGGTGTTGAGGTCGTCCATGGAGGGCACGAAGTTGTCGGCCAGGACCGAGCCCGAGACGGCCTCCCCCGACGCGCAGGACTGGCCCGCCACCGCCGTGCGCGGGTCCCCCGCCGCGGCGCCGCAGAGCGCACACGCGAACACGAGGAGGAACGCGGACCGTGTCGCCATGCTTCGAGACGGAGCTCGCGGCCACTCGGAGGCGGAAGCGGAACGGAACGAATAATGAAGTTGGGTGGGTGGGTGTTTGGGTTGAGCAATCCGGTGGCGACCGGAGACGACGGGTCCAATGTAATTTGCCGAAAAAGGAGGAGTAGGCGGCTGGCGCGAATGGAATGGGGAAATTGGGGAAGGAGTTTTGCGTGCTGGAATTGGGCACTGGTCAAGACACGTCAGGTGCAAGTACAGTAGAACGCATGGCTCGGATCGGCGGCGCGGGCGGTCACTGTTGCCTGTTGGGGGAGACGAGACGAGGCAAGAAAGTCTCGCAAGCGAAGCGCGCGTGCAAACTTTCGGCCGCGCGAGGTGATCAATGGGCGGCAAAATGAAAGCGGGAGCGAGAGTCACCGCGCCGACACGCGCCGTGCCAATAAATGAGACCCCACTCACTAAGAGAAATACTACTATCTATATCTCTTAGGCTGGTGCCAGTGCACCGCTAGTGATAGCGAGGCCACGTCAGCTTTTACCCTCACTCTCACCCCACTCTCACAACACTCTCACCCCACGGTGCCAATGCACGGGCTGTAGTGCCAGCTCTCACTTCTCTCTCCTCCACATCAGCATTTCTTTTTCAGACTAAGTTATTTCACTCGCTTTTGTTTAGACATTCAAAATAATATAAGAAATTTATTTTATTCAACTAAAAATATTACCGATTACATAATAATTAATAAAATTGCATAATAAATTTAAAAAATTACATAATAAATAAAAAATAAATTCTAATCCTCCTCATCCTCGTCATCTTGCAGACCAAGCTCTTTTTTCACCATCTTGATGGCCTTCGCATGTGTGCGTTTTTCTGCTTCGTTCATGTCGGCGGTTGATCGGTCCCTCATTTTGTTCAATTGCTTGAGTAGCTTAGCCTTCACTAAACCAGTCCACATGTTCTTCATTGCGACGGATTTACTTGCTACCTCACTGCTTGATGAGGATTCCTTCCCCTTCCTCTTTCCCTTCTCCCTCCGTGCCGTTGCCTTGGCCCTATCGCGGCCTATTGGACGGTCCTCCTCCGTCGCCTCGCCAGAGCTGTACTCACCAGAAACTCTCAGACGGCTTCTCTTGGCAGTGGAATCGGGAGGTGGTGGGGGGTATGGAGCATATGGCGGGTATGGAGCATATGGAGGTGGAGCATATGGACCGTACGAAGGTGGTGGGTACGGAGGTAGAGTCCCACTGCCGCTACCTGTAGGTGGAGCATGTGGAGGTGGTGGGGGGTATGGATACGGAGGCGGAGGGTATGGAGCATATGGCCCCGGAGGTGGAGGGTATGGACCATATGGCCCCGGAGGTGGTGTGCCGGAGGGGAGTAATACTCGGGGATGCGGCGAAGAACCGACATTGGAGCGACGATGTGTCAGAGAGATATCATCTAGGGGAGGGGCTGGTGACCCGTCGGACTGCAAGAGATCGGTGAATGCGGTGAAATCTGGAGTCCAACCCGACATCGTGGAGAAGATTTGAGAGAGTGGAGGAGAGAAATGAGATGAAGTGGGGTGTGGAATGAGTGAAACCAGGTGGGGGTATTTATAGGGGGTTGGGGATGAAATTTGGAATTTTTGCAAAAAAAATTCGAATTTTTGGAGGCTGCAACGGATACCTCAACGGCTAGCTGACGTGGACGAATCAGAGCTCGCCACGTCAACTAGCCGTTGCCCCGCCGACCTATCGCCTCCCTCTCGCCCCACCCCGCCAGCGCGTCGCCCCGCTCCCGCCTCCTCCTCGCCCACCTACCGCCGCCAACGCGGGCGACAGCGGGGCGGTAGCGCCCGCTACCGCCGGGCGACGGATCCGTCGCCCGCCGCTGCCGTCCCGCCTCGCTACCGCCTCCCTCTCGCCCCGCGCCGGGCGGTACCGCCCGCGCTCCCGCCCCCACTAGCACCAGCCTTATAAAGCAAAACCCTAGTAGGTTCATTTATGATTTTTCTATCTCAACATGCGAGCTATCCACATCATCAACTCTCTTAGCCAATCAATTGTCTATGTCATCTCCGTTAATATTTATTAATCTCTACATGCAAACTCCACATCATCCGTCTTTTAAATATTTAGTTATCCACGCTAACAATTTTAATACACATATTTTGTGTCCAATAAATTTAGTATCTCTATTACGAGAAATTAAATTTTGTATACTCTTTTATACAACTACTTAATCTATCGTACTTTTTATACCCTTCTATTCATGCAACATTATAGTTTCTAAACTTATTCCCGTTGCAACGTGTGGGCTATACACATCATCTATTCCAGCCATCCATATCGTTCATTCTTTTAGCTAATCAATTATTCATATTATCTCCGCTAATATTTATTAATCTCTATATGCAACCTACACATCATCCTTTCCTTCAACCATCTAATTGTCCACATTAATAATTTATAACACATACTCATTTCAAATGATCAATTGAATTTTTACATATTTCTTTATAAAAAACATAATGTATCCTATATGTTATAACCTTTTGCTTACACAATATAGTTCCTAAAGGGATCACCGCTGCAACGCGCGAGGTATCCTTCTAGTATCATAGAAATGAGAATAGACATAGGGGCAAAATTAATGACAAACTTCCTCACACAATACCAACTACTCTATTTATTCCTAAATCTAAGATATTTTGACTAGAAATATGATCTACATATGAATTAAAATGAATAAATCTACACACTAATATATATATATATACGCTCCAAAAATGGAGGTATCAACATACTAGTGTCAACTCTAGACAAAACTACTTCCCGCTATAACCAGACCAAGGGCACACTTCTTTTCGGCTGGCTTCTCCAGGAAGCTCCTCTTCACCAGCTTCTCCCAGAAGCTCGCCTGATAAATTAGTTTAGTCTTGCAAAGAGTAGTTTGAAAGTCTAAATAAATTTGTGAGTCGGGCTTCTCGCAGAAGCTGGGGGAGGGGAGCTTTTGGAGAATCCCTCCTAGAACCGAAAAGAAGTGTGCCTAAGAACACCCCCACAGAGCATCGTTGATTTAGTCTGAACGCCCCTAAATATTACGTGTTGTGGGCATTCAGACACCAACGTCCGAAGAGGCGGATGCCCTGATGGTATCCCAAAGAATTAAACAACAATTTTTTTGATTTTTTTATAAAGGAAATGTATTAACATCAAGACGATAACGATTACATTCAGTCTCTATAAAAATAGAATATAAAGACCTAGTCTAGACATCAATGATGCACAAAGCAAAAAAAATACAAAAGACCACGCCGGAGCGATCAGAGACTCATTGCAGCATGATCAAACAACCACCAAAGGAGACACCTTTTCACCGAGAGAATGTCCAATCTCCGTATAATATCTTCAACAAGAAAACGACTAGAGAGTCATCACTATCAGGTACAACTAATAAAGGTGGGACATAGGGTTTTCACCCCAGCAACTAAGACACGGTGCTAAATACTGCTCCACCAAAAGAGCTCTACCAAAAGTCTGTAGCGCCCTGACCCCGGAATTATACAGAGATGCTATGTAACCCACAGGCTATGCTACACAATCGAAGGTTACTGGGTTACCACTCCCAGGCCAAAACTTTTGGCAGGCGTGCTCGGAATGGATCATTGGCAACGCAACACCTCGATCATGCCATAAACACTGGCATAGCTATCAATGCATAATAGAGAGATCAAGACTGCGGAACATCTAGCACATCACAGACTCTACGACACAAGAGATCATAGTTCAACTCATATAATGAGAAAGATAGCAAATAACACATCAGAGGTCACAGACCCAACATTACATCATGCGGAAGCGAATTTAGTTGTCTAGACAATAAGATCCAAATTATGGCCTAAGAGGCCTACAATAACATAACCCAACCAGCCTGTTCTGTGACGTCCCAAGCTGCCACCTGGGAACCCCAGACTACTCGTCGATGCCAACAAAGAACCCACCTTGCTGTTCGGTGACGTCCTCCTCTAAAACAAATAATAATCAACAAAGCAAGGCTGAGTACGACGTACTCGCAAGGTTACTAGGGCGATATAGGCCCAATGTTGATTGGCTTCAAAGCTGTATAGTAGTTGTTTTGCATAAAGCTAGTTTTCCCTTTTTTAAAGACATGACTCATGGCATCGACTACTCAGAATGTTTTTCACAAGAGGATAAGATAGTAAACTTTCATTCGTTAGTTCACATTGAACCAACAGTATCCAGAATCCACCACTCATCTCCACCAAGGCACTACCTCGAATCACCCTCGAGGAAATGAACCTTTTAACACAGGTTGCCAAATTTTAATTAAGTTCAGGTTTTCTATGATCTTATCGTCTATTCCCAAGTCGTCCATAACCGTGGACACGGATTTTCAAAAAGATTAAACCCATGCAGGGGTGTACTGTTTTTACCACCGGTACCGTCCGACCCCTTGCCTGTACAATTAGCTCTCTTCCGGGGAAAGCCGGCAGGGCGGACGCGGTTGAACCTTTACCTTGCACGAGACTATCCAAGGGTCATCGTGACGACAGGACAAGTTCAGTGCCTATTTCAACACCCTGCCCCCATCGCCACAACCTAAACACCACCGTCCTCATCGCGCCTTCATCCAACCTGCAACTCACACGCAAATGGAAAGCACAAACTAGAGGACCCTTGGATACGCCCGCACAATTTATTCGGTTAGTAAGGATTCCATATGTCCCACCGTTGGAAGCACGTCGGTCTTGGTTCAAGAGGTAAAGAACTCGCACCTAGGCGGCAAGAATGAGGCAAAACACCACCAACCCCTGTGGCAACTCATCCAAGCCTTTAAGCATTTTTTATTAAGTACCACAAGTTTCCACCTTGTCCGAACATTCCATCAATTTCACAATCATGGAAACAATCACCGGACGACTAAGCATTCGACTAAGCATGGCTAAGCATAGCTAAGCATATATTCTGCAGATATAAATTAACTCAGGCCAACACATCAAACCTATGGATAATAGGAGGGAAAACATGTAATGGTGTAGGGAACATGCAAGTAATAGGATACTCTATACATCGACCAAAAGTTGACATTGGAATCGAATGCAATATTATGGTGGAGAAAATACTTGTAAATCAATAGGATGAGATATGCACAGAAGGTTAGGTTATCTCTTGCCTTGCCGACGGGGCTGAAAGCACGGATCGTCGAGGTATGCTGGGGGAACCTTGACTCCTGAATCTACCGATACACAAACAATAGAACAAATAAATAACATGAATACAAAAGGTGCAATGCACAATCATGATGACATGTCAAGTTCATGCACTGATATCATCATTTAAGTTAGCTAACAATTTAAATGGAGTGCCAAAATAATTTGTGCAATTATTTGGAAACAACCCCATGTTTAACTTAATGACCACATTGCTTATAAACTATTACAGTACTAAAATGTGGTTTAAATATGCATGAAAATGACATTATTAGATAAGTATTGTTCTCCTGATAATTTTGGTACCTTATTTGCAATTTTCCGAGTAACGATGAATAAATGGTGAATTGAACGGTTATTCAAATTTAATTCTTTTAACCATTTCGAGAATGACATCAAAGGAAAAGTTGTTGTCATGCTGTGAAATTATCATAACTAGATAGCTTTTGATTTGCTGATCATTTTGGTATATCATTTGCAAAATTTGAATCAATATTTATTAAGTTATGATTTTCCCAAATTTTAATTAGTTGAGTCGGTACTACGGAAAACGGCCCGGCAGTACCGGACAGGTCGATACTTCCGGCGCTACTTCCGAGCCACTTCCGGAATAGAACAGGAGGTATCCAGTACCGAATAGACTCATGGTCGGTACTTCCGGCTAACTACCCAGTAGTACCGGTCAAGTCGGTACTTCCGGGGCAACTTCCGAGCTACTTCCGGAAATTAACAGAAGGTATCCAGTACCGAAACAACCTATGGTTGGTACTTCCGGTGAACTGCCCGGTAGTGCCGGTCAAGTCAGTACTTCCGGGACAACTTTCGAGCTACTTCCGAAAATTAACAGAAGTATCCAGTACCGAATCAACCTACGGTCGGTACTTCCGGCTAACAGCCCGGTAGTACCGACGAAGCGTTTTGACTGGGCCGAGGCCACGACCGGCGCGCGCGCGGCGGTGACCGCCGGTGGCGTCGTGCACGGATACGGCAACGTACGGCGTTAGGGGGCGTGCTAACATGTGCATTTGACGCGCCGCTCTAAGGGGACCTAAACGACGGCGGTGCCGCTAGCTATCGGTCGCCGGAGAAACGCGGGCGTCGGTGACGGCGGCGGCCGACGGCGAGCTACTGAGCCGGCGCCTAACTAGAAAGGGAGGAGGAGAAAGAGGAGATGTCACGGAGGACGGCGAGCTCACCCTGAGCTTGATCAGCAGGCCGGAGAGGGGCGAGGAGCTCGAACGGTGGCGGTCGGAGGCGGAGGGGGCGATGAGGAAACGGCCGACACGGTCGATTCCCGGCGCCTCGGGTCGATTCCTTTGGCGAGGACGAAGAGGCGGAGCTAGTGGTTGCGGTCGATCTGCTCTGCGAGCTCTCCACCGGCGGCGACGCGGCGGTGAGCACTGCTAGGTCACGGCCATGGCGGAAGAGAAAAACGGGGAGAGAGGGAGAGAGTGAGCAGGGGAGGGAGGAGGTGTGAGCGGCATGGACTCGTCGTGTTGGTCTCTTATCCACGGAGGGAGGGGCACGGTAGCGCGGAGCGTGACGAGGGCACGGCGACATGGCAGCATGGCGGCACAGTGCTCGCATTGTGGCGACAGGGAAGATGAACATTTAGTAGAAAACCCCCTGACCTCATTTTCTGTTTCCCTTCAAAACCAGCAGGATTTTAGGGATTTAAAAGAGGCACTTAAACACCCCAAAAATTGTATAAAAATTCATGGAGGCTCATAATATTATAAGGAAGCTCCCCATATTTTTGGTTTGAATTTTTGAACTGTTTAATATGGTTTCAAAAATAGGAACTAATTTGCACCAATTTTGAATTCTAAATTTTATTTCTTTGCTTGGCAAGAATTTTCCTTTGACAGATATTTATGAAATGTATTCTTGGAACTTTCTGGACAAATTGGAAGCTCAAGACTATTTTATTTTGCCAAGTTTGAGCAATGCATTTGATTTGGAAATTCGGGAAGGGTTTTGCTTCCCTTTTTAATAATTTCCAAGTGTTGCTTTATTTAACTTTAGCAAATTAAATATGTATGCCATGATGCAAGTGAAATGAAAAAGTGAAAATTTGGCTCATATTTTACAGTACCAAACTGGGGCTGTTACAAATCTACCCCCCTTGCAGGAATCTCGTCCCGAGATTCTAGAGTAGAAGGAGAGAGGAGGGACACACGACTACACGTATCTTCCACGGTCTTCTTGATCACATGACGATCTTCCTTGTTATAGAGCATAAGCTAACTAACATGACATGCCAATGTGGCGGAAAGACCAAAAGATAGCTCAAGGTGTTAGACACGTTTTCTCCAAGGGTTGGAGATATGAACTTTGCCCAAGACCATAAGCCATCGAAGAATAACTAGGAACAACTTGACGAAACAAAGGTCGAGCAGAAGATAGGACAACCGATCACTTTGTTCACCCGAATTTATCAGGATCTTTGTCCAAGACCATGACATCACTTCAAACCACCCCGATGTGTAGACTGTAGAGATTCGAAGCACCGTGAGGAGAAAGGACATCTTCTGGACTCCACGCTTTTGACATACAAGATGTTTCCATAAGGTTAAAAGCTCGAGCCCTAACGTGACTAATGAATTCACAAAATGTACGTGTGATTGATTAAAGAGTCAAGAGATTTCGTGAATAGACCTTCCGGTGAGGTGCGTGAACCACTACACCGAACTTGTCGGGGTTACAAGCAGGCCTAGGTCATACTCTTGATAAACCCCAACCATCATTTCTGCTTGAGGTTCCGAGTTGGTTAGGTGTACAGATACTTCAGACTTAGCATGTCTGAAGGGGAGTTTGCAAAAGTTAACGGAGAATTAGGGTTACTAGATTCTCAAGACACGGGCCACAGTGTCAAGCTCCAGAACACGAGCTAGATTGGGAGTTCCATGGGGTCACGACTACGAAGAGGAAACTGAACCAGCATGAATTCCAAGCAATGAAACACAACTGAGTCCTGACTGGGAAACACCATTAGGATGTTGAAGTTTGACCACCTTTTCTTATTCCAGAACAATTCGGTCAGTGGCTTGGTGCGCATGCATGACTTCTTTAGAGAACTGGAGGTAACAACCTACCATCTCAATAATAAAGCACATGCATGACCAACTTGTGATTATTCCCAGGGAGACAAAGTGAACTTCACTCGGACCCATGGCGAAATATATCAACCATTGCACATGGACCGGAGAAGAACACTCCGAACATCCAGAACACGTACTACGTGATGACACGAAGATGGTTCTGACAAGTTTCCAATATTACTGCCAACCATCCAAATTGAATCCTTTCAAACATGGAGGAAGGAGAATGCTATCGATGGCTCGATAACAAGCTTATTAGGATACTCCAGGAAGATGAACTCGTAGATTGCGTGAACGGGGCAAAGGTATCGGTTTGAATAACGACATGGAGATAAGCAAAAAACATCAGAGTAAAACACTATCACCATAGTCCTTGTTTCTGAGTTTGATTTGATGATAACCCAACTCAAATCAACGATCCCTCAAAAAAACTCAAATCAACGAATGGGGAGAAGTAGCATATCCAAAGAGGAGATAATGACTTGCTTCAAAATGAACAACTAGACATCCCCTTAAAAAGGAACTATCTCGGATAAAGCTTTTGTCGTTTAACTCTCAAAGTTGTTTAAGCTCAACCAAAATAATCCAGGGCATCCAGCAAGATGTTTTTGGAGAAAAGCGATGTTCAGAGGACCAGCTTACTCATTGATTTGGCATCACGGTCAGAGGACAACCTGGCGATACTTCTAGAAAGACACCTAGAATATCACGAACCATGGTATGTCACAGATGGTGAGAGGAAACTTGCTTTTCAAAGCGGAACGATGTGGTCTTGAGAGAGTTCGACACGAATCGAACTCGTTGACCGAAAGTGTGCACCTGAACAAGTGGACTTGGCAACACAGACAAACTCGATTTGATGATCTGATTACCAATCATGTTAAGAGTGCCATCAAAGTCCTTGGATTTCAATGCAATAACAATTGCTAAGAATATCCGATTACCACATCAATATGCATCCCCAACATTCTCGAGCCCGAGTAGCTCTGAGGTAGATGGATAAGGTAGGGTAAGAGCATCACTTCATCAAGTACGTCATGAGACTAAGCACGACCTCTTGATATAAAAGAGTGTGACACTCCAAGGTGGAACGGAACAAAAGCTAGACAAGCTCTTATTCCGCGAATTACAATACTTTGACCTGGCCGAGAAATGGACAAGGTACCGGAGTTTGTTTCTCCTGACATCCCGAAGTGGAATGTCTTGACGAACCACAAGAGTAACTTGCATCGGAGCACACCAACGCACGTTATAACTTGACCATCCACTAACAGATAGAGGTCGGACCACAGATTAAGAGTAAGAAACAGGCTAACAACAATCCCAAGATATTGCAGAAGCCCTTGTTAGCACTCTTCCAACAACTAGTGCCGAAAGAGTTTCACGACCGAGTGTTATTGGAGTAATCACAAACATTGATGGAAAACTCGCTAAGAGCCATCTTGTCGTGATCCAGATGGTTCCATGACAGAGAGTCTAGCTAAATCTAGTGACAGAGAAGAGCATTGTTGAGCAAATCAATTACGGCTGCAACCTCGAGCTTGAAGACTAACTTCAAATTTGGCCAACCTGATGTAGGGTTTGACAATTAACATCAGGATTCAACGGGAAGGATCTTGGGTTAAAGATCAGCTTCATGTACTGGGAGTCATGAATAGCATAATGCTCACATGGGTGACAACCCTCATGAATCATTACACCAGAGTTCTAGTATAATCCGGGACCTTCGGTTCAAGATCTTAGGCTAAAGCCCGAAGAGAGGAACACCCGATTAGGTGCAAGACGTTTTCAAGGCTTCGGATGTTTCGCACCCAATGAAGAAGAAGATTGTTGCGAAACAACTAAGTTTACTTCGGATTCTGAAGACGGAAGCAACCTAACCAGTAAACTAAAGGTAGAAGACAACCCCGTGAACCTAGAGGTTAGAATTTGCAGATGAGCAGAAGAACGGTTAAATCAAATAGAGGTAAGATGTCTCCGAGAATAGAGTGATACCAGGTAAGGAGTAAAAAGAATCCTAAGATGGTTTTCACAACTCATTTTTAGGTTATAAATAATTTTTCACAAACACTAGACTCGACATCGACCAATAGAAGGGTTTCCTACAGGCAGTCCTGCTCTGATACCAATTTGTAGCGCCCCGACCCCGGAATTATACAGAGATGCTATGTAACCCACAGGCTATGCTACACAATCGAAGGTGATGGGGTTACCACTCCCAAGACAAAACTTTTGGCAGGCGTGCTCGGAATGGATCATCGGCAATGCAACACCTCGATCATGCCATAAACACTGGCATAGCTATCAATGCATAATAGAGAGATCAAAACTGCGGAACAACTGGCACATCACAGACTCTACGACACAAAAAGATCATATAGCAACTCATATATGAGGAGATACAAATCACACACAGGGGTCACAGACCCATCATTACATCATGCGGAAGCGAAGTAGTGTTGTCTAACAACAAGATCCAAAATATGGCCTAAGAGGCCTGCAATAACATAAACCCAGCCAACTTGTTCCGAGACGTCCCAAGCTGCCACCTGGGAACCCAGCTAACGAAGAACCCACATGTCTGCCGGTGTCCAACGTCCGGAGAGGCGGATGCCCTGATGGTATCCCAAAAAATTAAACAACATTTTTTTTATTTTTTATAAAGGAAATGTATTAACATCAAGACGATACCGATTACATTCAGTCTCTATAAAAATAGAATATAAAGACCTAGTCTAGACATCAATGATGCACAAAGCAAAAAAAATACAAAAGACCACGCCGGAGCGATCAGAGACTCATTGCAGCATGATCAAACAACCACCAAAGGAGACACCTTTTCACCGAGAGAATGTCCAATCTCCGTATAATATCTTCAACAAGAAAACGACTAGAGAGTCATCACTATCAGGTACAACTAATAAAGGTGGGACATAGGGTTTTCACCCTAGCAACTAAGACACGGTGCTAAATACTGCTCCACCAAAAGAGCTCTACCAAAAGTCTGTAGCGCCCTGACCCCGGAATTATACAGAGATGCTATGTAACACACATGCTATGCTACACAATCGAAGGTTACTGGGTTACCACTCCCAGGCCAAAACTTTTGGCAGGCGTGCTCGGAATGGATCATCGGCAACGCAACACCTCGATCATGCCATAAACACTGGCATAGCTATCAATGCATAATAGAGAGATCAAGACTGCGGAATATCTAGCACATCACAGACTCTACGACACAAGAGATCATAGTTCAACTCATATAATGAGAAAGATAGCAAATAACACATCAGAGGTCACAAACCCAACATTACATCATGCGGAAGCGAATTTAGTTGTCTAAACAATAAGATCCAAATTATGGCCTAAGAGGCCTACAATAACATAACCCAGCCAGCCTGTTCCGTGACGTCCCAAGCTGCCACCTGGGAACCCCAGACTACTCGTCGATGTCAACAAAGAACCCACCTTGCTGTTCGGTGATGTCCTCCTCTGAAAAAATAATAATCAACAAAGCAAGGCTGAGTACGACGTACTCGCAAGGTTACTAGGGCGATATAGGCCCAATGCTGATTGGCTTCAAAGCTGTATAGTAGTTATTTTGCATAAAGCTAGTTTTCCCTTTTTTAAAGACATGACTCATGGCATCGACTACTCAGAAGGTTTTTTACAAGGGGATAAGATAGTAAACTTTCATTCGTTAGTTCACATTGAACCAACAGTATGCAGAATCCACCACTCATCTCCACCAAGGCACTCCCTCGAATCACCCTTGAGGAAATAAACGTTTTAACACATGTTGCCAAATTTTAATTAAGTTCAGTTTTTCTATGATCTTATCGTCTATTCCCAAGTCGTCCATAACCGTGGACACGGCTGATACGTCCATTTTGCATCACTATTTTACATCATAATTCAACTTTATTCATTGATATATTTCATATTATGATGCAATAATTATGTTATTTTATCTTATTTTGCATGATTGGCAATTATTGGAGATGCATCTGCCAGAGCCAGAAATCAGCTGAAAAAGTACCTGTCAAGATACCAGACGTCGGAAGCTCAGAAAATTCCAGGAAAATAAGAAAGTCAATATTATGAAAAATAAGTCACGGAGCCGAAAGGGAGCACGGAGGCGAGCTCACAGGGGCAGGGGCGGCCTGCACCCGTGGGCCCACCCTTGGCCACGCCTGGGGCCCGCCCCTGGTCCCTGTGGCCCCTCTCCGGCTCCCCTTCGGCGTATTATTGACCCTTGACCTAAAAACCTCGGGGGCATCGACGAGGAATTTTTCCGTCGCCTTCACGAGGCGGAAACCAGACAGAGAGAAGAAGAGCTCCGGCAGGGAGAAATCTGCCGGGGAATTTCCCTCCCGAAGGGGGGATCGCCGCCATCGTCATCGCCATCACGCCAAGCATCATCGGGATCATCATCAACACCATCTCCATCATCGGCACCATCATCACCGTCAACGTCCCATCTCATCCCGCTGTAGCAATCGTCATTTTTTTGTTATTAGTTCATTGGAATCGTATCCCGGGTATTGATTACCACTCGTAGTTGATGCTTGAGAGTTTTATTGGTGAATTATCTTTACGATCAGATTGTTACCCTTATTCATATCACCTCTGATCATGATCTATATGATGTCTTGTGAGTAGTTCGTTTGGTTCTTGAGGACATGGGGAAAGCCTAGTTGCTAGTAATTGCATAATGTTGAGTAATATTTAATGGTTTGATTTATGTTGTGGTGTTATTCCTCTAGTGGTATCGTGTGAACGTCGACTACATGATACTTCACCTTTCAAAGGGCCTAGGGGAATGCATAGTGTATTTAGTTTGCTTATGGTAGGGTTGCAGGAGTGACAGAAACCTAAACCCCAATTTGCGAACTAGTGCACTAGGGCGCGTAGGGTCTCGGAGTTTAAGGCTGTGGTTAGGTTTTTATCTTAATTGCTTTCTTGTAGTTGCGGATGCTTGCAAGGGGTTTAATCACAAGTATATATTTGTCCAAGTAAGGGCGGTGCATTAGCATAGGTCCACCCACACAACACTTTATCAAAACATTGAAGGTTAATCACCAGCGTGCAATGTACCTGACCCCCCATCATGGTGAACCTCTCCTTGAAACTGGCTAGGCAGAAACTCCCATGTGTCCTCGAGAACGTTTTAATCTTCATAAGTAACACAACCAGCCTGTCCTTTGATCTTAAAAGGATTGGGCTATTTGCTGCAATTATTGTAGTACTCTTTTATTTACTGCTTCTTCATTTGTTCTTTA
Organism: Puccinellia tenuiflora; assembly: GCA_012064385.1. Taxonomy (NCBI): domain Eukaryota; kingdom Viridiplantae; phylum Streptophyta; class Magnoliopsida; order Poales; family Poaceae; genus Puccinellia; species Puccinellia tenuiflora. The sequence continues at coordinate 457,536 of QRDG01001970.1, forward strand.
AATCAAAAATCCAAAAACATTTCTCTTTTAGTGCTTGCAGTGAAACCTTGCTAAAAACTACTTGTCAACACCTTCTGCTCCTTGTTGGGTTCGACACTCTTACTTATCAAAAGGACTACGATAGATCCCCTATACTTGTGGGTCATCAAGACTCTTTTCTGGCGCCGTTGCCGGGGAGTGTAGCGCTATTGGTAAGTGGAACTGGTAAGGAGCTCTTTTATTGTAAGTGTTGTTTTTATTTTTGCTTGTTACTTTGCTTCGTTATGGAGCACTCTTCACTTAATATGCTATTTGGGAGTGACTCTGCCACCACACCTATGGTGGATAAGAGTCATTCGCTCTCTGAAATTGATCCATTTAAAATACCCATGGGAATTATTGATCATGTTATGAGTAACCGTTATGCAGGGGATGGAACCATCCATCCAGGTTATCATTTGCTTTATATTAAAGATCTGTGTGAGCTATTTAAGATTTCAGGTATGTCAAAAGAGGTAATCATGAGGAAATTATTCTCAATATCACTAAAGGATAAAGCTATGGATTGGTATATGCTTCTGGATAATTCTCACTTGATGGATTGGAAAGAGCTTATGTCTCTCTTTCATTCTAAATTTTATCCTCTTCATGAAATTCATCAAGATAGAAATTATATTTATAACTTTTGGCCACATGAAGGAGAAAGCATCGCTCAAGCTTGGGGGAGGTTGAAATCCTTAATGCTTAAATGCCCCAATCATAAGCTTCCTAATGATATAATTGTTAACAATTTTTATGCGAGGATGCCTCGCTATGATAAGGATATGCTTGATTCTTATTCTCTTGGATCCTTTACAAACAAAGAAGTTAATGCTAAATGGGATTTAATTGAAAGGATTTATCGCAATGCGGAAGATTGGGAGATTGACAAAGGTAAAGAATCAGGTATAAATTATGAGTATGACTGCATTAAATCTTTCATGGAAACTGAACGTTTTAATATGCTTAGTACTAAGTTTGGGCTCGATTCTCAAATTGTTGTTGATCTTTGTAAATCCTTTGCTGACCATATTAATATTCCAAAAGAAAAATGGGATAAGTATCATGAACCATTTAAAGATGTTTGTAAAACAGATGTGCTTGCTAGTGATGATGTGCCTGTTCAAACAGTTGAATCTACCTGCTGTCTACTTTGAAAAACCACCCTTTCCTATAAAAATTAAAGAACACTCAATCGTGGCTAGTGTGGTTAATAAAAGTGAAAGGAAAGCTTATGAACCTGATGAACAACTTGAAATTGCCTCTCCAGTAGCTTTGGTTAAAGATCTTGTAACTGAGAACGTCGATGGAAGTTCTATTTATTTTTGTGAAGCTGCTACTAACATTGTTAGACAGGATAAAAGTGCAAAAGTTGTTGGTACTCCTGTTGTCTCTGTCAAGATAGGTGATCATTGCTATTATGGATTATGTGATATGGGTGCAAGTGCAAGTGCTATTCCTTATACACTTTATCAAGAAATAATGCGCGAAATTGCGCCATGTGAGCTTGAGGATATTGATTTGGAGATTAAATTGGCTAATAGAGATGTCATCCACCCGGTGGGAATTGTCAGAGACGTTGAAGTCTTATGTGGTAAGGTAAAATATCCAACTGATTTCCTTGTCTTGGGGTCGGTTAAAGATAAATTTTGTCCTATCATATTTGGTAGACCTTTCTTAAATACTTGTAGTGCTGTTATAGATTTTAAGAAAGAAAAGGTCTCTGTTCAATTCGCTAGAGAGCCGTATGAATTTAATTTTTCTAAATTTGCTAGACATCGTTATGATAAAGAATTACCTAATGAGGATCTTATTATTGAAAGAATTTCTTCTATTGCCGTGCCTCCTAATGATCCTTTGCAGCAATATATGGAGGAGCACGAGAATGATATGTTTATGCAGAAAGAGAGGAAATTGGTGAAGTCTTCTTTAGACAGCCGGCTATTCTAAAGCATGATCTACCTGTGGAGTCTCTGGGGACCCAGACACCTCCAAAGGGAGATCCTGTTTTTGAATTAAAAGCTCTCCCAGACACTTTCAAATATACATATTTGGATGAGAAGAAAATATATCCTGTTATTATCAATTCTAACCTTTCAGTGAAAGAGGAGGAGCGATTATTGGAGGTCCTTAGGAAACATCGAGATGAATTGGGATATACTATTGATGATCTTCAAGGGATTTCTCCATCTATTTGTCAACATACAATTAATCTTGAGCCTGTTGCGAAGCCCATTGTTGATCATCAACGAAGATTGAATCCAAAGATGAAGGATGTGGTAAGAAATGAGATACTCAAGCTTCTCGATGCAGGTATAATCTATCCTATTGCTGATAATAGATGGGTTAGTCCTGTTCATTGTGTTCCGAAAAAGGGAGGTATGACTGTTGTTGCTAATGATAATTATGAACTCATTCCTCAAAGAACAGTTGTAGGGTATAGAATGTGCATTGATTATAGGAAACTTAATAAGGCTACTAAAAAAGATCATTATCCTTTGCCTTTTATTGATCAAATGCTTGAAATACTGTCTAAGAATTCTCACTTTTGTTTTCTTGATGGTTATTCTGGTTTCTCTCAAATTGCTGTTAAATTTGAAGATCAAGAAAAAACTACTTTTACCTGTCCTTATGGAACTTATGCCTATAGACGTATGCCTTTTGGTTTGTGTAATGCACCTGCTACTTTTCAAAGATGCATGTCAGCTATTTTTCATGGTTTTTGTGAGGAAATTGTGGAAGTCTTCATGGACGATTTCTCCGTCTATGGAACTTCTTTCGACAATTGCCTCTATAATCTTAACAAAGTTTTGCAGAGATGTGAGGAGACCAATCTTGTTCTCAATTGGGAGAAGTGTCATTTCATGGTAAATGAAGGCATAGTGCTTGGACATAAAATTTCTGAAAGGGGGATTGAAGTTGATAAAGCCAAAATTGAAGCAATTGAGAAGATGCCCTATCCAAGAGACATCAAAGGTATTCGTAGTTTCCTCGGTCATGCTGGTTTTTATAGGAGGTTTATTAAAGATTTTTCTAAGACGTCGCGGCCCCTCACTAATCTTCTTCAAAAAGATGTTCCATATGTTTTTGATGAAGATTGTAAGGAAGCCTTCGAGGTACTAAAAAGGGCTTCAATCACCGCTCCTATAGTTCAACCGCCTGATTGGAATTTACCCTTTGAAATTATGTGTGATGCTAGTGATTATGCTGTAGGAGCTGTCCTTGGCCAAAGAATTGATAAGAAGTTGAATGTAATTCATTATGCTAGTAAAACTTTGGATAGTGCATAGAAAAATTATGCAACCACTGAAAAGGAATTTTTAGCGGTCGTTTTTGCTTGTGATAAATTTAGACAATATATCGTGGACTCTAAAGTAACTATTCGTACTGACCATGCTGCAATTAAGTACCTTATGGAGAAGAAAGATGCTAAGCCCAGACTTATTAGATGGGTGCTTTTGCTGCAAGAGTTTGATTTGCATATTGTTGACAGAAAAGGTGCAGAAAATCCTGTAGCTGACAATTTGTCTAGAATGGAAAATATTCCTCATGATCCCATCCCTGTAAATGATAGTTTCCCTGACAAACAACTTTCCGTCGTTAAGGTTACTTCTCATGATGCTCCTTGGTATGCTGATTATGCTAATTTTATTGTCTCGAAATTTTTTCCTCCAAGTTTTACTTATCAACAGAAAAATAAATTCTTCTATGACTTGAGGCATTATTTTTGGGATGACCCACATTTATACAAGGAGGGAGCTGATGGAGTCTTGAGGAGATGTATTCCTGAGCATGAACAGGAGGAGGTATTGAGAAAGTGCCACAATAGTAATTATGGAGGACATCACGCAGGTGAAAGGACTGCACATAAGGTTCTTCAATCAGGTTTTTATTGGCCTACTTTATTTAAGGATGCTAAAAAGTTTGTTTCATCTTGTGATGAGTGTCAAAGGGTCGGTAAGATTAGTAGACATAATGAAATGCCTATGAATTATTCTCTTGTTATTGAACCTTTTGATTGTTGGGGGTTTGACTTTATAGGTCATTTTCCCACTTCTCATGGTAATACTCATATTCTTGTTGCTGTAGATTATGTTACTAAGTGGGTGGAAGCTATACCAACTAAAAGTGCTGATCATAAGACCTCCCTAAAAATGCTTAAAGAAGTTATTTTTCCTAGGTTTGGTGTGCCTAGATATCTTATGACTGATGGAGGATCTCATTTTATTCATGGAGCTTTTAGAAATGTTTTAGCCAAGTACGATGTTAATCACAGAGTCTCCTCTCCGTATCATCCTCAAACTAGTGGGCAAGTTGAATTAACTAATAGAGAAATTAAACTGATCTTGCAAAAGACCGTTAACAAGTCTAGGAAGAATTGGTCTAAAAAACTTAATGATGCTTTATGGGCCTATAGAACCGCTTATAAAAACCCTATGGGTATGTCTCCTTATAAAATGGTTTATGGGAAGGCATGTCATTTGCCTCTTGAATTAGAACATAAAGATTTTTGGGCTGTTAGACAACTTAATTCTGATCCTAATCTTGCCGGTAAAACTAGGTTGCTTAAATTGAATTCCTTGGATGAGTGGAGAAACGAGGCTTATGAGAGTGCTCGTTTGTTTAAGGAAAAAGTAAAGAGATGGCATGATAAGAGAATTTTGAAAAGAGAATTTAATGTTGGTGATAAAGTGCTTTTGTATAGGTCTGGTCTCAGATTTTTTGCAGGAAAATTGCTATCAAAATGGGAGGGACCATTCATCACTAAGGAAGTTTATCGCTCCGGAGCTATAAAGATTAATAATCTTGATGGGAACAAACCTCAAGTGGTGAATGGTCAGCGACTTAAGCACTACATCTCCGGTAATCCCTTGGAAAAGGATGATGATGTTATTCAAGTGGTCTCTCCGGAAGAACTCATCGAGACCAAATACCGGAAGACTCCAGAATCAGAAAACGAATAGGTAACTATTTCGGTAAGGAAAGTGCCTCGGAAAATTCCAGAAAATTCATATTATTTATTTCTCAAAAATTAGGAAAATTCGGAGACTGGACGGAGTACGAGACGGACTCCAGGGGGCAGAGGCGGCCCTCTGCCGCGGCCCCACCCCAGGTTGTGGTGGGGACCCACCCCTGGCCCCTAGACACCGCCTCCGACTACGCCTAGTCCCGTCGCCTTCCTTTTATTGCAAAAATTTTCGCTATATATTTTCCCGAATTTTTCGAGGAGCGTATCCTGTGTTTTTCGTTGTGTTTTGTCTCTGGTTATTTCTATCAGGGTCTCGAAGCTTTAGATCATGGCATCCTCTTCCAACCCTGACAACACCGGCAACGATGATCAAGGCATGGACTTTAAAGGAACTGAAGGAACGGAGGAAGTGTTTGAGAACGTGCCCCATGATGATGATGGAGAGGAGTTCGAAGAAGACCAATGCCAATACCCCTACGCCACGGTAGCAAGGATTGGGGTGACGAAGAATCCTTCTGTTTTTGAGAAAAGGGAGTGGCTACAGAAGGCTGATAAAGGCCCTCGTAGGAACTCTGCTGGGAGGTCTCCCTTTTCTCGAACCAGAAATCCTTTTCATACTTTAATCCATAACCATCAGCTTGAAATTGTTCCGTTTGGAGAGTTACCTTCTGCTTGGGATATAGATCGTACTCATGCAGGATGTGGGAGCTCCAACACAGATAATGAGGATGGCTGGGGGAGAGCACAAGATGATTGGGACTCGCCTATTGGGTCGCTAAGAAGCAGAATTGAGAGTAACACGGAGACGATCCGCAATCTTGGCTATCAGCTTGAGGAGTTAAAAGAAACCATTGAAAGGCTCATAAGGATCATCGACCCATCTCCACCGCGGGAATAAATTCGAGCACTATGGGTAACGGCACTCCCTTGGCTTGTTCCAAGCTTGGGGGAGTGCCCCGGTATCTTTATCTTATGTCTTTTATTTTTCGCAGTCTTGTGAGTCGTATCATGAGTAGAGAAGTTATCTTGTAGTATGGTTTTGCATTGTGTCTCGTCACTCCTTGTGAGTCCTTTGTATCCGTTGGTGTGTGGTTTTCTATAATGGAATATAAATGAGAAGTATCTTTTATTCTTCTGCACTTTATATTTTATTATGGCAATCTCTCTCAACTGCTGATCTTGTGGTAAGTAATGATTTGACATTGGGTGCATGAGTAGAAGTTTATTCGGTATTGATAAGCATGGCTTCGTTTAAATTGCAATAATTGCTTTGGTGCTTGAGTAGAGAAGAAGAATTTAATTGCAAATACACTATCTTGTATGTCTTACATGCTTGTGAACCTTCCAGCTCATACACCATTGTATTAGATTTATTTCTGACAGTGATGATAAGCTTTATGTTGCATGTTTGACATATTGTTTTTGATAGCATAGTTGATTTACATCTCTCAACACTGTTTGTTTGCTTTAAAGCCTTTCTAGCCTAAAGCCCTGTACTGAGTGTATGGTTCACTCGTGCATCCAATCCCCAAAGCCAAACTTTCTTGCCAGCTGTGTCCACCATATCTACCTATGCATGGTATTTCTTGCCATTCCAAGTAAATTTGTCATGTGCTACCTTTAAAAATTGAAAATACTCCTTTTTGTGCCCCTGTTTTTAAGCTCATGAGGGAGCAGTGGAGAGCTAGATATAACTTGTGACGCGCAAGGTCATTTCCCACCTTTCACCCAGTGTCGATGGATTACGTCTTCACTTGAATCAACCCGAGAGCAGCTTAATCAAAATATAAATATAACTCACAATTCTCCTCCGCGCAATGCATATCAGAGAAATCAGCCCAAACATTGGACAGTGGTGAAACCAAGGAGAAAGAAGAGCGTACTCGCTCTTCTAAGAACCAGCTGCAATCAAAAGTCTAAAAACCTTGCTTGTCATGAGGGACTAGATAGCTTCTCTATTGTGAAGTCGTTGACGAAAACATGCATACCTCAAAATCATTTTACTTCTGTTTTAAAAACCAAAAAACTCTAGCACATGACTAATCCCTGCTTCCCTCTGCGAAGGGCCTCTCTTTTACTTATCGTTGAGTCAGTTCACCCACTTCCTCTACCTTCTACAAGCAAACCCACGGTGTTGAATTTTGATGTTAAGCAAGTATGATATCTGCATTATGTTTTTTATGTCTCATGATAGTTATTCATTTTTCTTATGTCAGTTATAACTCTTTTATAAGGATATAGCTTTGACGATTTGCAACTCGTGGGAAGATGACCGGATGGTTGAAGCATTTAAATGAATCTTTCTTGAAATATGGGCTGATAAGTATAATTGTTTCTTAAGCAGAGTCTCGTTTGTCTTTGCTTAATAAGTTTTGTCTTCTTTCACCTTAACATGTTGTAGTTACATTACTTAGTCTTCGAGAAGCTTTATGAGAGAAAGGTTGTTGTTTAAGATATACTTGTGTTTGATGAGTAAATACTGATGCTTCATGTTCGTATTCTTTATTTATCGACACTTCACTCTATAAACCTGTGGTCATGTTTACCGAGTTCAGTTTTCGCTTGGGGACAAGCGGAGTCTAAGCTTGGGGGAGTTGATACGTCCATTTTGCATCACTATTTTACATCATAATTCATTGATATATTTCATATTATGATGCAATACTTATGTTATTTTATCTTATTTTGCATGTTTGGCAATTATTGGGGATGCATCGCCGGAGCCGGAATCAGCTGGAAAAGTACCTGTCAAGATACCTGACGTCGGAAGCTCAAAATTCCAGGAAAATTAGAGTCAATATTGAGAATAAGTCACGGAGCCAAAGGGGGCACGGAGGCGAGCTCCAGGGGCAGGGGCGGCCTGCACCGCGGGCCCACCCTGGCCCGTGGGTGGCCCCCCTCTGGCTCCCCTTCGGCGTATTATTGACCCTTGACCTAAAAACTCGGGGGCATCGAACGAGGAATTTTTCCGCCGCCTCCACGAGGCGGAAACCAGACAGAGAGAAGAAGAGCTCCGGAGAAATCTGGGGAATTTCCCTCCCGGAGGGGGGAATCGCCGCCATCGTCATCGCCATCACGCCAAGCATCATCGGGATCATCATCAAACCATCTCCATCATCAGCACCATCATCACCGTCACCGTCCCATCTCATCCCGCTGTAGCAATTCGTCATTTTTTTGTTATTAGTTCATTGGAATCGTATCCCGGGTATTGATTACCACTTGTAGTTGATGCTTGAGAGTTTTATCGGTGAATTATCTTTACGATCAGATTGTTACCCTTATTCATATCACCTCTGATCATGATCTATATGATGTCTTGTGAGTAGTTCGTTTGGTTCTTGAGGACATGGGGAAAGCCTAGTTGCTAGTAATTGCATAATGTTGAGTAATATTTAATGGTTGATTTATGTTGTGGTGTTATTCCTCTAGTGGTATCGTGTGAACGTCGACTACATGATACTTCACCTTTCAAAGGGCCTAGGGGAATGCATAGTGTATTTAGTTTGCTTATGGTAGGGTTGCAGGAGTGACAGAAACCTAAACCCCAATTTGTGAACTAGTGCACTAGGGAGCGTAGGGTCTCAGAGTTAAGGATGTGGTTAGGTTTTTATCTTAATTACTTCTTGTAGTTGCGGATGCTTGCAAGGGGTTTAATCACAAGTATTGTATTTTTCCAAGTAAGGGCGGTGCATTAGCATAGGTCCACCCACACAACAATTTATCAAAACATTGAAGGTTAATCACCGGCGTGCAATGAAACTGGCTAGGCAGAAACTCCCATGTGTCCTCGAGAACGTTTTAATCTTCATAAGTAACACAACCAAGCCTGTCCTTGAGCTTAAAAGATTGGGCTATTTGCTGCCAATTATTGTAGCACTCTTTTATTTACTTGTTCTTCATTTGTTCTTTAAATCAAAAATCCAAAAACATTTCTCTTTTAGTGCTTGCAGTGAAACCTTGCTGAAAACTACTTGTCACACACCTTCTGCTCCTCGTTGGGTTCGACACTCTTACTTATCGAAAGGACTATGATAGATCCCCTATACTTGTGGG